>JAITYX010000126.1:7500-607500 GCA_021018815.1 Talinum fruticosum | reverse complement strand
TCTTTTGGGAATTTTTGCATGGATATAATCCAATTCTTTTGGGAATTTTTGGCCCCTGAAACTTGCATTCCCCACCTCCCAAATTTTAGATGGATCCAGAATTCACTGTGACGAAGAACTGTCCTTAATGTTGCAGATGGCGTATGTGTTCAAAGTATAGAGCATCCTGGGTGTGTTTGGGATGCCAAGTTCTTGGAAAATGGTGATATAGTGACAGCATGTTCAGACGGAGTGGTGCGTATCTGGACAACACATCCGGATAGGATGGCAGACCCTATTGAGCGAGAATCTTACTCATCCCAACTTCATAATTACAAGATTAGTAGGTACCGTGTGAACAAGTACTTGATAACAGTTTGGTAATAGTATGGTAACTTTCTGTAGCTTGTATAAGAAATTGGTAATAGTAAACTTCTATAGCTTATATAAAATGATCTAAAGCCTAAAGTATGAATGGATGGTACCTATGATGCTTCTGAGATAAGATGAACATTATCAGTGCAGTCATCAACAGATTTTATGCTTGTAGTGACTGCTTGGTGTCTGTTCAAATCATTAGCGTATTCATTTAATGGTTTGCATAACTTTTATAAAAGAAAAATACTTGTTTAATCTACATGATTCACGGAAAAATTAACTGCCTTCATTTCCCAGACATACGGCTATATGATTCACAGAATAATTTTGGTGTCGTAGCTATATAGCTGAAGCTATCTTCCTTTTATTTTCAATTAGAAAAAGGGTTGGAGGCTTGAAATTGGAGGACCTTCCTGGGTTGGATTCTTTGAAAGTTCCAGGTAATAATAATGTAGTTCTTACCTTATTCAGAAATCAGAATACATATTTATTACATCTCACTAGACTGCGGTTTTCTTTTTCTTTTGTGAAGCCATTAGAAGATTACTATTTGAACTTATAAATTCCAATTGATTACCAGGTACCAGTGATGGACAAACCAAAGTTGTCAGAGAAGGGGACAATGGCGTAGCATATTCGTGGAATATGAGAGAACAGAAGTGGGATAAAGTATTGTGTCATTTCTGCTTGTTTTGATACTTTTTGGCATCTTTATTTAACATCGGGCTGCGCTTAGTCTGTTTAAAATTTTCAAGTACTGTCTTACCATGGTACTGAATGAATTTCTTTAGGGGGCCTAGGTTGGTACTGACAAATGTGGCTCTTGGTTTGTCGATTCAACTGTTTATTCTACTGTTGTTTGTGCTGAATGTAGCTATTGCTTTTTTTTTTTCTTTTCTTTTGGCTCTCTTGCTAGGCATGTTAGTTTTCTTCTCAAACTTAGTTATCTCCTACATGCCTCTCCCTTAAGCTCTTCTGAATTGCAGCCGGAATCTACAAATTTCTGTTTTGCAAATATCTCGAACTTACTTTTTCTTTGAGATTGAATTTTCTTAAGCTATGATCATATTGACCATGCGTTGACCGTATCTCTCTTTTGCCTATTATTAAGCAAGCCATATTGGGTGATGATATCTTATAAGCAATCTATGTTTCAAGATCAATATCCTTGTTTTTTCTGGCTTCAATAAAATGTAGGATCTAACTTTTGCCTTTTCCTTTGCTTCTTTATTATTTCTTAGAATTGTTAATTCCTTTTGTAGATTGGTGAGGTTGTTGATGGACCTGAGGATAGTCTCAAGCGTCCTGTGCTAGACGGAAAGGAATATGATTATGGTGAGCAATATTTCTTGAATAAAAAGTTTCTCATCTTTGGTTACATGCATTTAATGAGGAAGGTTTTTACTTGATTACCAAAAGAACTGCTGATTTTTTGAGTGATATGTATAACTTGTTGAGTGGAAAAATTGTTGCCTGTTCTCCATTTTGTTCATCCAAGACCCTGTGGTCCATTTTGACATTCAAGTGCGCAAGATGTCTCTATACCATTAAAACTGGACCATTTGATTGAAGGAATATCAAAGATACCAAAAAATGACTGAGACTAGTTTGGTTTTGTGATGCTGACAATAAATATGAGGTAGTTAGGTCGTTTTACTTTGCATGCAAGGCTTGTAAATTGGTCTGTAGTGTTTTTGTTTTATGACTGTTGTGAGTGTCATTTTTTCAGTGTTTGATGTTGACATTGGAGATGGACAGCCAATCCGCAAATTGCCTTATAATCGATCAGGTATGCTGATGTTTTTCTCCATGAGATAAGCCGGGTATATCTCTCAGGTTCTTTGTTTCTTGCCGGTAGATTTATTCTCATTTTGTTAGAGCATGCCTTTTAATGTTAGCTAATGCTTCATGGTTCTTCAGCATAGTAATACAATCCAGTGTCTTATGCTCTTTATTCATACCTTCATTTTTTTGTTGTTTAGATAATCCATATGACACAGCTGATAAGTGGCTTCTCAGGGAGGATCTTCCTCTCTCTTACCGGCAACAAATTGTAGATTTCATTCTAGAGAATACTGGTCAGAAGACCTTTTCTTTTGATCCAACATTTCGTGATCCCTACACTGGATGTAAGTAAAAAAAAATTGGATCGTTGCCGGAGTAATGGTAGCCTTCCCTTGTTTAATACCTTCCCCTGTTTGACGTTCCAGCTAGTGCTTATGTACCTGCAGAAGTCTCAAGCAAACATGGTACGTAGTATTTGCTTAAAAGTCGAAAGTAACTCAAACCTTCCTTGCTGGTTTTCTGTTGTTTATCTTGAACAATGTGTGGATGTTGCTTTTCTTGAACGTTCTTCAGTGTTAGTTCTTCTGCATCTTTTGACACACCCTTATGAATTTGCAGCTACTTCTTCCAAACCTACTTTCAAGCATATACCAAAGGTATACTACTATTTTTTCTGTTTTACCTAACTTAATAGTCTTTCTGATGGCATTTAAGACCTTCTGATGTTGCTGTCCCCACTAGGAATTTCATATGCAGTGAAATAGCAGCTGGACTCTCCATATTTATGTGGATAAAGCACAGGACTCAGTAGTATTCTTGTTAAGTGACATAGTAAATAATGTTGTTTAAACTCAAATGTTGTTCATGATTCATCAGGTGCACATATGTGTGAAGGTCTGTTAGTACTTTTTGATAATGTGGACTTGCAGGCAGTATTTGTATTTGATGCATGGAAACATTTTCATGTCGCAAACTCCCAATCCATTCATATTAATATGAAATGCCAATTCGGAATGTGCATTATGCTATAGGCTGACTGTGAGGATGTGCTTCTTAGTAATTTAGTATGTTAAGTATCTTGGGAAAAGTACTCAGATTTGATCTGTGATTTCAGTTTCCTACTTTATGAAGTCTTTTTATAGAATAGACATATCAGAATGTACATATGTCCCTGCTTGTCAAAGTGCTGTTGTCAAATTTTCTTGACGAGTAACTCCTTGAGGTTTGTCTTAAGTTACTAATTCTGGCAAAAGATGCATCTTTTTCTGCCAATTTTGGGATTGGCTTTTGAGGCTTGAGAATGCAAACTTAGCATCCCCATGATCTGTTATTATGAACTGCTGATTGATTTTTGTCGTTCTGTTTTGCAGAAAGGAGTCCTTGTCTTTGATGTAGCCCAGTTTGATGGAATTTTGAAAAAGATTTCAGAATTCAACAATACTCTGCTCTCCAATGAGGTAGGCTTCTTTTGTTTGTGCCACTTTTTTTTGGGAATGTGTTGGGTTTTTTCCCCTTGTGGACCAAAAATATATTCTGAAATATGTTAATTTTTCTCCTGTGCTTGAGCATGTTACGATTGGCTCTCTCAATTGCTGTAGTATGAAAGTGAACTAACTAGTATCTGACTGATGCATCGGTAATTTGTAGGCTTTTCTCTGTTAGAATGGAAGCCACTATCATATTTCCTTCTGAAATATGTCATTGTTCTAATTTTTCTATTGCTTTCACGCTTCTTTTTCCTCTATGTCATTGCTGAATATTTTTGCATTTTGAAGGACCAAAAGAACATGGCCCTAACAGAAGTGGAGACTTCTAGGCTTGGTGCTGTTGTAAAGATCTTGAGAGACACATCATATTATCATAGTAGCAGTTTTGCAGATGTTGACATTGATTTGTTGTTGAAATTGCTGAACTCATGGCCACTGTCAATGGTTTTTCCAGGTTTGTATGCTGAATAATGAATATAATAAGGACTTGTGCACCTTGTTCATTATTTGATTAGGCTGTTCCAAGGAGCTTTTGGACTTTTTTGTGATTTTTTTATCATTCTGTAAGCAATGAGCCTTACTTGTCTCTCTGTCTTAATGATACATCATGGTCCCAGAAAATAATTGCTCTAATATTTTTGGCACGAACACATTATGTAGACATCAGCATCTGAAATTTTGCTACTTTTATGTCATCTGATGTTTTCGTAAAATATGATCTCCTAACATCTTCATATGCTTCTTTTTTTTGGCAGTTATTGACATTGCGAGAATGATTGTGTTGCACCCAGATGGAGCTGCTAAACTTGTCAAGCGCATTAATGATGGGAATGGTAATCCCTACTTCAAATGATTTCTCGTCTTCTATCATCTTGAAAATTAAAATTTTCATAGGCAATGGAAGTATCACCAAAGGGTTGTCTTGCTTATGGATAGTTGGTTGATGGTGCATGGACCTGCTCTCTTTTAGATTACAAATATGTATGCTTTCATCATCTCAAGTTTTAGTAGTGGTGGACTCTTATTGTGTGCTCTGCACTAATGCATATTTATGTAAATTTTTGCTGGATGTCAGAAACTGAGTTTCTGTTGATTCTTTCATAACCTATATCTCACATACTGTATCTAGTATTTGATTTTGTAAATTTAGGTTTGGTTAACGTCTCTGAAAGTAATTTATTGCCTCCCTCAGTTTCATTCATAACATTAACTGTGGCTGGCTGACTCTTTGGGTCTACCAGTTGTTTCCTTCCACAGTTCACCCCTAGTTCCCTTGCAAAAGGTCAAAAAACAGAAACTGTATAATAAGAATGAACTCTTATCTTGCCATATTTATTTGATCAGCTGTACTACTAGAGATGATCAAGAAAGCCACATTAAGTCCAGTGTTTCCAGCAAATGTTTTAACAAGTCTTCGTGCAGTAACTAATCTGTTTAAGAATCCTAGCTTCCACCCGTGGCTTCATTGTCATCGTAGCGAGGTTTGTTCCTTTCATTTCAATGTATTGCGTTCAGCATGGTTATTTGAATTACTGTACATTTTTTTTATGCGTGGTCTTACAGATACTAGATGCTTTCTCCGGATGTTACACCTCGTCGAATAAGAATGTGCAATTGGCTTATTCTACATTGATTCTCAAGTAAGTCTCATTTTGCTCATTGTCGCCCATATTCTCTCATGGGCTTTAAAAATAAATTTTCTTGTCCTTGCACCCTCTTGTCATGTTGCTTCCTAATAGTTGTGCTATAAGCATCACGTACTCCTACCCTATTAAATTAACCACAATTAATAAATACGAAATTTCTTAAAAAGAAGCATCATTTAATATTGCATTCGATTGATTTTCATGGAGAGTGTTCACTTTTTGACACTTCTGGAAAAGGAAAAGGGACTTCATGGGACTGAGGGGGTTGCGTGAATCATGATTATTTCTGTATTCTGTTTCCATTATTAATAAGGAATCAAAAGTTGACTGGGTGAGAATTTCACACCATTGATCATTTAATTAACCTACTTATATTAAGTTTTGAGTGTTGGATGACATGTTACACAATTGAAAACTCTGGAGTGGGTTTATGCTGAGACATGGTTCTGTGCTACTGTGCAGTGTATTGTGCGCAGTTGTTAATTTGCCTACCCAGAGCCTCCTTGTCTTTAACTTTTCTGTGGGATCAGCAAATGTGAAACTTGTTGCTTTATCATTGCAATTGTCTTCCTTTGTGCAGTTATGCCGTGCTCTTGATTGAAAAGAAAGATGAAGAAGGGCAATCACATGTCCTATCAGCAGCTCTTGAGGTTTGGTTGTGCTCTTTGTGCAGTTTACTGTGCTCTTGATTGCAGTTTTGCCATCAATCTTTGATTCTATCTGGCTGTCTAATGTTATCAGTTTGCTATGACATTTTTTTTGGCAATCCTGAAATATAGTGCAGAATGAGATGCGTCAGATAGGTTTGGTTCAGGTCTGGTAACTTGTTTGGGAAAGCATTTAGACTTACATTAAGTGCCATCTACATGTTTTGATACCTCTTGGGCCTGGATAGTTAAGATTGAGTGTGAAAAATATGGGAATGCTGGCTAATTGGTGGAGCTACCTAGTCCATCTTATGAGGAGAAGGCAAGGTGGACAAAGCGGAAGGAAAATGATAGGCATAGGCTCAATGTTGTTTTGCCAACCTTTTTATTTTTCATCAAGCAACTGTCATTTTTTTGAATGCCTTGACCCTACAGGTTGACCACTGGTTGTTGGGTTTGACCCACAATTTTATATATTGCTTGTGTTTGGATCCTTTTGAGTTTTGGTTTGAAAATGTGTGTAAATTCCTGTATTTTCACGGAAGGTTTTTGGGTCTGGTCATATTTGACATCTGTGGTTAGAATTGACAGATAGGGACAAGTTTTCCAAGCAAAAAGAAATGTGAATATATGATTCTAATCGAACTTTGAAGCTACTCAAGAATGAGTAGTCATGTTCAACACGATAGCTTCATCTAGATGAGGATATGTCATACTTAGTGAAATCACATCATTGACCTTGTTTTTGCCCATAAATGTCTGCCACATTTTTAAATTTTTTTTTTTTTTTGTTTTTGGGTTAAGATCAATCTGTCATCAAATGTTAGTATATGTGCAATGTGAGCAAATGCATAATTGGGTAACTATCTCTAAATTGATAACTATCTCTACTATTTTTAAAAAAATTTTAATCGAGTTCTTTTGCCCTGATTTGTAGATAGCTGAAGCAGAGAATTTGGATGTGGACCCAAAATTCCGTGCTTTAGTCGCTGTTGGATCACTGGTATTTTTCTTGATTTTAGTTCTTTTTTGAGGGGTTGGAATATAGAGAGGCTACTTTTTTTTTTTTTTTTTTTTGTTTGGGAAGAATTACCTAGGGCTTTGTTAATGGGCTTATGCAGATGCTTGAGGGTGCTGTGAAGAAAATAGCTTTGGATTTTGACGTTGAGAGCATAGCAAAAGCAGCAAAGGCTTCCAAAGAAGCAAAGATCGCTGAAGTTGGGGCTGATATTATATTACTGACAAAGCAACCTTAGGGTTTGCTATCTTTTTTAGATGAAGATACTCTGGTATTTTTTTCAGTGCTCCAGATTTCTTCTGGCCAAATTTAATTTAACCATACACTGAAATGAAATATAGTGTTGGAAGATCTTACGGGATGTGTATAGCTGTAACAATTTTAAGGGGGGATAGATTTTCCTCTTCTTTTGGGGCAATTGCGGCTTGTTTGATACTAATTTTTAATTTTTGCTTGCTGTTCCTTTGATGTTCATGTAAGAAGATAATGCAGATTACTGAAGATTTATTGAGCAAACTGAACCCCATTCATTTCTGAAGTATTTCGCCACAGCCGTCTACATGCCTGGGTGGGCCACCCATGTTCAATTGACTAAAATTATTTATGAGTGAATTTGATTATCCAATGTATTGAAATAGGTTTCTATCAATTTTGATCAAATAGTAAATCTTATTTTAAAGGTATTGTGAGACAGATGTGTGCAGGGTGGTTATTAAAATTATGAAGATATATTCAATAGCTTGACCGATGTTAAACAATCCTTATTAGTCACAAGAATTTGCGTTATTAAATTATCCTTATTAGTCGGAAATATTAAAATTATGAAGATATATTTAAATGCATTTTTCAAATGTTGGGAAAGATGAGGATACTTGCATGCTTTTATGGGAGAATAGGTAAAAAGGTACTCCCTTTAATACTTGTCGTTTTAAGATTATAAGGAAGTATTAAAAAACACTAAATTTATAAGATTGATAAACTAGTTGTTAATGAGTTATTGGAATTATAAAATGATAAATATTTTAAAATAAAAAAGTTTGTTTTAAAATGGAGTAGTAGTTCTGTGTCAAAATTTGATTGGACAAAATCAATAAATAAATTTTAATCATAACCAACTAAAAAGATATTTGCTGTGATTACCCAAAAAATAAAAAAGCAGTAGGCCAAAGGATTCCAAGCAATCAAAATCTTAAAATAAAAAAATAAAATGTATAGTTCACATTTTGAACAGAAGATGAAGAACTTGAAAAAGAAGATGAAGATAAGTAGTTAACTACTAACAAAGTTTTTGCGGGAAAGATTGTAGATAAGTAGATAACGGTCCCATTTGGCTCCTTCACAAACGCAAAAACTTGCAAAAAGAAAGCCACCTCCACCTGGTGAAGAAGATGAAGGCTTCAACTTCAATTCTCACCAAGTCGCTTCCCTTCATCGACCCACCTCTTTCAAATTCCACCAAATTCATCTCCTCCGTCTTTCTCCGCTACCCAATTTGTACAACGAGAAGAGGACGAATTCATCTTTCGATTTCAGGGTTTGTTGCAAAGTTAAAACTCCCCAAGATAAGAGCAAGAAGCCCATTTCGAAGAAGATTGTGGTGTCGGAGGGAGCGCCGTCGTTGAAGGAGGACGGGGAGGAGAGAGAAAGTGATGGGCAAGTTTCTTCTGAGCCCAAAAAGCCCTCTTCCTCAGTGGGCGGGTTTCTGAAGATAATACCCAGAAGGGTTTTAGCAGTTTTGTCTAATTTGCCATTGGCTATTGGAGAAATGTTCGCCATTGCTGGTCTTATGGCTCTAGGTATTGAATCTTTTCTCTCTTTTTATCCAGTTGGGTTTGCTGTGTCGTTTGAATTTGGTATTCAATTTAGTAATGGAAAAAAAAAAGTAAAGTTGAACTGAGAGTAAGCTAGGATCTCTGTTAAGTAACTATACGTCTCTAAAATCAATATGCTTGCTTTTGTTCCTGAATTCCTTTTTTATTTCCTGTCCTAGTAGCTTTTTTGCGAAACATTCAATGTGGTCTTCTGTTAGTGCTGTTTTGTGAGACATTTGTGATTCATATCAAAGAATACTGCAGGGACTGTGATTGATCAGGGCGAGGCTCCCGATTTTTATTTTCAAAAATACCCAGAAGATCATCCTGTACTAGGGTTTTTCACTTGGAGGTGGGTACTTACCCTTGGGTTTGACCACATGTTCTCATCCCCAGTTTTCCTGGGAACGATGGCACTTCTAGGTGCATCTCTCATGGCCTGTACCTACACCACACAGATCCCCCTGGTTAAGGTTGCAAGAAGGTCCAATGTCTTTTTCAAAAATTTAATAAACTTCTCTGTTGCTCGAAAGCGGTTGGCATGTGGTTTTATAACACGCATGAATTTGTTACTTCAGGTGGAATTTCATACAGTCAGCTGAGGCAATTTGCAAGCAAGAATTTTCGGATAAACTGCCTCGAGCTTCCGTTCAGGATTTAGGGGTTGTTCTTATGGGGGCTGGATATGAGGTGCAGTTTACAAATTTATTTTCTGGTTTTTCTTTCTAGAATATTTTCGTGAATCTTTGATTGAGCTATTTTGCCTTGAGCTTGATTTTTCCTAGTAAACGAATGGTTGAATAACCTTTTGTTGTTAGTGAAAGAGCAAATTCCAGATTGAAGATACCCAATATTTCACGTTTGACTTAGCTTTATTTTGGATTGTTCTCTTCTCAGTATGTCAATATGTGGTTGCTGCAGGTATTCTTAAAAGGACCATGTTTGTATGCTTTCAGAGGGTTGGCTGGTCGGTTTGCTCCAATCGGAGTTCACTTAGCAATGCTGCTAATAATGGTTGGAGCAACCCTTAGTGCCACAGGGAGCTTCAGAGGTTTAGTCACTGTTCCTCAAGGCCTAAATTTTGTTGTGGGTGATGTACTCAATCCTAGTGGATTTCTCTCTAATCCTACGGAAGCTTTCAGTACTGAAGTTCATGTTAACAAATTCTATATGGACTATTACGACAGTGGAGAGGTTGGTGAAACCTTTTACGTATTATAGCATGCATTCGTTTGCACCATTTTTCAGCATATTTTCATGAGATGTCAACCATTATTGTCAAGGCCTTGCTTACCTGCCATTATAGTTTGCATGCTTGGTGCTTTGTTACAGGTAACATGACTCTATACTCTGTTGCTTATGTAGGTATCACAATTTCATAGTGATCTCTCTCTATTTGACCTTAATGGAAAGGAGGTGATGCGAAAAACAATCAGTGTGAATGACCCTTTGAGATATGGGGGATTACCATCTACCAGACAGATTGGAGTTTCTCAGCTTTACAGATCCTCAAAGATGGTGAAGGACCTTTTAATTTGGCTATGGCTCCACTGAAGCTGAATGGAGACAAAAAACTTTTTGGAACTTTTCTGCCTATTGGGAATGCTGATTCTGCAAATGTCAAAGGAATGTAAGTGACTTCAAGTGATGCATTTGCATGGAACTGTTAGACCATAGTTGTTTCTAGTCTAATCAGCCTATGGTATGCCAATGTGTGATGTGGCTTGTTCAACAACTTACCTTTGGAAATACAATATTTGGAATTAGCTTCTTCTATTTGTGAATTAAGTTCCATGTACCTGATAAGAAAAGAGCCAAACCCTCTTTGATCTCTGCGTTAATGTTAAAAGTGTCTTTTATTAATTTTTATGCAGATCAATGCTTGCTCGTGATTTACAATCAATTGTCTTGTATGATCAAGAGGGAAAATTTGTGGGGGTCAGACGACCAAACTCAAATCTTCCAATAGAAATTGATGGAACAAAAATTGTTATTTTGGATGCCATAGGAAGTACTGGCCTTGACTTGAAGGTGAGAATTCTGAGATTCTTGTGATTGTGTAAGGAATGACTTGTTATTTCTTGAAATATTACTGCATATTTACTTAATTTGAACGGATTGTTCTCAGACTGATCCAGGGGTGCCCATTGTTTATGCTGGTTTCGGTGCTCTGATGCTCACAACATGTATCAGCTATTTATCTCACGCACAGGTGAAGTTCTGAGTTACTGTAAGGTTTTAATTGACTTATGTGGAAACCAAAGTTCAATCTTTGGTATTCTTGTAATGCCATTATGGATCACATTTGTTGATTCCAAAGCATCGCGAGGAAGACTATTTGTATGCTGGTGGTAACCTGCTAGGGAGAACTGGGGATGCCAAGATTTTTTTATTTTTTATTAATTAATTATTTTGGCGCCTATGTGTGTGTGTATTCTATGTGTGCAACTTCTTTGACCAGTTTCTGTGACTCTGTCTAGCCATAGATTTTCTATGTCCCTGAAACATGTTTCTCTTTTCTTGCAAATCATGCTAAAGATATGGGCTTTACAAGATGGAACAACAGTACTGGTTGGGGGAAAGACGAACCGTGCAAAAGGTGACTTCCCAGATGAAATAAACCACTTGCTTGATCGTGTTCCCGAGCTAGTGGAAAAACCTAAACAAACAACCTCTGATTCCGTGAGTGGCTAGTTTGTGATGACAGAAACAATGGTGAAGCTGCTGAGAACACAAGGTAAAGTTAGGGGGAAGTACTTTGCTTGATGGCATTCACAGTATGTGCTCTTCTGCCATTTGTCACATTGAAATCAAGAAAATTTTCAAGCTAAGATTTTGTGGTATGTATAGTTGCAGCATTACTTCTTGGTGAGTTTTTTTACCGCTATTCCCTGGAGCTTGATCTTGGAGCCATCACTTGTGCTGATTTTATGTTTTCAATTCTTCTCATTATTTATTGATTTATACATCAAGGGTCCATTGATTGTTGTAGAACTCTTACCAAACTAATATTATATATACAAAAAGGATAGAGTTACTTCTCATAAGCATTGTTTCATGTCTGTATATGTACCTCCTTTTGAGCAAATGATGTCCTCTTATGAATGCGCCTTCTGATTGTCTATTTATTTAAAGTTCTTCTGCTGGTTGCCTCAGTTCAGTGAAAGAGGATTCTTATTTATTGATGTGCCTTTCCTATGTGGCAAACTATCCCTGACGATCCAGGATCATGGATTGCCAGGATGGTAGATCGTAGTATGTTCTTACACTTAGTCTAAATTTAGGCTCCAAGGGGAGATTTTAGCATTCTTATTAACTGTGGCATGCCCGAGAAAAGTTGAATGATAAAATTGAAAAATCTGAAAGGCAAAAGGTGGTAGAGGTGCATTTGAATTAGAAAAATATTTAGAAGAAAAAGAATCCAAGGAATTGATTCTCTGATTGCCTCTAAGAATATTAGGTTGGGAACATTATCTTTGGTCATGGAATAAGTATTTTAAAATAGAAAAACAAACATGTTGTCTTTAACTTTTAAAGCCCCATTCAATTTAGTGTGGATCTTATATGCTGCACGAAGTAGTTACAAAGTATCTGTTGTCTAGCCATGATTTGTCTGTTCAGAAGGCAACCTTTTCAAGAGATAAATATTAAAGATTATCAGTCTGGTCTATTCCAGACCTTCTGTTAATAGGTCGCTGAACTTCTGAAATATAATATTCAGGCGAAAGAATAGTTGATGCCCTGTCACCGTTTTTATGAGTGGCAACAAATGCTAACAAAATGGTTAGAGTCATCAAAATGAGTAATTTAAGCCATGATTTTGATATGTTTAAGTTGAATATTTCAAGTCAGCAGCACCTAATAATAGGAAGAACCTGCTGTGGGGATTGCTGCAATACTTTCCATAAGCCGGCATCTCGAACCATTGTATGTGAATAACAGATGTTGAAGATTTTGCCTGGTTTCATTATTGAAAGAAGGCATGATTGGCAACTAATTTCTACTCCCTATGTCATGATGTACATTTGTCTATGTTAAGATCGTATCATATGAAAGAAACCCGTGAACGTCCCACTGAGGTGTAAATATCATATGAAATTTGGGGGAAAAGCGCTGAAAAGAAAAGGAAGGCTGGTTGAGAGCAAGAAGTTATGTGTTTATAAGAGAGAAGAAAGGTGTCAAAGCAATAATAAATGTTGGATGAACCAAAGAATGAAACAGAGACGCTATCAGAGGAGCAAAAGCTTCTTCCACTGGGAAGAAAAGCCTTTCAGATCGAGGGGCCAACCAAGCTTGAAGAATGGAGAGGGACAGAATCACAGATCAGGCAGGAGTGGACGGATACGTGGGAGATAGCAGGGCCTGCTATCTTAACATCAGTAGCTCAGTTCTCCATCGGGTTTATAACATCGGCTTATGTTGGGCATTTGGGAGAGGTTGAACTTGGTGCGATCTCTTTTGTTCAAAATGTGATTGAAGGCTTCGTGTATGGAGTAATGGTAAGCTAGTGTCCAAGGCATTCTTATTCTGCTCTTTTTCACTTTTCATTAATCAAGTTCTAGATAAATCATTGATTAAGTATATCTTGACTTTCTCAAATATTGACATGTTTCAATAGCTAGGGATGGGGAGTGCTCTTGAAACGCTCTGTGGTCAAGCTGTTGGAGCTGGACAATTTAATATGCTTGGAATCTACCTACAAAGATCATTCATCGTCACCCTAGTGACAGCTCTGTTTCTCACCCCGGCTTACATCTTCACATCACCATTACCGAAGTTCCTCCACCAGAACAAACATATCTCAGAAGTGGCAGGGAAATATGCCACATGGTCTATTCCCCAATTATTTGCTTATGCGCTGAACTTTCCCATACAAAAATTCCTCCAAGCACAGGGAAAGATATGGGTAATGACGATCGTTTCACTGTTAGTTGTGGGGCTCCATGTTTTTGTGAATTGGTTGCTCATAATATGGCTTGACTGCAGCCTCCTGGGAGCAGCAATTGCTGGGAATATCTCTTGGTGGATTCTGGTTCTGGCTCAAGTAGTCTATGTTGTTTCTGGATTTTTCCTGAAGCTTGGACTGGCCTATCTTTATCAGCTTTCCGCTCTTTGTCTGGATTTGTGAGGCTCTCCTTGGCATCGGCAGTAATGTTATGGTGAATATGTGATCTTTCTTATCAGTTTCAACATTTATCCATTTCACTTATATTGGTCTCTAGGCTCTAATTGTAGTCCTAGTCCAATCCAATCCATGCTCCAAGAGTCCCGCCTCTGTGGGGTGTTTGGGGGGTTGACGTAGCAGCCTTACTGCTTACCTCTGAATAGCATATAACTACAAAAATGGATGGTTCCATTAGATCCTAAATTTAATAACCATGGACTGCCTACTACTTCATAAGAAGGAAGAAGAGGACAATATGAATAGACATTTTTCTGTAGTCTATTGTAATATAAGTTAGAGAAAATTGCCAAATTTGGCTTTCTAAAGACATCCAAAAAGTGTCCTAATAAAAAAAAAATTTAATTCAGGTTTTAACCAGTCAATTTCTTGTTATGTACGAACATGTCTCTGTAGAATATTCGGGCGTGATTGGGTCATTTTAAGTTCTAGGCCTATTTGGGTTTTGCTGTTGTATTTCCAACAGTCAAGAAAATGCAATCAATATTGGCAAGGCAGATTTCGCCTCATTTCAGTTTGGGTGAAATAAACTCAAATTTTGGGTCATTCAGGTAGGTTACTTGAGTATAATTAAACTTTTCCGCGTCTAAGCAAGCATATGTTAAACTTTGCAGCTTGGAACTATGGTATTCCACCGTGGTGATCCTAATGGTGGGCTGGCTGCCAAATCCAAAAATACGTGTAGATGCAATGTCTATATGGTGGGTTTCATGAAATATTTTCCTACTTTGTCGTCTCCAAAGAGTCTTTGACACTTCATCGACTCTTTCTCTTTCATCTTAGTAAAGCTTCTGGCATCTTGTTTTCTGACAGCATGAATGCAGAAATTTGGACCCTGATGGTCAGTCTGGGCTTCAATGCTGCAGTCAGGTGGTAACGCTTTTCCATAGTGTACTATCCATGAATTATTTCCAGTCAACGATGTTTATTTTTCACATTAAGGAAATTAAATCAAATCCTTTTCTTGATGCAGTGTGAGAGTTGCTAATGAGCTTGGAGCCAGAAACCCCAGGAGAGCGAAGCTCTCTGTGGCCGTGAGTAGTGTGACATCGACTGTATTTGGTCTTATATTTGCAGTAGGCTCACTGGCCACAAAATATCAATTTCCAAAGATGTTCACAATGGATCAAACAGTAATGCTAGAGACTACCAAGCTAGCATATTTCTTAGCTGCTAGTATCCTGATAAACAGTGTCCAACCAGTTTTACATGGTAATCTTTCATTCAACAGATCATAGCTAAATCTCTAGATAAGATCATGTTTTAATGGGATAATAGAAAGGAAGAGTGGAACTGTCAAACACTTATTTCCATTATCCTGCCAGAATACAACTCAAATCCTTTCATATTCCCACAGAACTAGGCATGACATTTGTGTTGTTGTGGTTGGATCAATTTTTGTACGGTTAGATTTTGGTCGATTGAATATTGAGGTTGTTCAATTCAGGTTCGGGTCATATTTGGGATATAGAGTTGGTTCTCCAGTAAACTTCTCAAGTAAAACAGAATCAATATTGATCAGGGAAATTCAGGTTGGCTTATTTTTGGGTAGGATTCATAGGGTTCAAAAAGCAAAATCAAGTTTCCTTCTTTCAGTCTTGTTGAGTCAGATCTGGTTTTGTTTGATTAAGGCCGTGTGACTGGATATGGCTCGATTTTGAAAAGTTAAAAGGAAATTGAAAGGACTTCCTTCACTTGTGAAATGCAGGGGTGGCTGTTGGTGCGGGGTGGCTGTTGGTGCAGGGTGGCAGTCTACAGTTGCCTGGATCAACACAATATGTTACTATGTTATCGGTCTCCCAATTGGAAGCGTGCTTGGCTTCATGTTAAATCTGGGTATACAGGGAATCTGGCTTGGAGTTATTACTGGAATCGTGCTACAAACAGCTGTTCTGTTGTTCATACTCTATCGTACCAACTGGACTGAAGAGGCTTATTTTATTGTTGTTCTTAACAAATTGTTTAAGTCTTAATAAGATGGGTTATTCTGGGCAAAATAAGGTTGCAAATCTTTCTAGAAGTGAAATCATAAATTCATTCATCTCTAGTATCCTTGCAGGATACAAAATAAAATTATCAATACAGATTTTAATTGAAGTGCAGAGAAGCTATTTCTGTGAAGATGGAAATTTTGTCTAGTGCAACTTTGGAACTAATAACTTGTTGCAAATTCACGAAATGCGACAAGCTTAAATGAGATTCATATGCAGGCGCTGCAGGCTGAAGAGCGGGTTCGGTCATGGAGTCCCCGTCCCGCACCTTAAGCTCCGGAAGCACGGCAGCTGCAAGGCTGAAGGACTGATGGCTTGAATTTTGATGTTGTAAACTGTTCAAATCATATGGCTTTTCAGCTACGTGGATGGACCGTAAGCTATCAAACTTCTCATTGAAATCCGTCTTCACTTTCTTTTGCGTCCCCTTCTCACCAAACAAATCAAAGAAAGAGGGAAAAGAAATAGAGGCTGGCTGTTGAACTCCAATCTGCATGCCTCAGCTTCTATGCTGTGAAAGAATGGTATAAGTTAAGCGAAGTTCCTAACGTGCTACTAGAAATTGAATAAGTTGTGTGTAACATCATGTTATTTTCTGCTACTGAATAAATTCCAGTGCTGATCTTTCTCTCTGTACTTGGGCTGATTCATCCTCTTTATCTGACCGTTTGTTCAAAACTTTGAGGTCCTACTTAAAAGTTGTCCATTTCAAGTATATCATGTGTATTACAGGTTAATTCGAAACAAAGTCATTCAGGTGAACACTCGTGCTTACCACTTCAACATCAGGAGCCGGGGAGTGGATGATCATTGAAATCTTCATCCATCCCTCTGGTTGAGGCTGGGAAATTGGTATTTTCTATTCTTGAAGCTTCCATATCTCTCTACAGCCAGCATTCATTCTGTTCTTCTGGGTAGATATTTAACATTCTTTCAGGACATTGCTCTGATAGGACCTTCCGCTTGCCAATTTTCTTTCACAACTAGCTCACCAAATTACTGTCAAGAGGTTCTTCTGGGGTAGAAATTTATTATTCTACTCGCTGAAGTGAAGAAGTTTGTTATAGCTAACATATAGTGGAGCATTTTACTTGAATTAGACGGGTTATCCTGGATAAATTGGAGGTTGTAGAACTTTCACCAAGTGAAGTCATGGATTCCTTCCATCTCATAAGATTCAGAATAAAATAAAGAAAGACAATACCGGTGGAGACAGTCTCACCACACAAGATGCAATTGTGGATAGCATTTATTGATCCCGAAGCATCAGAACGAAGATAAATGTTATCAGCATAATAGTGTTACTTAAGCTGGTAGCGTTATCACCTCTATAAGGAGCATAATACAAGTTTATATCCTTTAAAACAATATTTGATAGGAGCATAATATAAGTTTATATCCTTGAAAACAAATTTGCTAGTAGCAGTCCCAAAAAAATTGTGCTCTTAATAAAAAAACAAAAAAAGAACTGTGTATATAACAGTCGTTCTAGTATACTGTGTGGACGTTCTTATCGCATTTCTGACTCAACTTCTGAAACAGTACGAAATTCAAAGACAGGAGCAGTCATTGCCTGTCAGCTTTTCAATAAAGAGGAATTGGTAAAAACAAATCTTGTCAGAGTCATCCAAGTTGGTAATTTAAGCCACAATATGAATGTGTTCATTTGGAAATTTCAAATCCACCACCACCTACTAATAAGTACGACGATAATGAATGCTTGTGGGGTACTACTCTCAGCTACTTTTGTTTTCTCAGTCTTATAAAAAACATAAACAATTAAATGTTTTGTTTTCTGTTTGATTGGTGTATGTGTGAATTACCCACCTGCTCCAACATTTTTTCTTACTACTTAAGACAAGTATGTTATGGATTAACTACTCCACAGAGAAATTCTATGATATTTGGTTGAATGTAATATGATAATAATGTAATGCAATTTTTGATAATATAGTTGTTGGTGGTCATGATTGTAAGATATTTTTTCTTTATTATTAAGTTCATAGTTGACCAAACAAGATCATGGAACTCACTACAAACTTATTTGCATGACAAAGTTGATTGTATCCTACCAAATATAACATTGGTGGACCGGCATTATAATGTAAGTAATTTTTATTTATTTTTACCCAATTTTGCAAAAATGGAGTGTTGAGGCACGCACGTGTATATATGTATATATGAGATATGATTTTTGTGGACATGAATGTATGTACACAAATTTAGACCATTTATACGAGCTTGGAAGTTGTGCATTTATTTTTTGTTAGCAGAAAGGTGAGTGAGAGTAAGCAAAAAATAAATGTTGGGTGGGTGTAAGAATGATAGAGAGACACCATCAGCGGAGCAAAAGCTTCTCCCTTCAGGAAGAGAAGGCTCTGAGAACAGAGGAGCAACCAAGCTTAGAGGATGGAGAGAGACAGAAGCAGAGATCAGGCAAGAATCCAAGGATATGTGGGAGATAGCAGCGCCAGCTATCTTAACATCTGTAGCTCAGTTCTCCATCGGATTTATATCATCGGCTTATGTGGGGCATTTGGGTGAAGTTGAACTTGCTGCTGTCTCGATTGTTCAAAACGTGATCGAAGGCTTTATATATGGAGTGATGGTGAGTTAGTGTCTAAGGCATTCTCGATCATTTCCTTTTTCACCTTGAGTTTGATTACTGTGTCATATAGCTTGTTGACCAACTATATTCTGACTGTCTGAAACATCTGTAGCTAGGGATGGGAAGTGCTCTGGAAACGCTCTGTGGTCAGGCCGTTGGAGCTGGACAATTCAATATGCTGGGAATCTACCTACAAAGATCATGCATTATCACTCTAGTCACCGCTCTTTTTCTCACCCCAGTTTACATCTTCACATCACCTTTGCTGAAGCTCCTACGGCAGGACGCAAACATCTCAGAAGTGGCAGGAAAATATGCTATATGGGTTATTCCCCAAATATTTGCTTATGCTCTCAACTTTCCTGTGCAAAAGTTCCTCCAAGCACAGAGCAAAGTATGGGTAATGACGATCATTTCGGTGGTAGTTGTGGGGCTCCATATTCTTCTGAATTGGTTATTTGTTATATGGCTTGATTACGGCCTCCTTGGAGCCGCAATTATTGGGAATATCTCTTGGTGGATTCTGGTTCTGGCTCAAATAGTCTATGTTGTTTCTGGATTTTTTCCTGAAGCTTGGACTGGCTTATCTTTATCAGCTTTCCGCTCTTTGTCTGGATTTCTGAAGCTCTCCTTGGCATCGGCAGTAATGTTATGGTGAATATGAGATCTTTCTTGTCAGTTTTTCTTTTATATACTAGCCTCTAATCTCACTCCTGGTAAATGAGTTATTCAGTGCAGATTTAGATCAGGTCATTGCTTGCTGGGTAAGAACAGGTTGATAGAAAGCTTGGGTTTCGATTGGTTGATTTTAGGTTAAATCCATAGTCAGGTTTGCTTAAAAAATGGAATCAATATGAATGAGGCAGATTCAGGTCACTCCAGTTAGGGTCGGTCAGACACAAATTTCAGGTTATTTAGGTTCTGCACTCAAGTCAGGTGAACTTTGCCAGGCCTAATGCTGATAAATATTTAATTTGCAGCTTGGAGATATGGTACTATACCTTGGTGATTCTAATGGTGGGGTGGCTGCCAAACCCAAAAGTAGCCATAGATGCGATATCTATCTGGTGGGTTTTATGAAAAAAATTCTTTACATTTTATCAGCTTTCTACTCCTTTCATCTTAGTAAAGCTTCTGGCATCCTGTTTTCTGACAGCATGAATATAGAAATTTGGACCTTGATGGTTAGTCTGGGCTTCTGTGCTGCCGTTAGGTAATTAATTCTTTACCGATTTCAGTTCAATGACGTACATCTTCTAAATCAAAGAAATAAGTGAAGCTATTATCCTTTTTCTTGACAGTGTGAGAGTTTCCAATGAGCTCGGGGCTGGAAACCCCCATGGAGCGAAGCTATCTGTAGCCGTGAGTGTTGGGACATCAACTGTATTTGGAGTAATATTTTCAGCAGCGACATTGGCAACAAAGAATCAATTCCCCAAGATGTTTACAACAGATCCAACAGTAATGCAAGAGACCACCAAACTAGCATATTTCTTGGCAGCTAGTATCCTGATAAACAGTGTCCAACCAGTTTTGCATGGTAATCTGTCATCCCTGCTCTTGTCTAAATCTCATATCCAGATCATGTTCTACTTGGATAACATATGGGTTGATTAATTATTTAGGTTGCATGGTCGGGGTTCAGGTCATACATGGGTTTGAAGTCGGTCATCTATTAATCTTGTTTAGTGAATAGAATTGTATTTTTAAGACAAATTTAGGCCGGTTAAGTTTGGGTTGTGTTGCCAATGATGTCTTGGCCTAGTTGAAGACACTAAGGTCCTTGGTATATTTGATCTCGGGTTCGGTTCTCCCTCCCCCATTGTATTATAATCATTATGTTTGATTGAAGTTGAAAGGGCTCTCTCAACTTGCAAAATGCAGGAATGGCAGTTGGTGCTGGGTGGCAGACTTCAGTTGCGTGGATTAACACAATATGTTACTACATTGTTGGTCTTCCAGTTGGGTGCTTTCTCGGTTTCATGTTTCATCAGGGTGTACAGGGAATCTGGCTCGGAATGCTCACTGGAATCGTGCTACAAACAGCTGTGCTGTTGTTCATGCTCTATTGTACTGACTGGAGTAAAGAGGTTCGTTATAGTAAACATATGGTTCAACTTTTTATTTAAATTAGACGGGTTATGGCGGGCGGAAAAAGATTGTAGATCACTAAATCTTCCTCGAAGTGAAACCATAAATCACGTTATCTCTAAGTATTCCTGCGACATTTGGAATCAAACCAAAGCAATACCAGCACCCTGGATTCCGGAGTAAATAGATTTAGAAAGTAACTTGCCATCATCTGGAGTCATGTGAATATTTCCAAAAGTCGAAAACTAAGTGATAGAGGTTTTTTGAAATTTTCTAAGATGTTAAGGGGGGTTAAGATGTACACAGGCGTAATCCTACGAGTAAAGTGCACAAAGACGGTGTTTTTTTTTGTTTTCTATCAAAAGTTTGTCTGTCATTCATGGATCATGATCAGCATAAATGACATTTGTATTGCAGGCTTTGCTCACTGAAGAGCGTCTTCGATCATGGAGTTCCTCTCCCACACCTATGGCTGAACAAACACAGCAGTTACTAGAATGAAGAAATGATGATTTCAATTTTTGAAGTTACTTCCAAATGCCATCATCTGACTGTCCAAGAGAGAGAGAGACAGAGAAAGAGGGCAAATAAGGTCGACGGAATGCGTTCTGTCAAATTTTAATTGGAATATAGGTATTAGCTTCGTTAATAAAATGCCAGAAAGCCGATGATTCAAATCTGATCTGATTGTCTTTCACAGCCCTTCTGATCAGAGTAATTTTGAAGTAGAAAACCAACCTTTCCGTTTTATTTTATGCCGCTGAATAAATCCACGTGCCTCTCTTTTTCTCTCTTTGCTTCTGCTGGTTCATAAACTATTCATTCTGATCTAGTGTTTCTGTTTCAACATCTTCTACGATTTAAACGAGAGGGAAGCAAATTTTCTTTTTTCTTTCTTTTTTGGGGAGGGGGAGGGGGGATGGATGGAGAAGGGGGCATAAAATTGAGGTATGATCATTAGCTCCAGCAGCTAACCCAAACACAAATCCTTCAGTATGTTTACCCCAAAGAGAGATAATAAGGCCCTTATTAAGGTAATCTATTTCTTTTCCTATAGCCAGCATTCATCCAGTTTTCCATGAATCGACATTTAAGATCCAGCCCCACTTGCAATGGTTGTTGTCACGAGAATTCATCAAACAAGCTAGCCATGCTCTATTGCTCGAATTCTGATACACTATTTTCATACATGTATAAACTACACCTACACAACTACAGACAACATACTTATCGGATATGGTCCTCTAGAAAAAGGAAACGGTGCCTTTGATACACTATTTTCCATGACTCTTTTACATTCTCAAGTGGCTACAGCGTCACGTTGTAAAGCTTCTTCCCGCTTGATGTCGAATACCTTGATCAATACATCTTCCACCACCTAAAAACACCAAGCCAGAAATAAGAAAGGGTCAAATTGAGATTTCCAGGGATATAATTGGCACCTATGCTATATCCCCATCATGACCAGGAAACCTAAAATGTGAAGACAAATGCACAAGACCTTGAATCTCTGTTGCAGCTGAACAGCAGCAAATCTTGAATAATGCCATAGCATAGTTCTCTACAGTTAACACGGAAGCCAAACGGAATAACAAAAAGAGTCATTGCAAAGAAAGCTTGTTTTTTATGTACCTTGTCTGGGGTAGATGCACCAGATGTTACTCCTATGGTTATGGGGCCTTCTGGTAGCCAATTTTCTTTCTCAACTAGCTCACCGAGCTGGGATCAGATAACTTTTTTGAGTAACGGTGTATGGATATCAAACTATGAAAGTAGCATAATTATTTATTGGTCTAAACTTACTTTAAGCTTGTGGCTTATTCTGTTTCCAGGGCCGATTCTTTCTTCACTGTCAATCCAATATGAGATAATCCCATGGTCCTCTGGTATCTCTTGCAGGTGAGAGGTGTTGCTTGAGTTCCAGCCTCCCACCACCAACATAAGATCCATTTTTTCATCCACCAGCTTATACATTGCATCTTGTCGCTCCTGAAAAAAATAGGGAAGTCAGCCAAACTTGATAGGAGCTTGAGGGATGCTAAAGTGATGTCCAAAGTATCATGCTGCCCCATGTGTAACTCCATGATGCGTGCCAATAGATACTACCATGTAACTACTTGATACTTGACAGGAGCTTTCTGAGCGCCAAAGTGATGAGCAAAATATCATGCAGCCCTGTGTGTAACTACATGATGCATGCTACTAGATAATACCATGTAATACAAGGTGCTACAATATAACTTGCTTCAAATAACAATATGAACTTACCCCAAAGAGATAAACCTTTAAGAATGTCATAAGAGAGACGACCACGACATTAGGAAAATCTCACAGGCTAAAACTTAATTTTGACTCTGAGTATAAATCCTATAAACCATTGTCACTGGGTCCCGAATCACAACTGTGTTCCTAAATGAGACGTACTCCAACAGCTAAGACCCTAAAGCATTAGTGCATCTCATAGTAGGTTTGTGCCCTTATAAAGTTATAATTTATAAACCATGTCATGTCAGGGTAGCATGTTCACAATAATGTAATCGCTACAAAAATGTAAAATTGGCAGTGTTCGCCTTTTAGCGAGCAAAGATCCCAATGTAAGGAAAAATGAGGGTTCAAATCATCGTAGGGGATGGGGAACCAGGAGAAGCAACATACTTGTGTTGCATCACAAATTGTGTTGAAACTCATGAAATGATTGTTGAGATTCTCAACTCCATACTTTTGCATCATAGTCCTCTCCACAAGCTTCCCTGTAAGAATGGAGATGTGAACCCCATCAAGCAATTATTCCATCAATATAAGAAATAATACCATTATGCACAAAGCTTGACTAACCAATCTCCTCTGTTTCACCCTTGAGCATTGTAGTTTGATTGGCAACTCCAACTTTTAAAAGGTCTTTGTCCGGATCAAAACCTTTAGAAACAGCATACTTGAATTTCTGAAAGAAAATTAAGATATTAGAGATTTGATAAAGAGATACAGAGAGAGATGTCCATTAAGCAGAAAACACTCAATTGATATAACGTTCTGAAGAAGGATAGTTACTTCTAGGAAGGCCTCTTTGGTTGAGCTAGACCCATCAAGTTGTCCATCAAGAATGTAATCACACACATAGGTTGCCTGGATGAAGTGTTGAACATATAATATATACGTCACATTATCATACACATGAGATTTACAAATAAATATACCAGGTATAACATGAAGTGCACCTCTTTCATATCTTTCACAACAATATATGTCCCAGCAAAAGATGCTGTTGCAATTGTCTCCTCATGAGCATATTTCCCATGAATAATCGAAGTATAGTCTCCTTTTTTGTGTTTCTCCACAGAGGTCCAAACCTAATGGACATAGGGGAGAGTTAGGTGTCAAACATATAAAACAAAAACATTGCTAAAGGAAAGAGAACCACCAGAATGGCCAACAGATAATACCTTAGAAACCCAAGGACAAGTTGTATCTACTATTTGTACATTTTTCTCACTCAAAGTTAACATTTCCTCCACAGCAGCTCCAAAAGCTGGCAAAATCACAACATCACCTTTATCAACAACTTCAAATTGCTTTTTACCATCCTCAACGGGGATATTCTGCACTTCCATTTCTGCCAGCCGCTGCCATGAAAAAGTCAATACTTTCAATAACTTGTAAGTTGTAACTGTGCATTTGATTACAAAAATTGCGGTGATTGAGATCATATTCATTCCAACCATTACCAAGGACCTGTTATATGCAGAATAACAAAGCTTATTCACATATGGACTGCCACATGCTTAAAAATTATCATACTTCGGGTATATAACAACTTAATACAGTAGGACTCTAGAAGAAAATTGACCGGATAAGATCGAAACACAGCAAAGCAGACTTCATTTTGGCATAAAAGCAGTCCCGACATTTTCCAGCTAGCTTATCATTGTATCAATGACAGCATACAAAGCCTTGACACATGTACTCAAACAGACACTTGAAGGGCCACATTTCTCTTAGATTGTAAGCTCAAAATTCTATGGCTATGTAACTGAAAAGAAGTCAAGCAGGGATCAGTTATAGACCTTATTAACAGTCGGGTTGTGGATGATTTCGTTAGTGATCCAGATCTTTTCAGTAGGGAACTGCTTCCTCGCTTCATATGCAATCTGGACTGCTCGCTCCACGCCCCAGCAAAATCCATATGCTTCGGCCAACTTCACTGTAACGTTGCCCCATGTATACTCATTACCATTTTCCTTCAGGGTCTTTATGATATCACCTGAAAATCATTAAAAAAAAAAAAACATTAACTTCCGTGTAAAATAATCCATACATCAGTAACTTCTGAAACTTTGAGCATGAACAAAAGAATAGCAGATTAGACAGTAACATCGCTTAATCATTGAGATGTTAAGCCTTAAAACTCTTATTTCATAATCATTTCATGAATTATAAGAAAATGAACGTGTAACGATTTCACAAATGAAACAATTCAGACATTTTAAAAATTGCTTTCAGTTCAACGAGTTCCCTCCTGAATGTCATCATATCATATTTCCTCCAAAAACGTATAAATAGTTACGAAATTTCACTCGTCAAATTACAGATAATGCTCAATTGAGAGAGGGAGAGAGAGGGGAATTAACTGGTATACTCGCGATTCATAAGCTGGAGAGTCTCCTCCTTGTGGCCAAACCCTCGGCGGTTGTAATTCTGGCTCCTAGTCAAATTATGGCGGAATGTCTTACCATCAAACTCGGCAGAGGAGGTGGAGGACGACGGAGACTCGCCGGCAACGGCACATCGGACGGACAGGCGAGTCTTGAGGCAGGAGGGGAGACTCCAATCGAACGACCGTGGTTGTCCGGCAAGGGGACGCCGGCGGAGGTGAAGATACGGCAGAAATGAGGAGCGATCGCCATAGCTAACACTCTTGAAGCTCTCAACTCTCAAGAGTTGGTATGCTGAGGAAAGAGAGAGAGGGAAAGATGCATCATATAATGGGATCCGTTAGGTAAAGTGCGAGTATGAACACCGAGGGAATTTTATCCGCGTGGCGCGTGCGTTACACCTCGAGCTCTTCACCCGAATTTCCCCACGAGATGGCTCGGATTGGTTCATGAATTTGACTCTTGATTGTGATTTTTCACATTAATTAACACATATTTCCTCGCCAAACGCATGGTTTTGTACGAGATTAATCATAGGGTTTATAAAATCAAAAAAATAGTTGAAAAACAACGTATATTGTGAAATGGAACGAATATTAATATGAATTTTGTGCTAGGAGAAAAAAAGAAAAAAACTAGTTGGTAGGATATTTAAGGGAGATTATCAATACTAAAAATTCCATAGAGTTTAATTTTATATATTTGATGTATTTTATTTTAATAATTTGAAATTGTTGGAGGGAACAAAGGGTGATGAGGTGAGGTTCGATGGCAAAAAAACTAAGTAGGTACCTTAAGCTTTTAGGACATCTATTTTTGAACCCAAAGTTATCAAAAATTAAATTAAGCGCGCCTTAAATAATTGGCCTAACTATTTTCCGGATCCAATTCCGGCCCGAGTTTCGCTTTCGAGTGTTTGAGTTGAACTTCCCATATTACCATTATTGCAATAGTCATGTTATTCCTTCTCTCCTTTTATATAGCTTGCCTCCTTTGTTTTTCCATCTCCCTCAACCTCCATCTCCATGAGTTATGTCCTTCAATTTTCTCTCTCCTCTGGTTTTCCATCTTCGTTTTGAAGAAGAGGGCGTATTTGAAGCTTGGTTTGTTAAGCTTGGTACTTTCTCTTCTTTCTTCACCTTTAGGAGTACTTCCTCCGTGTCTTTATCCCTAATTAATCTTCACTCCTTTGCGAAGGAGCAACCCTTATGCATTGTTATTGTTGTATTTCTTCTCCTGCTGTGTGGTATCCACTTATTTGTTTGTGGAATTTCACAATTTGGAAAAATTTTTCCGATTTTTAGGCTTCGGGATTATGGGGCTTTTTTCTCGTGGCGCTTGGTAAAAATGGAAGGCATTGTCGAAGTAGATTTCTCCATTCAAAGATTATTTCACAAAATTATGGTATAAAATTTATTTTTTCAACGTAAACCCGCAAATTTAACCCTAAAATGAAATGAAAGCAAAAATTAAGAAACTTCTATCGCTTACCATTTTCGGCCTCCTTTTCTTCTACCTCTGTTTCTTCCGCCTTCGTCTTCGTCTCCTGTTTTCGTCTATGGAGGACGATTTTTCCTCTAAAAACGAGTTGCGGATCGGAGTTGAAGAATTGGGGGTGGAGGAGAGGGGAAGAGAGAGAGAGAGAGGCAGAGAGTGATCGAGAGTATTAGAGACATGACAGATAGCGATGAGGCGTGTTATGGTGGAGTTAATTCTCCTCTTCCCGCGATTAAAGAAGGTATTTTAGACTTTTCACAACTCCATCCAAGCTCAGTCCGAATTGGACTCAGGAAATAGTTGGCTCAATTATTTAAGGCGCCTTAATATAATTTTTGATAACTTTGGGTCCAAAAATAGATGGCTCTAAAATTTAAGCGTACCTACTAGTTTTTTTTTGGTTGGATGGTGACTACCAATGAATGAACGCCGATGTATTTACAATTATATGATAATCACTCACTGTTAAACAAGATTAAAAAAAGGGCACCGAAATTTTTAAAATTTAAAGTATTACTAACGGAAATTATAAATTTTGTATGTTCTTATATATCTAAGCTTATATCTTTTTGGTGAGGCGAAAAAGTTGATATAGATAAGATTTTATTTTTAGGTTCTTGCAAAATGTTTTTTTAAAAAATTTCTATTATATGTCAATTGGCATCAATAAGTAGCAAAATTTTCACTTATATGTTGTGACTGGGAGATATTGATTGGAGAGAAAACAAGAGCTGAATGAGCAACTTTTATTGTTCCTTATCCTTCTTTACTTTCATTCTTTGTAACACTCTAATTTAATCTATAAAAAAGAGTTATGTCGTTTATCAAAATAAAAAATAATATACAAAATATTTAATTATTTTTCTTACTTATATATTTATTTTTTACTTTTTTTTAAAGGGTAAGCAGCCCACTCCAACTGAGCCCCTGTACAGAACAACCCAATAGAGGCTTGTAATGGACAAGGGGGTGAGGGTCTAGGCCCAAAACCTGTTGATGCCTAACAACTTTCCAAAGCACAAAGCTAATAAAGTGCTCCTCTCAAAATTAAATTCGTACTCCAAGAACTGAAGGTGTACCACACACACTCAAAGCATCCAAATGCCAGTTGTGCTACAAGCTCTTCAACATTTATTTTTTACTCTTATTACTCTACTTGTCCTCACTAGACTTTCTAAACATTGATAGAATATTCTCTTACTCTCCACTCACTCTTACCCTTCTTACCAAACTGTGTTCTATTTTATTCCCCCTCACAAAGGACAGAGTATGTTTTAGAAGAAATAGAGGAGTATGTATTTATAGGATTAGTTGGGCGATAGCCATAGCCACAAGGTCTGAGTACCACGAATAAGCACAAGGAAATCGCTGGCTGTGGGACCAAATCATATCTTGATCCGCTGAGATGGAATCCTTGTAATCACACTTTCTCTCTCCCTCCTTGGGAAAAGCTGTTTAATGAGACTGATTGAGGCGCCAAATAATCATGCGAAGCCCTTCCATGATACCTTGCAAAATGGAGGTTCGCTCCCTTCAACCCACTCTATCAACCTGCCTAACTCCAAATAATTTGCTAAAAAGAGGAAGCTTTTATGGGAAATTCCCCAAATTCTACAATCCAAAGAAATGCCCAGGTTCCAGAAAGGTCCAGTTCATTCACATTCGAGCCCAGCAACCTCCTGGTATGAAAACTTTCAAGAAATTTTCTCTCTTTAGTACATTTTCATCAAATGGAATGGATTGATGCTGATTATTTGTTGACTTATGTTTATTGGTCTAAATTAATGGTAATTTTTGGTGGGTTTGTTTGAATTTTCTTTCTGGGCTTGTATATGTTGGATGCATGAGGTACATTGGTTGTTTCAAGCTTTTGAACCAGCTACCAATAATTTTTCTAGGGTTGATTGAAGAAGATACTGTACTGAGATGTAATTATGGGAGTAAAAATTTTGCCCGAGTGGGCAATGGATAATGAGAAGAGAACTGAAGAAATTCTGGAAAATGGGAAAGTTTCACTTTTGGCTAGGGAATGTTTAATGAGTAGAATATACAACCCAAGCCAGACCAGTATCCTGGAGTCCTGCCTGTGAAATGATGGGGGTGGGGATTGTGTTATATGTATGCTGCAATTGACTTACAAAGAGCTATTTTGGTTGGACTCTACATTTGAAAGGTATTCAGTGCCTGATACTCCTCAAGAATAAGTAATTGTTGGTAGGAGATAGCAACCTGGCTTGGATTACTCACCTAAAAGTGTGAAGAACAGATGATTTTGAATTGTGTAACCTCTGAATGAACTTAGTAATCTGATTCTGGTGATCTGAAAGTATTTCAATGAACAATAGTATCTTGTAAGGAACTTCTTATGAATGTAAATGTATATGCCTTTCGAATTTTGGCTAGGTGCTGTAAGTTTCAGCTCAGCAGCAGTTGAGGCAACTTCACAAGATGTTAGTTCCAAAGATGAAGATACTGTATTTGTTGCTGGTGCTACCGGTAGAGTTGGGTCACGAACTGTAAGGTTAGGACTCTCAACTCTAGAACTCAATGTAGATGACCTCTGTACCTGTAACCTGACTAGCTAAATTGTTGGCTTTGTTCAGGGAGCTTTTGAAATTGGGATTTCGAGTTAAAGCTGGTGTTAGGAGTGCCCAAAGAGCAGAAAGTTTAGTACAGGTATGTTTTTCTCTTTCACAAGTGATATATCACACCGATACTTGTGTCAAACTCTGAAATGGGCCCCATACTTAAGATTTTTAGCTTCTTTGCAGAGTGTTAGGCAGATGAAGCTTGATCCTGAGGCCACAGGTGGAGTCCAACGTAAGCACAATGCTAATTGACTTGCAGTGTGATTTATTGTGCAACTGTTGCAAACTATTGGGTATCAAAAGTTAGGCCTACAGTAATAACAGATTTATTTTGGTGTTTAGCCCAGCTATAGAGAAGCTTGAACTTGTCGAATGTGATCTAGAAAAGCGTGACCAGATAGTGCCGGCACTAGGCAGAGCTTCAGTGGTTATATGTTGCATTGGTGCCAGTGAGAAGGAGATATTTGATGTTACCGGACCTTATAGGATCGATTATCAGGCTACTAAAAATCTCATTGATGCAGGTAAGAGAGTATTTACATTGATGGACTTGTGCTTTTTTGGTACTTGCTTTTTCAAACTTTAGTTGTACCTTCTGCTGCAGTGGCTTCTTATTCATGAAGACTGAAAGTCATATGATATGCAAGAAGAAATCTTAGTTGTTTATTTAAATATGATTTGGGTAAAGCTCATATGCTTTTGCTTTCTCTCTCTACATACAGCAACTGATGCAAAAGTTGACCATTTTATGCTGGTTACTTCCTTGGGGACAAACAAGGTTGGATTTCCTGCAGCAATTCTAAAGTAAGGAAACAAACTTGAACATATTTATTTAATTTTCCAAATTTCTGCAAGTAGTGCCACTAAACAACAAAAGGACTAGTTTATGTCATTCACTCCATGATCATGGAAATAACTCCTCCTCCTTGATCAAGTTTGTTTTGGGGAGTGCTACTTTGGAAGAGGAAAGCTGAAGAAGCCTTGATAGACAGTGGACTTCCGTACACTGTGAGTTCTCATTGGCTTTTTCTGAAGATAAAAAGGAGAGATATTTTCTTCCCTTCTCAGATAATATTGGCTGAATGTTATCAAATGTTTTCAGATAGTAAGACCGGGAGGCATGGAGAGGCCTACAGATAGTTTCAAGGAAACTCATAATCTCATTCTTTTCCCAGAAGACACTACATTTGGCGGTCTCGTGTCAAATCTTCAGGTATACTCAGTTATAAGCTTATGTGTTTTGATGTTAGATCTCTAAATTTTCAATTGTCACCTATCAAAATCTCAAAACATCGTCACATCACATTTAGATTGTCGTGCGTGAACAGAATTTCAGGCGAGTAGGACTTTTAAAATTCCAACCAGAGGATAATTAGCTAGAGCCTAATATAATGACTCTCATATCACTGGTGACCAAGTTAGATTGTTTAGCATTGGATTTGCGGGATTGACGTATGATAATTTTCTCCCTAGATAAGTTTGAGTAGATCAGCTGGGGTGTCCCATTATCCTTGCTTGATTCTTATTAAGATGTTTGATATTCACCTGAATCAGTTGACTGTAGATTGCAGAGCTATTAGCATTCATGGCTCAGAACCGAGAACTTTCCTACTGTAAAATAGTGGAAGCAATTGCTGAAACAACTGCACCATTAACACCTATGGGGAGCTTCTAGCAAAGATCCCATCTAAACGAGCTTACATGTCCAAAGCGAAGGACAAGGAACCATCTCAAGAAAAATCAGTGGCAAGCTCTGTTCTTTTCTGGCTCCTTCGCTTTTTCTATAGATTCGCAATTGAATTTTCTTAAATCATTTTTTTCACTACCAGGAACCAGATGCTGCAACTCAGCTGGTTCAACCTGAACCCAAAAGTTCAATCTCTGAGGTTCCAACTTCACCAACAGGAAAGGAAACCATAGAAGCAGAAAGTGTGGTACCCAGGCCTTTGTCTCCTTATGCTGCGTAAGTAAACTGTTCAATCTTTTACATGTTTGATACTCAATAAGCCTAATGGTATACTATGTTTATGATGCTTGGAGTGAAGTCTAAGTATCCAACATGGCTATGTGCCTGGATGTCGGACTTGCCTGTTCTCTGAGACCCTGAATTTTTTCTTTCCTAACTAGAACAGTGTCAAGGTTCATACCTGACAATGAAATGTCAAGTGTTCACAGGTACTGAAGGTGAAATGAAGAATCCAAAGGAAATAGCTGTCTATCTGTCTATTTAAAAGCATGTATATGCTATTTGTTTGAACCCCTATGGAAATAAGTCCCTGAGTACTTTAAATAAAGAGGAAAGGAAAAAGGAAATCCTTGTACTTATCTTGCTTAGGAACAGTTGTAGCTTCTGTGGAACAGAAACTCAGCTGATGTATTAATGAGCAAGGTACATCGTTTAGCATGATGTAGATACCTTGAATTATAACACCATAAATCGTCAATTTTTCAGCTATGAGAATTTGAAGCCACCGACATCACCAACTCCCGTTCCACCTATCCCACAGGGAAAGAAAATTGAGACTCCTGATGCATCACCTGGATTATTAGACACTACATCTGGTGTTTCTGGGACAGATGTTACTTCTTCTGAACCAGCAGTGGAAGGCTTACAGAAAAAGCAGCCTCTTTCTCCTTATGCTGCGTAAGTTTTAATCCACTATCTCGGGTTTGTAATTGTGAAAGAATCCTTGACAAACTTCTTCGATATTTTTTAAACTTTTGATTACAGCTATGAAGACCTGAAACCTCCCACCTCCCCAAGCCCATCTACTCCTTCTGACTCTAGGAAAGAACCACCAGAAGTCTCAAAAACAGTGGATGGTGTACTGAAGGTTATCGATGGCACCTTGAATGAAAATGTTCCACAGGAATCGACATTTTACCACTCTCCATACCCTGTGTATGTCTGCATGAACACGCTGTTGATACCTTGTTCTTTCTTATGAGCATGGTGCAACCTTTGATGATTTAGGCATCAGATTCAGACCTATTGATCAACATAGTGTATAGATGAGTTCTCCAAACACAGTTGTTGATCTAAATCTATGCATAGTTTTGGTTCGAGAAAATAAAGTGTAAAATACCTAGCCTGCTGAAGGTGATGAAAAACGTGAATTATTACTATCACTGTTGATATTGCTGCCCAACCCGTCTGTTTCTTTCCCTTTTTTTAATTTTCTTTTTGGGGAATTCACCTTTTCATTAATAAACTACTTGGTTTCTCTTTTCCTTCAGATACGACAATTTGAAGCCCCCAACCTCACCTACACCAACAGCTCCAATTTCAATCGCCAATCCCACTCCTACTCCCACTCCCACTCCCATTCCCATTCCCACTGCCTCTGCTGCTGATGAATCCCAGACGGCTACTGCATCCAATGAAGATGCAGCTGAACCTGTCAAAGCTGATAACACAAGAGATGTGGAGACTTCCACTGAGCCAAAATCGTGGCCACTCTCACCCTACACCATGTGAGCTCTTTTATGGCAGTTTACCTTTTCTAATCCTTATTCCTCGTTTCACTATCTAGAAAACACTTACTTTTATCTTCTTTTTCTTTTTCCCATTAATTCATACTTGTAGTTTTCTTTATTGACCAAAAGGAAACACATATAGTGGCTTAGTCCATGTTTATAAAAATAATCTTATTTGATTTGAGTAAAAGATCTATGTGATATAATTTTAACCCATAAAAGTAGGCTTCAGATGAAACCTAGAGACAGTTGAAATGGTTGTTTACCCAATTTGTCACCCCATTTTGAACATCTATGTATAAAGATTGCTATATCAGCATGTTGTTTATTTGACACATCATATTTGTTCCCTGTACTGAAGGTATGATGACATGAAGCCTCCAACCAGTCCAACACCGGCACCAAGGAATCATTAACATCTGATCTGTGGGAATTTCACTGCCATCTTATCTAATATTTCGTAAACACAGTTTTATTGCTATTTATCAATTGCAAACGAGAGAACTAGAAATGAGATATGTGCATGGTTTTCAAGGAGTTTTATACTTGTAGAAAACTTGTGGTATGTTGAAATTTATGGGCATTTAGCGAAATTTTTTAAATCACATTTTAAGCATCAATTATCTTTCACTTTTCCATATTCTAGTTTCTCCACTATGTAAATAATGGTGGATGTACTTGGTCTGAAAATTAACATAAGATTCCGCAATGTAAGTTCTGCAGCAACGAGATACGTGTACAGGTACAACTATATATCAGTCCTCAGCGTACCTTGCAAAGTAGGCCTAGAGAGTAGAGACATGAGCTTCTTTATAGTTTTTACAGGAAGAACTATACATCAGTCCTTGGCGTACCTTGCAAAGTAGGCCTAGAGAGTAGAGACATGAGCTTGTTTATACACTTGGGTCAGTTGATTATAGTTCCAATAGTCTCCTATTACTGCACGAGTGTAGAGTGTATATGCAGTTGATTATAGTTCCAATAGTCTCCTATTACTGCACGAGTTTAGAGTGTATATGCATTGGCATTTTTATAAAGCATAGTAAGTCAAAGTCCTTACGACCCGCTTGTATAAATGAGTCATGAAAGACATTACAAAGGGGAAAAGAGAATTGAACCTGAAAAGTTCATATGCTAAGATATCAGTTTTATCAGCTGGAACAACACTTCAATGTTGTCAGCCCATAGAATCAATAATCATGTTTTCTGTAGGTGTTAATTGAATTAGTAACGTTCCTGAAAGGTGTTACCAGAAACTTTGGTTGGAATCCCATCAACATGAATCTTGGAACCTCATTCATAAAAAAAAAAAAAAAAAAAAGGTTTCTGGGTGGCATGGCCTGACTTATCAGGAACCTCACTAAAGTAACAGCTTTGTTAGAATAGAACTTTTCTTTTTTCCCGTTTTGGCATTTCAAAATAGAGTTGGCTAATATTTATATATGGGAATTAGAATTTACACGTCTCCTTGATAATAGTTCTGTATAAATTTGTCTTCTGTTCACAATACAATTTGTATAAAATTTTACTGTTTACTGTCACCATCTGATCAATGTCTGTTTCTCAACGACAAAACCTCATATACACATATGCATCTATGAAAATACTTAAGGTCTGCTTTAGTTTCTCCATGTATAGGCTGCATTTTTTCTCGATCATAGTTTCCATGAAGTTGTTTTCGTCGTCTTTGAGGCGTCACAGTTTGTGATGGCCATGGCCTGGATTCTCAAATTAATTCTATAAATAGTTGGTATACATCAGAGAACGTTACCAAATCCACACCCTTAGCTGCAGATACATATGCCTTCTCTTTGTTATATTTGCAACAGAATGAAACAAGAATACAATACACCCTAGCTACCTACCAGTTACAGTACGTTTCATATAAAAATTTGAAGACATGCTCTAAAGTCACTCCTCATTTTACCAGCTTCTCATATGTGCTACAACTCTCTTGGTATGTTATGCACTTCTCCAGTGCGGGGAACAAGAAGACAGCATGGTTGGCCTCGCTTGAAATCAAGACTAGAATAAGCCATGACCCTCTTGGCGTCATGAGCTCCTGGAATGACTCCCTCCACTTTTGTCAGTGACGTTGGGTTACTTGTGGTCGTCAACATCTGCAAGTCACCGAGTTAGAGCTCATATCCTCCAAGCTCATGGGTACTGTCTCTCCATTCGTGGGAAACTTAAGCTTTTTGAAGGCCTTGCATCTCTATAACAGTAGCTTCATAGGCTCTATTCCTCCTGAAATTTGTCGCTTTTGCAGGTTGAAGTCTCTTAATCTCATGAATAATTCCTTTGGAGGTGAAATTCCATCAAATGAGTCAGGTTGGTCTGGCCTTCTCTTTTAAGTGCTGCCAATAACAAGTTGGTCAGAGGAACCCACCTGATCTTGGGTCACTGTTAAATTTCCATTTCTTGTCCTTGGAAATGAACAACCTAAGAGGAGTCATCCCCTCATCTTTGGGAAACTTAACATCCCTCTATCGGCTTCCCATGAGTCAACAAATTGTACGCATTTTGTCTCAAAAAGAGAAGGAAGCAACCCAATGATGAAACAGAAAATTCCCTTCCAAGTCTGTCCCACCAGAACATTTTGAAGGCTACAAATGGTTACTCGTCAGAAAACTTAATTGGTAGTGGCACTTTTGGGGTCGTATATAAGGCAATTATTGATCAGGGCAGAACAAATGTTGCCGTCCAGATATTTAACCTGGCTCATAGGGGTGCTTCCGAGAGTTTTATGGCAGAATGTTGAGTCTTCAGGAACATTAGGCACCGAAATCAAGGTACGGTTATAACAGAGGTGTTGATTATAAAGGGAACGATTTCAAAGCTCTGTGAGTATATGGTTAATGGGAGCCTCGAAGATTGGTTGCATCAAAAGCTAATTCCTAGAGCAGAGGGAACAAGTGTTGCACCAAGGAACTAAAATCTTCAAAAGAGATTTGATATTGCAATTGATGTTGCTTCAGCATTAGAGTATCTTCATCATCATTGCAATGCTCCTATGGTTCACTGCAACCTCAAGCCAAGCAATGTTCTCCTTGATGATGACATGGTTGCCCATGTTGGTGACTTCGATTTAGCTAAATACCTCTCAAATGGAAGAACTATCTCACATCCAAATCAGTCCAGCTCTGTCGGGGTTAGAGGAACTATTGGCAATGCTGCTCCAGGTAATTATCCTCTTGCTACCGCCAATTCCCCCCCAAAAAAAAAAAAAAAAAAAGAAGGAACCAAGAAAGAATACCATGACTCTTTAATACCCATTTTGGTATTTTTCACGAACTATTATATAATCAATCTTAATAATATATATAAATGTCTATTGCAGAATATGGCTTAGGAATGAGCTGTCTACACACGGTGATGTGTACAATTTTGGGATGCTTTTATTGGGATGACATGTTCAAAGAGGGCCCAAGTCTCCATGGCTTTGTAAAAGCAGCTTGGCCGGAACATGTGATAGAGATTCTGATCATGTCACTCTCCATGATTTTTTGGAATGGTTTAGTTTCCCATTATTATAGTAACATTAGAAAGAGTGAAATTAATATAAAGTCAGAAGTTTTGGAAACCTACCGGATCACAGTATGTGCACCCTCTGCCTCTTCAAGATCACTGTCTTAGTTTAAAAAGCTCAAGGCGCACAAAAGCGCGAAGGGTCCTGGGGCAGGGCGCGGGCTTCGAGGAGAAGGCGCGGACTTTTTGGAACAAGGCACACTAACTAAAAAATGCTTGAAAATCATTACCAAGCAATATTTTTTGTCGAATATGTTAGATGATGACATCAAATAAGTAATTAAATATTATAACTACGAAAAATACCACAAAGAGCCTTAGATTGAGATAACACAACGAATTCGCTACGATTTTCACTGAAAAAATAAGCAAAATAAGCAAAAAAAGAGAAAAAATAGCACCAATTAAAAAAAAAAGTTCAACTAACCCACTTACTCAAAATTTGACAAAGACAAAGGCAAAAGAAAGAGAAGGGCTTTTTGGATTGAGGTCAGAGGGCTTTTGGAGGAGGGGTTGGGCTTCACCCTAGCAAGGCGCAAGGGGATAGGCTTTGAGATTTTGTGAGCCTAGGTGCGCCTTGGGTGTGATTTTTCAAACTAAGTTACCACTTATGACTTTGCCGTTCTCTCTTGGATCATAGAAGGTGATCTAAAAGCGAGTTAAAAATGAACAAGATTTTAGTGTTTTGGTGTTGTACAATGATGTTAAAATGATTTAGAATGGTCCTACAATAGCCAAGAACCTTTTGAATTATCACTAGGTTTGTTAAGATATTATTTTACAACTTTTCGAAAATTTTCCAAAAATTTCAAAAACTATGGATAATACCTTCCATTTTTGGGCCTTAAAAGGAATTGACCTTTACGCATCTGAAACTCATTGGGACGTTAACAGTATCCTCTTTATGAATTTAGAAGATCTTGGTAATTATTACTTACGACATTGTCATTGTCTTTTATATCTTAAAAGGTGATTCGAAAGTAGTCAAGAATGAGCAAGATTTTAGTGTTTTTGTGGTGTAGAATGGTGTTGAAACGATTTAGAATGAGTTTAAAATATCCAAGAACCTTTTGAATTATGACTAAGTTTGTTAAGATATTATTTGACAACTTCCCAAAAATTTCCCAAAAATTACAAAAAACCATGGATGATAGCCTTTATTTTTCGATCTTGGAAGGAGTTGACCACTATACCTCTTAAACCCCTTGGGTCGTTAAGAGTATTCTCTTTATGAATTTAGATAATCTTGATGATTACTACTTATGATGTTGTCATTGTCTTTTGGATTTTAAAAGGTCATTCGAAAGGAGCCAAGAATGAGGAAGATTTTAGTGTTTTGTCTGGCATACAATGTTCTTGAAATGATTTAGAGTGAGCCTAAAGTAGCCAAGAACCTTTTGAATTATCACTAGTTTTGTTAAGATATTATTTGACAACTTTCCAAAAATTTCCCAAAAATGGCAAAACCCATGGATAATAGCCTTCATTTGTGGGTCTTGGAAGAGTTGACCATTATGCTTATGAAATCCCTTGGGACGTTAAAAGTATTCTCGTTTATGAATTTAGATGATCTTGATGATTACTATTTATGATTTTGTTATTACTTTTGAATCTTAGAAGGTGATCTCGAACGTAGTCGAGAATGAACAAGATTTTAATGTTTTAATGGTGTGCAATGATGTTGAAATGATTTAGAAAGGGTCTAAAATAGCCAAGAACCTTTTGAATTATCATTGGGTTTGTTAGGATATTATTTGACAACTTTTCGAAAATTTCCCAAAAATTGCAAAAAAACCATTGATAGAAGCCTTCATTTTTAGGTCTTGCAAGGAGCTGACCTCCGAAACCCCTTCGGACGTTAACGAGTATCCTCATTATGAATTTAGATAATCTTGATGATTACTACTAATGACGTTTACATTGTCTTTTGGATCTTATAAGGTGATCCGAACACAGTAAAAAATGAGCAAGATTTTAGTGATGATAGCCAAGAACCTTATGAATTACCACTAGGTTTGTTAAGATAACTATTTAACAACTTTACCAAAATTTTCCAAAAATTACAAAAAATTATGAATAATAGCCTTTATTTTTGGGCCTTGGAAGGAGTTGCCTACTACACCTCCGAAATCCTTTGGCACGTTAACAATGTTCTCTTTATAAATTTTTGGGCCTTGGAAGGAGTTGCCATTGTCTTTTGAATTTAGAAGGTGATCCGAAAGTAGTCAAGAATAAACAAGATTGTGCATAATGCTATTGAAATTATTTAAAAGGGGACTAAAATAGCCAAGAACCTATTGAATCATCACTAAGTTTGTTAAGATATTATTTGACAACTTTCTGAAAATTTCTCGAAAATTGCAAAAACTATGGATAATAGCCTTCATTTTTGGGTCTTGGAAGGAGCTGACCATTGTGCCTCCGAAACACATTGGGACATTAAAAGTATTCTCTTTATGAATTTAGATAATCTTGATAATTACTACTTATGATGTTGCCATTGTCTTTTGAATCTTAAAGAGTAATCTCAAAGCAACCAAGAATGAGAAAGATTTTAGTGTTTTTCAATTGTACAATGTTGTTGAAATGATTTAGAATTGGCCTAAAATAACCAAGAAACTTTTGAATTATCACTGGATTTATTAAGATATTATTTTACAACTTTCCGAAAATTTTCAAAAAATTGCAAAAACCATGGATAATATCCTTTATTTTTGGGTCTTGGAAAGAGTTGACCACTACGCCTTTGAAACCCCTTGGGCCATTAAGGGTAATCTTTTTATGAATTTACATGATCTTGATTATTACTATTCGGACCACTATGTCTCCGAAACCCCTTAGAATGTTAATATTATCCTCTTTATGGATTTAGATGATGTTCATCATTACTGCTCTTAGTTTAAAATGGCTCAAGGTGCACAAAAGTGCAAAGGGTCCTGACCCGGGTGCGGGCTTCGAGCAAAGGCACAGTGCTTTTGGAATAAGGCACACTTACTAAAAAATGGTTGAAAATAATTACGAAGCAATATTTTTTATTGAATATGCTAGATGATGACATCAAATAAGTAATTAGATATCGGTGTAACTACAAAACCTACCAAAAGAGCCTTAAATTGTGATAACACAATGAATTCGCTACCGTTTTCACTCAAAAAGCAAGCAAAAATAAGAAAAAAAAATAGCACCAATTGAAAAAAAGGTGCAATTAACCCACTTACTCAAAATCTAACAAAGATAGAGACAAAAGAAAGAGAAGGGGTAAGGAGAGAGAGGAAAATAGCAAAAAACACAAAAAAACCCATTGAGGCACGCGAGGCGCAATTGCATGCTGGCTAGGGGTGAGCACACCGATGGTTACCCCGAAACCGAACCGAAACCGGTCAAACGGATAAAGTTTCTGAACTGAAACCGGTCAAACGGATAAGGGTAAGGTTACTAAAATTTAGGAACCGGCCAAACGGGTAAGGGTAAGGTTACTAAAATTTAAGAACCGTTCAAACGGGTAAGGGTAAGGTTACTAAAATCAAGCCCACTGGAACCTGGAACCTGGAACCATTAAGATTACATTATTTTCATAAGAATAATTTAGCTATTGATGTTGAAGATGCAACGGAAGTTTAAAAGTTACATTATTTTCATTTAAATTTAGTTAATGAACTTGAGATATTTGGTTGTATTAGTTTTTGAAGAGATTTTGTAAGATTTTGATCACTTTCTTTAAGAAGGTTGTTTCTACTAACTTTGATTTTGTAAAAATTTGCTAAAAATTGTGGTATTTAATTGTTTACTTGTTGAACTTTGGTTAATTAAATGATTAGCTTGAGTTGATGTATGTAATTTTTAAGGCCTTAAAGTTTTTTTCCATAAGAATAATGGTGTGAATATGGATGGCAACGGCAGGTCGGGCTGAGGACTAGCCTCCCGCCCCCAACCCCGCTGCCGACTCGACTGGGGAAAATTCTTCGTGATAAAAAATGAATGAAGTAAAAATAAATCAACTAAAAAATAAATTTACATATTATACGGATTGGAAACCCCACCTTGCTACCCAGGAATGGCTTGGCACCTTCGACAACCTTTCCGCCACCAAGGACATCGCCTAGAACACCACCGTCCAAGAGGGGAGAGGGAGAGAGAGGCGAGTTCGAAACTAAGAAGAGACTAAGACCGAGAGAAGAGAAAAAGAGAGGAATAAGAGGAGGGTGAGAGCAAGATGAGAGTGAGAGAGATGAGTAGAGGAGGGAGTAAGGAGGGCATGAGAGGAGAGAGGAGAGAGGAGAGAGGAGAGGGAGAGAGTGGCTGATGATGTTAAGTGAAGGACTCCTTTTATAATTAGGGTTAAGGATGACCGACAATATTACTAAAATACCCTTAGCTTACTAAAATTCTTTTAAAAAAACGGCGGAAAGGGGCTAGGGATGGGGCCAAAATTTTCCCCCGTCCTCGCCCGACCCCGTTCAGGGTGCGGATTTTCCCCCAATTTGGGGCGGGGCCCCACCGAGGACAGAGATTCCCCGCCCGGTTGCCATCCCTAGGTGTGAACAGGGTACCCTGGAACCGAAACCGTAACCCGAGGTTCGGGTTCCTAAAATTGAGGACCCGGTCGAATAGGTGAGGATCGAGTTCCTAAAATTCAGAACCGGTCAAACAGGATCGAATCGGGTTTCTAGTTTTGAGACGAGGTACTCGGAACCGCTCACCCTAACGTTGGGCCGAGGAGGAGACCGAGGTCGGAGGGCTTTTGGAGGAGGGGCTGGGCTTCACCCTTGCAAGGTGCAACGAGGTGGACTTTGGGCGTTTGTGAGCCTAAGCACGCCCCGGGTGCGCTCTTTAAACTAAGATCATTGTAAGCAAAGCCGGAGGAAACTTGATTAGTGTCATTTAGCAAATGAAAATAAAATGCATATGAAAGTATCTAATAACTTGTGAGCAAATTACCTGTCTATGAGAGTATACTTTGTCCATTATTGTAAGTCCTTTAGCAAGAGAAAAACAAACTAAGACAAACAAGATGAGCAGTCTTCCTACTATATATATTGAGATCTCCAGATAGGTATTTGGTCACCACCATAATGTACTAAATCCCGTATTTAGATCCAACAAGATTGAAGTATGCTTAGACAATTTCTTGGTTGCATCCCAACTTATCTACCACCTTGTACTAAGGAGTCACTTTCAAAGCAATTCACCACCTAAGTAGGCTAAGTTCAGCCACCATCTTAGCAAGGGAATTTTTTAGTCATAGGCTCATTACCACTAGGTAGGGGTAAGCGGGACTAATGGGTACCCTGGAACCGGTTAAACGAGTAAGCGGGTTCCGGTTCCAAAATCAAACCCTGAAAATGTTAAGACAGGTAATGTTTCCGGCATTTTTAGTTTTTAGTTTGTAAATATGAGGCCCATATAATTTCAGGTTTAATTAGTTTGTGGTTCGCGATATTTACTCTTTATTAAATGCAAGGAGATGCTTGATGTTTTGCTGTAGCAAATTAATGTGGTATTTATTCATGTTTGAAATGTAATTAATCTAAAAATATGTAATTTTTAAGGCCTTAAAGGTATTTTTATAAAAATAATGATGTAAATAGGGTACCCTGGAACCAAAACCGGACCTTGAGGTTCAGGTTCATTAAAATTCAAAAACCGGTTAACGAGGTTCCGGTTGAGATTCCTAATTTTCGGACAAGTTACCCAGAACCGCGCACCCCTACCACTAGGGAAGCACTCTATTTCCACAAAGGTATCAAGTTGTTCATGTGAAAGTAAGAAATAAAGCTCAAATTCTTTGCGTTAGTAATTCACATGCTAAAAGCAGCAACATAGACCATAAACGGCACAAAGCTTGAACAAAAGAAAAATGTTATCACAAAAAATAGAGTGCTAAATGAAAATATGTCATAGGAATCCAAATTGAAGATACCAATTTCTAACACATGTAAAATAAGGCTGTTTACCTTTCCAGTTTTAAGAAGCCAAACAAGATCATCAAGCAATGGCTTTCCACCAGATTTGGCAGCTGGCAGGAGCTTTGGATGCTCAGGGATAGACAAGCTCCTAAACCTGAATTGAAAAAGAATATAATTGATAAACTACTTTCAATCAGATTATCCTCCACAAACTGAAAAAAACGTTCCACCTCCAGAACTTCTATGGAATTGAGAGTATAGTAGTGAAGAGCTATACATATTATAGGTCGTAACAAACTATCCCATATCAAATCAACAGTTATCTCAAATAGCACCACTTCACCTGCGTACAATAACAGATAAGTAAAAATGTGTATACATGTTATATGTCACATGTGAAGCAATAATAAATCTCACCTGTAATGGAAGCGCTGCCAGAGATTTGGAGGTTGACAAGATTTCCTTCAGTTTTTCCTTTCACACAAGTTCCAGGGCACTGCCAATGAGGCTTACTGTGCTACCAATACATCTCAGATGTACCTGGCTTTACAAGACAACAAGCAATACCAGATGCTCAAACTATTTTAATAATGTTTTGTCTCTCACTGCTCACAGGTTTCAAATTGATTATTCTGCATTCACAGGATAAATTTCTTTCATATTCTTGTCGAATTTGACACGTAGATGTCCTTTAGACAATCAATAGATATCTAGGGTGAGCCAGGAATTTAAAATAAGGGTATCCAATGTCTTTTGGTCTAAATTTAAAGGTGTACAATTACTTAGAATTTCAAAATTTTTAGTCCAAATACTTGTTTTTTATTTATTTTTTGGACCAAGGGTGTCCATGACACCCTTGGCTACTTCATGGCTCCACCCATGGATATCTACATATTTGCACCAACTCACCTGCAATAGCAGCAATACAATAGTCTCAACCTGTTAATGAATGTTATGTCACTTGCAAAAAGCAATAATCCAGAAATGTTATTACCAGCATGAACACTACTGCCAATGCCATCCAACTCATACATCTCACTCAACAACAATTCCACATAGCTCTGTCACTGCAACATGTAGGATATAGAGTGAATTGAAGTGTACCATTTTCTAGTTGAACAGAAAGAGCAGATTACAAAGGAGATGATTTGACAACGGAGACATACCAGCTTTCACTTTAGAAATCCAATGTGCTTCCAGCCTACTAAGTTGTCACTCTCCATAACTTAGCTTCATTAGTAAATCACATAGGAAAGATCCCCCAAGCTTCCTTACACGTGTATAATGGCCGACCAATCCCTTTGTACTCTCGAAGCATGCATAGGACCGTCAAGTAAGAACTACTACACCAATCAGCTAGATAATATACTCATAATTAAAACTCTCCTATAAACTCCGCCCAAAACTCCATTTGCAAGATCATTGACGATAGTACATAAGAGTAAAGGGAAAGTATAGACTTTGATCCTTCAAAAGCATAGTGGTTCAGCAACACCCGGCTATTGTATCAACATTCAACCACGGGTTTTTACGTGTATAATGGCAACACATATGTTCTGAGATGACCTGTAGCTGCTGAGCATTCAGCTTGCCTGCAAAACATGGAGATACTAGCATCTCATGATACCGAGTTTAATAAAATTAATATATAGATAAAACATTGAAAGCTCTAAAATCTAGATCTGTAAGAATTTCCAAATTATTCTCCTTCAAAAATATTCTCTAATGTGTAGCAAGACCACCACTTATAACAAGTTTTTTTGTCACATTAAAAATCTTATGATTATCCTAACCCTGAATTGTCCCCTTGGCGAAATATGACAGTGAAGAACTAGAGATGGTGAAGAACTAGAGACCTCTTCCTCAACAAACACTTGTGATCACCTAGTGAATTCTCACCTGAGCACTGTGGCAGAGAACATAAACACATATCAAATCCAGAAACTTTATGACCAACATGAATGCAGCTCCTATCAAACTCATACATCCGCTCATCTGATGCTTCAACAAAGCTGTTTTGCTGCCACAGATTAAAAAAATAAAGAATGAATATGTTAGTCTACAATTCATGATTTATGCTTTCCTGCTTTTGGCCAAGGAAGAGACTACTACTAATGGAGAGTATGAAACAAGTTGACAGCTAACATTTTCTAGATTTCAGAAAAAAAAAAAGGAAAAAAAGAGCAAAGTAATAAAGAACTCAATTCGATAAAGGAGACATGCCATCTTTTAGAACCCAATGAGATGCTGGCATCTTTCTAGCCTCTTGCCATAGCTTTAATTAGTCTGTAACAATTACACGTGAACGAAAATAAGAAAATGCTTGCATTCTCGGAATAAACATAAGCTAAGACTTTACCAAAAGCTCTGCAATTTCACTTCTAAACCCTGCTGCTCTTTCCTTGTGACAAACTAAAGACAAAGCAATCAGGAAGAGTTATGTACAGGGAATTAGCATTTATCCAGGTCAAACCTCTAAGTCTTTAGTGTTTAATATCTCCGAATTTAAGATCACCTCATTATTGAAATCGAAGACACAAATCCTAGCATTCGGAATCTAATATGAGGGAATATAATAGCACATACTTGCATGATACATATCCTTAAATATAAAGCCGTAAGTACCCATCAGAATCTGTTTCTCCTTGGACCCTAAAACGCAACTCTGTTTCCTCTACATCAGAACCAACATCAATTACATTCTCCATAACCAAAATCACTTCCATTCTCCGCAAATTCATATCCAGGATCTTTTCTCTGACTTTTTGAATCAAATTCAATGCAAATCACATATTAAAATTTTAACCCAACCCTAACTTTCACCCCAGTTGAATATAAATAAGACCGAACCCGGCCTTAAAACCCTAACCGTAAACCTAACATAAACCCTGAATTCTTCAACAACACATGTGAGCCCTGAAGTCTTAACCACATTCTCGTTCTTACATTTGACAGACCAAGAAAAAGGAGAAGAGGCGTTGCGTACCTATACGAAACTCTCAAGTGGGCAATAGATCATCCAAATTAAGCCGCAAAGGGTGTCAGATCTGTCTCCGAATCTCCTTTATTCCGCTTATTTCCGCAAAAATTGCGTGTGCTCGCCTCTTTCCGGCGGACAATGGCTGATCTGATCGTCGTCCTCCATTTTCTCTCTCTACTCTTCAATTGCAACTGACGAACTGAGAGAAATGTCGAGGGAAATTTGAGAAACCTGGCGCCAACAAAGAGATGTTTAGGGAATATGGGCTGGGCAGGGATCCAAAGCCCACACTCAAAATAAGAGAGAGAGCGGACTGGATTTTGGGTTGGGGGTTGGGGTTGCTTCCACCCTCCAAACATGGGTTCCGATGTTGTAGATGAGCCCAAGCCCATTACCAGGGTTCTATTTATAGGAAATTATAATTTTAAGTCCGTTGGACTTAGACCTGAAATTACGTAAATAACCCTGGGCCCAATTTATAAATGACCTATAGAATGAGCCCACACAAAACGCCTTTTACTTTCTGCTTATTTTCCGCCTATAGCCCATGGGCCATGGCCCAAAATAAGTGGAGCATACCGGTAATGAGATAAATGAGCCAAGTTGTCCCGTTTAAATATATATAGTCCCGTAAGGATATATGGGCTTGCGCTTGCTTACTATTATTTTATTTTATATATAGTACCTATTACATATGACATAATTAAATTTTGTCCAAAAAGAATATTAACATAATCAAACTAAATAATTACTCTAAAATAATTATTCATATAGTACAAATAAATGGGAAAAATATCATCTATAATATCTCTGATCTAAAACATCCTGAAATTAAAATACAAAGAAGTCAAAGACGAAAGTATTGAAAGGCATGAATAATTTGGCACGAATAGTAGGAGAATAAGTAATACCCCCCCAATATGGTCAACAAGTCACAAGTAGAACTGTCTCTCTCCCTAATAACCTTGCTTGAGCTAAAGTAGTCTCCTCATCTTGAATCGCCCAAAAAGATGACTTTATAGTAGCCCTGCATGAATAAGGTTCCATGCCTCTTTGAAGGGTTTTATGGGGAAAGTATGTATCACATAAAAAGCACATAAAATTGGTGACAATAGAGGAAATTGTTCCTAATTAGCTGCTCCCAACGATGCATATCCTCCAAGGTAAAGGTACAATCTAAAAACGATAAGATAAAGTCAGCAAAAGTGATGAATACAATGGAAAAATGTAATGTTCAGGAATGCACAAAAAACCATGTCCATAATCTCAAATATACCTGGATTTACAACGATTCATTGTCATACTTGGATATTGAAACTACTGTTCTGTTTCTCATTTGATAACAGTTTTCAAATTGATTGTGGAGGTTACTGGAAGAATCGATCTCTTCCGTATTTCTCCTGGCATAACAGAGTGTCCGGCTGATATTCTGGTACAACCTATAGAAAAGCAATGAGAATAACTGAGTAATACTTCACTTCTTCAGACTAAGAAGTGCTCTGCGAGGTCCTGCAAATCTGTGCTCAGGAAAGGTTCCTCAATAGAAATTTGCCTATCAATAGGAAAAATTACACATATGCTTTCTGATAAAGTAATTACCCAAATAAAACCAAGAATTTAAAGAATCAGGAATGAACAGAGTTATGCAAGTAGTCCAATAAAATATTATATGAAGAAGTCAAAGAGAAATTAAACAAAAGATATTCAATACTTGGACATCCACAGGGGATAAATTAGGAACCATTAAAAAATGCAGTTTGTGGCATAGATAACCAAAATTGTATTGATTAACTACTGTTCTAAATACATGTTTGTTACTTTTGGGAAAGTTGCTAAATTAAGGAACAAAAAGTGGGTAAAATAAAGTGCAGACAATTTCAGCCATAGTCCAAGTAGGATATTGTCTACTAGTTATACTTTTACCTCTCTTACCCCCCGGCAAAAAAAAAGGCAGCAGCTAAGATTCAATGTTACCAACAAACGGCCCCCAAAAAAGGCAGCAGATAAGACTCAATGTTACCAACAAACAGCTTCCTATCGTGAAGTGTAGTTGACAAAGATTGATGCCTCTAATTGCTGTCCAAGAATACCATATGAAGAACCCAAAAGGAGATGAGGCAAGGAAAAAAAAACAGAGAAACAGAGAAAGTATACTCATAAGATCAGTCTTTTTACCAAAATCAGTCTTTTTCCACTCAAACATCAGTGAAGGCAGAGCTTGGAACAAGCGAAAACAGCCCGAAATAGGGCTTGCCATTTTAGGATGTGCCTCAAGGATAAGAGCCTTTTGTTAAGGCATCAAAGCGATCAATCAATGAATCAACTTTAGTGTCATATCTAAACTGAGGCCTATGGCATTTTCCAAATCATATGTTGACGCAGCAAGACAAGAGTAATACACGTCAAAGCCAAGCCAAAGCAAGTACACTTCTACCGGATCGCCAGTATGCGCACTACTCTGCCTTCAGGATCACTGTAAAGCAAAGCAAAGCAAGTACACTTCTACCGGATCGCCAATATGCGCACTACTCTGCCTTCAGGATCACTGTAAAGCAAAGGAAGAGGAAACATGTTTCGGTCCGTTTAGCAAATGAAAAACCAAATGCATTAGAAAGTACTAACTTGTGAACAAATTACCTATCAATGTTAAATTAACCCACACATTTGCTCGAGCATTGAGGATCTTCAAATCCCAACTCCACTGTAATCCAGGGAGTCATGCAGTGGTATAATTTGTCCATTATTGTAAGTCCTTTAGAAAGAGAGACAAACAAGATGAGCAGTCTTCCTACTACGGTGAGTTTTCAAGATAGATATGTGGTCACCATCATATATATATAAACTGAATCCCTTTTAGATCTAGCAAGATTGAAGCATGCTCTGACAATTTTTTGGTTCCAGCCCAACTTTTATACCACCTTGTTCAACTGTCAAGGAATTTCCATCCTTCAGATGTAAACACAAGGCATGCACTGAGGAGTCACTTCAAAGCAATTCACCACCTAAGCAGGCTAAGTTCAGTCTCCATCTTAGCAACCGAATTTTTGAGTCATAAGTTCATAACCACTAGGGAAGCACTCTATTTCCACAGAGGTATCGGGCTGTTCATGTCCACAGTACATTTCTGATTTTGTTGACATGATATGCATGACAAGAAATGCGTGGTGGTCAATCCTACATTTGATATGTTTAAAGGAACACAGAACCTATGATGGATGAATTTTGAGCACATATTTAAAACCGGGAAGCTGTCACTGAGATAACCCGTCATTTTACAGTAATGTCAGGATGTCAGGCTCTCTGCAACGCAGGAGTAACAGCAAAATACACATTGCCAAATCCTACTAAATAATAGAATGTTTACTGACCTGTGATAAACATTAGCAGCAACAGCAGGAACTTGGGCAATCAAATTAAAGCAGTTCCCATAGCTTGCTCTCTGCAAGGAAGCACACAGTGAGCACTTTTCTAGGTGAGAGGAGTGAGTCTATTATATAATTGTATCCTACTTCGATTTATGAATCCCTTGATCATCTGACTCCTGAAATACACTATGAACCTGAAAGATCAACTACAATGAAGGTCAATGTTCTTAACTTACCTGCCAAAAAAGTTACTCAGCAACTAGTAATAAGTCATATGAACAGAGAATGTACATGAAAGCAATGCGGCAGTGTCATCTTTTTGGGCTCAGAGCAGTCACCCGCTAATGGAAAATGCTGCCAGACATTTGAAGGTTGATAAGATTTCCTTCAGTTTTGCCTTTTCCACAAGTTCCAGGGGCACTGCCAATGCTGTACTTTTCAGCTTTGCCTTGCATATAATATAAACTAGTTGTGGCGGAATACAATCCTTCAGTAAGCTTCTATAATTTTTCTCTTCAGAAAATCTGGTCTGCCTGCAACGAATCACCTTTCCTGGCTTTACAACAACAGAATCTTCAGGACTGATAAAAGTACATCCAAATTAATGCTTAATTTGCTTCTTTATGGAAAAGCCGCTACTAATACTGAACGATCCCAATCAAAAGGAAAGGAAACAAAAAAATGGAAAAAAGCAACTAAACTGTCCTACAAGTACTCTATGAAAAAGCAAAAATACATCTAATTTAATTGAAGTATGTCAAGAAGGAGTTCATACAGCAGAAGAGAAACAAGGAAACACTCGTGGATATAGTAGCAATAAGGTTGCAAATATCTATTCGCCCCCTTCTCCCCAGCCCCCACCCCCTCCCGCCCCACCCCAAAAACAGAGGAAAAAACAGAGACCCTTTCCTGAACTGGACGGATCTGCAGTGTTGGCTTTATTTTGTCAACAAGCCTGCAATCAAGTTAACCATTGTAAAATGGTGATAGTACAGCAAAGGAACATACACAACAACATCCATTACTAGAAATCGGACCCATCAGTCGATAACCTACTGTAAGCTGCACATGAGCAATATGACAATCAGATGAGAGAGAGAGTACTTACAATTAATAGAATCTTAAGCTGTCAGGACTCAGTCTCAACTAGAAACTGTTGAGTAGTTGATATTAAGACACAGCTCAATGTCCCATCTCTCTCTCTCAGAATCTAAACTTCAAAAACACATCACCACCACAGGAGCATTAACAGAAAGAGGGGGCATTATCTGAAAAGTAAATGAGTATAAGTAGATCAATACGTGACATATCACTCTCACCAGGATTTCCAAAAGTGTAAACTATTACCAAAATACCATGTATCTCACGTAAACTAAGAAATTATGAGATATATTCGAAATGAATGTCCACTGACATGAGTGGGTAACAAAATCTGCGTTTGCCTCAGTCAGGTCTACGGTGACAAATCTTCTATTACCTTGAGATTGTTGCTGAAACCCTCATTAGCCATGAACCATCTAAATCCCTTACCTTTTCCTGAATGGAGTGTACAGCTGAATTTTATTTACTCTGACCTTCAAGCAAATTGCCTGCCTTGACAGAGTCTTCATCACTCATATCAATATCATCATCTGGGGCTTGGAGTTTAAGGCCATCTAAACCAGCATCTTTTGCTCTCCTCCACCATTTTCATTTATGCTTCCTGGTCATCTTTCCGAAAGGCATTCAACCGCATCTTCTCGTGCCTTGTTGCTCCATGGCTTTCCCTTCCATGCCATGCCTGCATGTATAAAAGTGTTCAATATCCCTTTAGTACTGCAAACAAATATACTCACCTCCCTTTCCTCTCTGTTTCCCGTTGGCTCCCCTTTTCCTCCAGTAATTAATATCACAAAAAAGACAGCTTAGAGAGCAAGCGAAGCACCATTATCCCATCATTTCTCTGTTTATGGCGTTTTGAAGCAGCTCCAACTTGCAGCTGGAATTCACGAGCTGCATTGAGCAAATCTGTAAAATATTTCCTCTTCCTAGTCTTGCGATAGTTCGTGGCTAGTGAAAACAAAATTTTTAACACAAATAAAAATACACCTAAATCGTTGATTAATTAGCTTCAAAAACTTGGGGACATACCCAAAGGGAACCATCAAGGAGTATGAACTTTTGAGGTTTAATGTAAAGCTTGTTCAAATAGGAGCTTAGCAAGTTTCGATAAAGTATTGATATATAGGAAAGATTTAACTATCGATTTGAGATTACTATATTAAATGTAGAGCTAACAATTCAAATATAAATTACATTGAACCTTAGCATACTTGATAAACCTAAAAGCGAGGCACGGCAACTTTCAACCCCGATATGCTGCTTCTAAACTTCTAGCTTCTATTCGTAGCTTCTTCAGTGAATTGCATAATGAAAGACTCCTCCTTCAAACTCGTTCACAATTGAACAATGGAAGATCAATCTTGTCCACTACTCCAATCTGAAGTTAGCACAAAATTGTCAATCTCAATGTATCACTTTGACATGCTCTTTTAGTTCAAATGTGAGATGGAGGGAAAAAACAGAGAGAGAAAGAGAGAGAGAGAGAGAGAGAGAGCATAAAGAAGGGTACATCATAGTAAGGATGACTACAAGACACCCATTTATCTTTGATGGACACTCCTAAGCGGTTGTTCAAGTTGAAATTGTTCAAGTTGTGGCGCAGATCTTCTGGTGATTGCAGGTAAATAACTCATTGGCTCAATGTCGATGCCCACAGCGGCGTGTTGCTGAACCATTACAGTTTGAAGGAAAAAGGTCCTTGCCTATCTTCCAGCCTTTTCTTTTGCTTGCTGATGAGCCATATCATGATTTATCTCTGTTCTATCAGGAAGATACTAGCGGGAGATATTATACTGTTTTGTCTGGAGTTTCAAGGAGCCTTGGAATTTGCTCAGTCCCTTTCATTCCGCATTTTTCTGAGGTATGTTTTATTTTTAACAAAACAAGAATATTAGTACGTAGTGATCAAAGTGCTTAACTATGCTCATGTCTGATATTGAGACTGACAATCTTATGCTGTTTTCAGGCTGGAGAAGATGTCGTCTCCTACTGTACTGTGGTAAGGAAGTTTATAGGAGGAAACATTCCTCTGCAATTAACTAAAGAAGCTATTGAGAGGAAGCTGGGTAAAAGCATCATATCGGGTTTTTGAAAGCGGCTTTGTTCTTTGTAGAATCATGTTCTTTGCTAGATCTGTTTAGCTTCAATATAATGCACATTTAATTATTAGTCATACGCTGTGGGATCCTTCATGCAAATAGAGATGCAGATATTGTAAATAAATTGATCTTAATGATAAAACAACTAGGGGCTAACTTGAAATGGAGCCGAAACACCTTAATGTTATAACCGTTTTCAGGTGTTGATTATCGAGGAAAAGATTGCAAGCCGTTGATTTATGAATACATTAGAAGACTGGTTGCATCAAAGGCCAGTTTGTGGATTCTACAAAACAAGCAATGCCACAAGGGACTTGAAACTTTTGCAGAGACTGGATATTGCGATTAATGTTTCCTTTGCCTTGGAGTATCTTCATCATCATTGTGAGATGTAACGATGTTCTCCTTGATGATGAAATGATTGTGCATGTTGGTGACTTTGGTTTGACCACAGTCCTCTCAGTTGGTGTCACTAGCTCTCATGCAAATCAGTCTATTTCTGTTGGAGTTGGCGGAAATATTGTTTATACTCCTTCAGGTAATTATCCTTTTCCTACCCTGGCACCCCTCGTCCATCAAAACAAAAAAAGGGAAAAGAAGAAAGGGGAAAAAAATAGATTCAAGAAAGAAAATTATCATATGAGATTCTCCGAAATTCCAATTACACTAAGTGGATTAGGAACAGAGGGAAGGTCGCGGGGCGCACATAAAAATTGAGCTAACTTTAGAACATTTCATCTTACGAGGGCAAAGAAATGTCTTTTCAAGTATATGCTTTACTTGTTCTCCACCTATTTTTCGCAGGCAAACTGATGAGGGTAGAGTACTTTTTATGTCCGTGGGTAAGGGCAGATCTCAGGCGAAAAGGAAAGGGGTTTGGATTGGGTCAATATCTGACTTGACTTCACCACATTACCTTATGTTTCTGGATAGAAAATGTGTTCTTATATCTCAGTGTTGATCAGACTTCTTAAGTTGTCGCTGGTAGGTGTCACAGAATACAGATTGCATTGAGTTGAAGACTCTTTTGCAGTAGACCATCTCTTAACTAGCTTACGAACTGTTACAACATCATATATCTATGTCAAATGGAGAATTAGAAAAGATTCATATAGGCTTTCTGACTTCCATGTAGTGTAAGCGAGCCGATTATTGGTCCTCCAAAAACAGTACGCTGAAGGAGCCCATCTGAATTGTGAAATTAGTAAAATAGTTGAAAGTAATATGTCATATTTCCTCCCTTTCAATTTATTTGCTGCTTTCACTAGCTTTTTATTTTATAATATTTGTCATTTTACCATCCTAATAAACATATTAATGACTAATTTACTAATTTTTTTCCTATTAGTTATTTTTTCTTGTCTTTACTTTCCTCATTTCCAGTAAAATCTTAGGGATATTTTGATCTTTTAGTCACTAATTTATCTTGAAATTAACTTTACCTTGGTATTTTCTAGCCCAAAACGACAAATAAGTTGAAATAGGGGAGTATTAGGTCAGATGATAACCTTCCTAGACAACATACTTAAGGTTTGACATGAACTTCGTCAGTGTAATTTTCCAGCTTGAAGATGAAATTAATGGCATCCAATCATACTGAAGTTGAGGTCTTCTGATACTAGATAAGCAAGTGCTTAAAATGCCGTAGAATTTGGTTCAGAGCACTATTACTAATCAAGAATGACACTTCCAGTTCTGCATAGTTTGGCTGATTGCTAGTAGCCGATAGAACTCATCCCTTTTCCTAAACGGTCGGAAAATAATGGCTGACAGATCAGATAGTTCATCCTAACGTATTTGACCGAGTAGCTTGACTACTAAGTCAGTCTACTCAAAGTCAATGCAAAGCATCAAAATATGCCACTATCGTTCAAATTATTCCGTAAGTTGCAAGTTGCTGCCAATCCCTGCTGTTAGCCAGTAGGCTACCGTATCCCCTGTGTTTACTGCTTCTGTACTTCAATTTCATTCTTAGTCCAAACATTGGCTCAGACATGCCATTTCCTTCATCACTTTGCTTGATCCTAAATTGTTTAACCATTCTCTTGGTCTACTCTATCCAATTCTCCAGGGCGGGGAATAATGAGACAGACCGGTTGGCCTTGTACAAAATCAGGGCTGGAATAAGCCATGACCCTCTGGGCGTCATGAGCTCCTGGAATGACTCCCTCTACTTTTGTGAGTGGCAGGGAGTAACTTGCAGTCGTCGACATCCCAGGGTGACTAAATTGCAATTGAATTCTTCCAAGCTCACAGGTACCCTCACTCCATATATAGGAAACCTAAGCTTTCTAAGGGTGTTATACATCCACAACAATAGCTTTGTTGGCACAATTCCTCCTGAAATTGGCCTTTTGCACAGGTTGCAATCTCTTTTCCTGGTGAGTAATTCCTTTGCAGGGGAAATCCCGCCAAATATTTCAGGTTGCTCAAACCTCATTAAACTAAGAATTGGCGATAATAGGTTGGTTGGAGCAATCCCACATAGGCTTGGATCACTACCGAATCTGCAAGTTTTGTCCATGTCTAAGAACAGCCTGACGGGAGTTATCCCTTCATCTCTAGGAAATTTAACATCCCTTTATGAGCTTAGTGTTGCTGTAAACAACTTGAGTGGGTCAATTCCAAGCAGCCTAGGTAGGCTAAAAAATTTGACCTTTTACACTCTTGCAGGAAATAAATTGTCAGGAACAGTCCCACCCTCCATCTACAATCTCTCGTTTTTGACAACTTTAGACTTGGGATACAATCGCTTGGTGGGAAGCCTTCCTTTAGATATAGGCACGTTTTTACCCTTGCTTCAAGACTTCTCCATAAACAGCAACCAATTCAGTGGACAAATTCCAGTTTCAATATCGAATTCCTCAAATCTAGTCAGTCTTCAGTTGTCTTCTAACAATCTTCATGGACAAGTTCCTTCCTCGCTCAAGTTAGAAATGCTTGAATGTTTATTACTTTCTGATAACAAGCTTGGAACTGGTCAATCCACTGACTTGAAATTTGTTCATACCTTAGCTAATGCCACCACTTTAGACTTGTTTGATATAAGAAGAAACAACTTCACCGGGATTTTTCCTAGCGTCATATGCAATTTTACAGTGCTCTCATATTTAGGATTATCTAGGAATAGGATCACTGGTCAAATTCCGATTTGTTTAGAAAATCTTGCATACTTGCAACAGTTTTCTGCCAACAATAATCAACTTTCTGGTATGATTCCTTCAAGTATTGGAAAGCTCCAGAACTTGGGCGATATAGAGTTGGATGACAATCAATTATCAGGCTATATACCCTCTAATATGGGAAACATAACCCAACTTAGTATCCTTTCCTTGTCTCGCAACAATTTTGAAGGCCAAATACCTTTGTCTTTAGGAAATCCTATGCACCTGGAAGAGTTGGATCTTTCTAGTAACAATCTTAGTGGTAGGATACCATTGCAACTTTTTAGTCGCTCCACCTCACTCGTTGTACTCAAGCTATTCAATAACTCTTTAATAGGGTCTCTTCCTCTAGAAATCGGTAAACTGAAAAATCTTGTGGCTCTGGATGTTTCCAGCGCCATGCTATCTGGTGAAATACCACACACTCTTGGTGCTTGCGCAGAGCTAGAGTATTTATTCATGGATGAAAACTTTTTCCAAGGAAACATACCCTCGACATTCGTTGGACTGAGGGGTCTACTTTATTTAGATTTGTCATGGAACAATCTTTCTGGTGAAATTCCGACATTTCTATCAAGCTTCCAGCTGCAAATGCTCAATCTATCTCACAATAGCCTTGAAGGTGCAGTGCCCATTGGTGGTATCTTCAGCAATGTGACAGGACTTGTGATATCTGAAAATATTGGGCTCTGCGGAGGCATACCTGAGTTGAAGTTGCCCAAATGTGATTGTAGCAAGGCTCCAAAAAGAAGATGTCGCCACAGCAGGAGATTGATGATTGATATTCTTTCTGGTATCTTTGGATTTGTCTTGTTGTTGGCATTTTTATCGCTATATGTAATTCGCTTCAAAAAGAAAAGGAAGGAACAGAAAGATGAATCAGAAAATTCCCTTCCAACTTTGTCTTACCAAAGCCTTTTAAAAGTTACAGATGGTTTTTCATCTGAAAATGTGATTGGAAGAGGCACTTTTGGGGTTGTTTATAAGGGAATCCTTGATTTCAATAGTGCACCTGTTGCCATCAAGGTATTTAATCTTCAGCAGAAGGGCGCATCCAAGAGTTTTCTGGCAGAGTGTCAAGTCCTCCGTAATGTCAGACATCGAAATTTATTGAAAGTTATAACAGCTTGTTCAAGTGTTGACTATCAAGGAAATAATTTCAAGGCTATAATTTATGAGTTCATGACAAATGGGAGTTTAGAAGATTGGTTGCACCAGAAGCCTATCGGCAGTACAGAGGGAACACTTGATGCATCAAGGAACTTAAGTCTTACTCAGAGAATTGACATTGCAGTGGATGTCTCTTTTGCCTTGGAGTATCTCCATCATCATAGTGGTGTATCCATTGTTCATTGTGACCTCAAGCCAAGCAATGTTCTCCTTGATGATGAAATGGTTGCCCATGTTGGGGACTTTGGTTTAGCTAAATTCCTCTCGAATGGAATCTCTAGCTCACATGCAGATCAATCTAGCTCTGTTGGAGTTAGAGGAACCATAGGCTATACTCCTCCAGGTAATGATTATTCTCTTCCAACCCCCAAATGTCTTTGGATATGAAAGCCAACTATTATATAATCTCAATGCTAGAAATATCTGTCACAGAATATGGACTGGGGAATGAGCCGTCTGCACATGGAGATGTGTACAGTTTTGGGATCCTTTTACTGGAAATATTCACAGGTAAGAGGCCTACTGATAACATGTTCAAAGAAGGCATGAGTCTTCCCAGCTTCGTACAAGCAGCTTGGCCTCAAGATGTCATGGAGATCCTAGATCATGCCCTTCTTGAAGACATACTTGGAGAGTCGAACTCAAGTACTGATCACACACACCATTTGCTCAGAACAGGCAAAAGCAAGGTGCTTTTGGAGGGTGTGACCTCAGTATTTAGCATCGCACTTTCCTGCGCTGCTGAGCTTCCCCAAGAACGACTGGATATGAGCTATGTTGCCACAGAGCTATCTTCAATTAGAAGCAAGCTCACCGGCACTCATTTACTATGACAGAGGCAAATCCTAGTGGTATATATATTTTGGTTAAATGAGATTTTAGTTTCCTCTAGACAAGTTGAAGCATTATTTTTCTTACTGGTTGCAGGCACTCTCGAGAATATTGACAGCTCATGAACGAGCATGTGATGCTGAGATGAAGAAGATGCATGCCTTTGGCTTATCTTTAGGAACCCTTTCCATTTTCTAATTATTGGATGCAGTATCCAATAATGCATATGTATTATTTTTGGTTTATATGTCCTGATCATAGTTTGATCACTGTGTTTAATGATAGTTGTTTTCCTTGGATAATTTTATGCTCCTATATATTTCCTGCTGTGGCGGCCACTATGAAATTTAAAAAGTACATGATGTATACTATGGAAGCAGGTTTTTAACATCCATCTATGAGCACAACAAACCACCACCTCCACCACATGAAAACTTTTAAGGGAACCCTGGAAGACAGAAATACACTCTTCATTCAAATAATTTGAAAAAACTTGCATTAGACTATTAATGTTGTAGAGGACATGGGACATATGTTCAATCAACACATGAACAATACAGCTTACCAATGAATTAGCTAGTCTTCTAGTCCTGCTGACTTATTACCTCAACGCTGCACCTCTGGTTACCAAAATCACAAATGCACATGTCACAAGTGTATCTACGATATTATTTCTACTATGCATTAAGTCTGCTCTTTTTTTCCATATATAGGCTGCAATTTTTCTCTGCTAGTTTCCTTAACTCATTTTCATCCTCTTCTCAGTACCTAAGGCGCTGCATTTTTGTGATGGGTTCTCGACTTATTGTAGCCCCTGCATGCACTTTATAAATAGTTGAAATTTTCGCCAAAGACCTTACCACACTTAACTATATACATATATATCTTCTCTTACTTTTTCCAAATCAAACAATCTGATACACCTTACCGTTGAAGACATGCTTTCACGTGCCTCCTCATTTGACTTGCTTCTGATATATGCATGAACTCTGTTGGCATACTGTCTTCACTTCTCTATAGCAGATTGGCAGGGAAAATGAGACAGAGAGTCGGCCTCGCAGGAAATCAAGGCTAGAATAACCCATGACCATCTTGATATCATCAGCTCCTGGAATGTCTCCCTCCACTTTTGTCAGTGGCATGGGGTTACTTGCGGCCGTTGACATCAGAGAGTCCCTAAATTAGAGCTGATATCTTCCAAACTCACAGGTATACAGTATTGGAAACTTAACCCAGCTCATTTACCGCGATTTATCTGATAATATCTTGAAGAGCACATACCATGAACTCTAGGAAATTATAGGTATCTACTAGCATTGGATCTTTCTGGAAACAACCTTACAATAGAATACAGTTGCAGCTTTTCAATTCTTCTGCCCTATCAATTGGCTTGATCTATCTCACAATCCTCTAACTGGATCCACCCCGCAGAAGCCAATCAGAACTCACAGTGTACAGAAGTCCACCGTCTATCAATGCTTCTTCAGCTTTCCTCTCCCTAAGCAGCACCCCTAAAACAAACATAATCTAGTGAGTTCTAACCTTACGGTTCGTGACCCAACTCTACCAGTAGCACCAGTAACATATACAGTATCTTCATCTTTGGAATTAACATCTTGTCAAGTTGCCTCAACTGCTGCTGAACTGAAAACTTGCAGCACCTAGCCAAAGTCCAAAGGGCATATATTTACAGTCATAAGAAGTTCCCTACAAGATACTATTATTCATTGAAATATATTCAGATCGCCATAATCGGATTACTACATTCATTCAGAGGTCACACAATAAAAGATCAGCTCTTCTTCACACTTTTAGGTGAGTAATCTAAGCCAGGTTGCTATATCCTACCAACAATTACTTATTCTTGAGGGGCACTGAATACCTTTCAAATTTAGGGTCCAACCAAAATAGCTCTTTGTAATTCAATTGCAGCATGCATATAACACCATCCCCACCCCCTACAATTTCACAGGCAAGACTCTAGGATACTGCAACAAGAATACATATTAGGATCCACACTTTTCACAAATTTGCACTTGGTCTATAATACTTGTTAGGATCCACAGCATACAAGGCGCGACTTAAGACCTAACATATAACACCTAACAGTTAAGCGATAACAGCTTGTTGCCAAATAAGATCTTCGAGTGTATCATACAAATATAGCATGTCTCTTAGATAACAAGAAGGATACATATACACGTTAGGATCCACAGCATACAAGGCAAGACTTAAGACCTAACATATAACACCTAACAGTTAAGCGATAACAGCTTGTTGCCAAATAAGATGTTCGAGTGTATCATACAAATATAGCATGTCTCTTAGATAACAACAAGGATACATGTTAGGAATACCAAATCCCACCTGTTGATGAAAGTCAGAAAGATGCTTGCTTTCTCATAAAATGAATTTCACTGTTGAGATGATACACTGAGATCTACAAATTAAAGATAAAGGCAAGGAAGATTTAAGTACAGGAAAATAAATAGGAGGAAGAAACTAGAAGCAAGAATCTTCTTACAAAAAGACAGCAAGGTCAAACCTCTGAGTCCGCAATCTCCGAATTCAAGATCACCGCATTACCGAAATCCATTCCATTTGGGATAGAGTACTCATATCCTACCATGTTCCTCCATACAAGGCAGAAGCCATCTAGTACTCATATCCCCTAAAACGAAACTCTGTTTCCTCTGCATCAGAACCAATTAACCAAAATCATTTCCATTCTCCGCACCTTCATCGCCATAATATTTTTCCCGAATTTCCGAATCGAATTCAACGAAAATCACACAATCTTAACGAAACCCTAACTTTCACCTCCATGGAATATTAATATTAACACCAAACCCCAGCCCTAAAACCCTAACCCCAACCCTGGCATAAATCTAAAGTCTACGATACCATATGTCAGCCCTCCACCTGATGATTTGACCGAATTCTTGTCCTTAAACTTCAAATCAAAGATAATGAACATGGAGCAGAGGAGTTGCTTACCTAGTGAAGGCCCTCCAGTGGGCAATAAGCATCCAAAATTTAGCCGCAGAGGGTTTATATCTGCCTCTTAATCTTCTTTCTTCCCTTCCTTCGTCGTCAATTGCCGCCCCTTTCCGCCAGACACTGGCTGGTTGTCATTCTCCCATTTTCTCTCTTCTCGCTCTACTCTGCAACTGATGAGATGAGAAAATCGGGGGCAATTTGAGAAACCTGGCGCCAAAACTATGGGCTGGATGTTGTGAATGACTAGAAGTGGGGGTGGGAGTTGGGCAAAATTCCAATTTCCAAAAATGGGTTTGAATGAATGTTGTGAATGACTGAGCCCAAACCCAAAAACAGCGGCCCTATTTATTTTATTTTGTCTACTGGCTCTGGCTCATGGGCCGCAGCCCAAAATAGGCGGCCTTTTCAGCATTCTCCATCACGTCTTAACTAAACAGAAAATTTTATTATCTGTAAACTATTATAGTTTGTATAAATATATATTCATATTATTAAATTAGATAATTACTCAAAATATCATATGTAATTCATACGTAGTAAATCAAATTAGATAATTAATCAAAAAATATTATACGTACTGTCTCTCTCTTGATCCTGATAAGAAAGGAACAAAACCAGGTGGATGATGAAATTAGCATCGAAGGAAACAAATAAACATGACATGATGTAAAGAATATGAATTAGACAATTTAGCAGAAGAATGGTTACTTAATGGAGGTAGCTCAGCATACAGCCTTCCTTGCGATGGTCTCATTCACAGTTGGTAATCCGTCTATTCGTGGATATTTTACCAAACTCAGCAACACATCAACGATAACTACAGTGGCGGATCCGGAATTTAGGGAAGGGGTCGAAATAAATGAAATAATAAGTATAGAAAAGTTAACATCTAATTTTAAAATTAATATTACACAACGATAACATTACATCTAATACAATACGAATTTATCAACAAAAATTAAACCTATATCGTAAAATTTGTCTAAACAAAGAATGAAGGGAAATTGAAAAATCAATGAAATCATATAAATTAAGAATAGAATCAAAGAAATTAAACCTAATATTACACAAATTAAATCTTAAATTGATATAGAATGAAAAATTGTAAAAGTTACGACTTACAGATCTGGAGAGAGCGAGACAGTTTAGGGAGGGAGACGAGAGACAGGGACCAGACCGGGAAGTGCCAGGGCGACGGGCCGGCGCCGGCGACAACCAGCCGTGCCGCCGTGTGCGTGGTGTAGTGGGCACTGGGCTGGAAGAGGGAGAGTGCGGTTGCGGTGCGGGAGAGGGCTGCGTGACCGCGAGAGGGTAGGAGGGGCTGGGGCAAGTCGCTGAAGTCGGGCAAGGCGTGGGCTGCAGTGGGCGGTGTGGGCTGCGCCGGCGGCGACTGGCCGTGGTGGTGGGGGAGGGAGCAGAGCACTCGGGCACGGGGTCGGGCAGAGGCGCAGAGCAGCAGAGCAGAGGGGCGTGGAAGACAAAGTAAAGCAGGGAAATAAAATTAAAAGCAAGCAAGGGGTTAAATTTTGAAAAAAAAAATGTTGCAAGCAGGAGTCGAACACGAGACCTCCCCTTCAAATTACACTAACCTTACCAACTCAGCAAGTTGCCTTTTCTGATAATTTTCTCTACATAAAAATTTTATTTTTGTTTGGAAGGGGGTCAGTTGACCCCACTGACCCCCGGTAGTTCCGCCACTGGATAACTAAATACTTGGACATATAAAGGTCAATAATACTTGGATACACAACTATATGTCGTCAAATAATCCAAATTGAAACAAAGACGTAGCAGCCATCCATATTCGCCAAAAAATAAAATTTGCTACCCAGACATCTAATCTCTTAGACAACTAAGCATCAAATTAGCAGGCATATGCATCACAAGTTCAAAACATATTTCGAACAAAGGACCCTCTTTTCTCCTAGCAACTGATATTAGCAGGCATCAAAACAAAGTCTTGAACAACACAACTTCAATGTCGATCTCGTCAAAGCAAGGACCTGACAGGAACCACACACTCATAGCAACGTAGATCATCAAACAATGTTTATCACAAAAGCATCTCCAATCACATTTATTGAATACAAAAGAGAAGAAACTAAACCAAAGACCTGACAGGAACCATATCTTCTTGAGATCCTCATTGTACCTCTACTTCCATTTGTCAAAGCCCTTGTTCCCAACCATACAAGCTAGCTGTCCTTTTCGAAGCAAAACCAGAAAGGCTATGTCCAATAAGAAAACGAGAAAAAGTGCAGTTAATTTAAATACAACTAAGCCATAGACCAAACCCACTTAGAAGAAAATAATTTTTTAGCACAGAAAATAATATTTCTTACCTGTAAATGATGTTCACGTCAAGGGTCAATATCATGACAGCAGGTTGTGTCAGCCAAAATGATAACATTGAAACAGCACAAAGAGAACTTTTAGAGAATACAGAAGCATAAGTGCACAACTCATAGTGAATATGGTCAACATAGATCATAGTGAATATGGTCAATATAGATCATGTACCCGTTCAATCACTCAGGAAAAAAAAATCTGTCATCATGAACTTCAGCCAACAAACTATCACAGATACTGCCAGAAGCCAGTCAGAATAAATTATCATCATCCAATCCTTAATTAACAAAAAGAATAAGGAAAAAAGAAAAGAAACAATATCACCTACATGCCAAGAAACCCAATTGCTGTCAAGCCCTTCCCCTTCCATTATATCATCCTCCTTTAATTTGTCCATCCAAGTCCAAATATGTAATGTAAATCATCCGAGAACCCAAGTAAAGAATCAAATAGGAAACCAAAAGAAAGGACTCAGACTAAGGCATGAAGAAAATTTTTACCAAGGATAAAGCTTAATTCTATCCACAAGGCTTTAAGTTTCATTTGCAATTCTTCATGACTTCCATTGTAATCTCCTCACTAGGCTCTAAATGAAATTTTAAAAGTGAAATTAATATTGTGTGTTTATCAAAATATGAAAGTAACCACTGCAGGACCCGAACTACTTGTGCTCTGCAGTACTGATTCCACGTGAAAGGCCTTTTTGAAATCACTTATTCAAAAACTCAGAGAATTGATATATGTGGGGACTATTAATACAATGGATCAAATTAACATAAAATATTGTCAAAACAGAGAAATCAGTAAGAAAAAAAGCACAATGTGTGATGAAAATTGGAAATTACCTCTGTTTCGGCATAGATTGAGCATGAAAAGAGGACTTGTTTCTTTCTTATGACTAAACGAAATTGTAAGTCTGAATAAAAGAGCTTGTAAAGTTTTCCAGAAATTCCGATATTTAGCTCTAAGGGGAAAGAAATGACAGGACAGGGAGGGAGGAACTACAAGAGAGGGTTGATACTAGTGGAGAAATAAAGAGAGACAGGGAACAAAAGGGGCTTCAAATTCAAGCATCTTAGAATTCATACCAGATTGAACCCCAATAAGTCTTGAGAATGCCAGCACCGACAAAAAAAAGAGGAAAAACCAAATCGAGTTTGTTCTGTTTTTCACCTAATGTAGTGTGTGTGTGTGTGTGACAGAGAGAGAGAGAGAGAGAGAGAGAGAGTAATATCATGCTAGGAAGCTTATATAAGAGTAACTTCCGAGATGGATTCAGCTGTTGTAATTGGTGACATGGAAGGGCTACCAGGCTGCAAATTGAATCTGGGCAGCACCTAAAACCGCCAAATACAATCCTTTAGACCATTGCTCCTTATGTATGTGTAGTTGGAAGATGATTATGCGGAATTAAACCACCCAACACAAGAGAACCGTCTCATTGACTGGGATTTGATTTGCAGAACCAGAGGGCATCTAGCGTGGAGGTTAAGAATTTAAACTCTGGAATATAACTCTTTTGACGATAAGTGTCAATGGGTCAAATGGATAAACAAGATTTATTCAAAGGCAAAAGTGTTTGGGAGGCAGAACTCATGGTATTGGACAAAATCTGCATATGCTAAAATACAAGTTATAGAATGGCTTATTACCTGTCTACAGGGGAGATGGCTCTTACACAATCAGCAGTGGAGATTCCTGGCCCAGGGGAACGAGCAAAGAAGCCCTAGTGCCAGCATCATTTGGTGTAGATCAAAACATGCCTTTGTAAGAGATTGTAATAGAAAGGAGAATTCTAGTAATGACCATTCTTACCTACAGGACATGAAGGATGGGACATCGAGGGAGTAACTAAAAGGAGAAACAGAGGGTTGATTTTTATGTACAAATGAAGAGATACAGGGAGCAAAAGAAGCTTCAAGTTCAAGGTATATCACAGGTGTTTACAAATAAATGCATACCTTAATTCGTAGTGACACTTTTGGGGTTGTATATAAGGCAATTATTGATCAGGGCAGAAGAAATGTTGCCGTCAAGATATTTAACCTGGCTCACAGGGGTGCTTCCAAAAGTTTTATGGCAGAATGTCGAGTCCTCAGGAACATTAGGCAACGAAATCTGGTTAAGGTTATAACAGAGGTGTTGATTATAAATGGAACAATTTCAAAGCTCTAGTGTATGAGTACATGGTTAATGAGAGCCTGGAAGAATGGTTGCATCAAAAGCTAATTCCTAGAGGAGAGGGAACGCACCAAGGAACTAAAATCTTCAAAAGAGATTTGATATTGCAATTGATGTTGCTTCAGCATTAGAATATCTTCTTCATCATTGTAATGCTCTTATCATGTTGAAGCATTAGAGTACATGGTTAATGAGAGCCTGGAAGATTGGTTCACTGCATCCTCAAGCCAAGCAATGCTGTCCTTGATGATGACATGGTTGCCCATGTTGGTGACTTCAATTTAGCTAAATTCCTCTCAAATGGAAGAACTATCTCACATCCAAATCCAGCTCTGTCGGGGTAGAGAAACTATTGGCAATGCTACTCCAGGTAATTATCCTCTTGCTACCCCCAATCCCCCCCAAAAAAAAAGGAACCAAGAAAGAATACCATGACTCTTTAATAACCATTTTGGTATTTTTCACGAACTATTATATAATCAATCCTAATACTATAAATGTCTATTGCAGAATATGGATTAGGTTTAGGAATGAGTTGTCTACACATGGGGATGTGTACAGTTTTGGGATCCTTTTATTGGGATGATATGTTCAGAGAGGGCCCACGTCTCCATGGCTTTGTAAAAGCAACTTGGCCCGAACATGTGATAGAGATTCTGATCATGTCACTCTCCATAATTTTTGGAATGGTTTAGTTTCCCATCATTATAGTAACATTAGAAAGAGTGAAAATTAATATGAAGTCAGAAGTTTTTGGAAACCTACCGGATCACCACTATGTGCACCCTCTGCCTCTTCAAGATCACTGTAAGCAAAGCCAGAGGAAACTTGATTAGTGCCATTTAGCAAATGAAAATAAAATGCATATAAAAGTATCTAATAACTTGTGAACGAATTACCTGTCTCTGAAAGTATACTTTGCCCATTATTGTAAGTCCTTTAGCAAGAGCAAGACAAAATAAGACAAACAAGATGAGCAGTCCGTTCAGGGGCATATGGGCTAGGCAGGGATCCAAAGCCCACACCCGAAATAAGTGGGATGACAGAGAGAGTGAGAGAGGGGACTATTTATAGAAACTATGATTTTAAGTCCGTAGGACTTAGACCTGAAATTACGCAAATAACCCATTGGCCCCATTTATAGATACCCTACAGATGAGCCCACACCCAAAACGCCTTTTATTTTCTGCTAATTTTTCGCCTATAGCCCATGGGCTGTGCCCCAAAATAAGTGAAGTATACTGGTAATGAGATAAATAAGCCGAATTGTCCCGTTTATAAATATATAGTCCCACTACCTACTAAGGCATATCCCATATTTCATATAAGACAAGTATATTATAAGAATCTCACCTAAGGATATATGGGGTTTTGGTGAACTTGCTTATTATTATTTTATAATATATATATACTTGTCGATCCCAGGTGGACACAAATTTATCAAGTTTGAGTATTTGTGTCTTTGTGGGTATAGTTGTGCTTGGCATCCTCTTCCCGACCCTGTTAAACCCGTTGAGCTTTCACTGAGATAGGGGTCAATGGGTGCGCCACTACCTTGAATATATATATATATATATATATATTATAAGAACGTAAACAAATTTAAAAATATTACCTATTATATATGACATAAATAAATGGTCTAAAAAGAATATTCAAATAATCAAACAAAATAATTACTCTAAAATAATTATTCATAAAATACAAACAAATAGGAAAATATCATATATAATGTTCCGATCTAAACATCCTGAAATTAAAACACGAAGAACTCAAAGATGAAAGCATTGAAGGGCATGAATAATTGGGCACAATTAGTAGGGGAATAAGTAATAACCCCGCCCCCATGTGGTCAACAAGTCACAAGTAGAACTCTCTTTCCCTAATGGCCTTGCTTGAGCTAAAGTAGTCTCCTTATCTTGGATCGCCCAAAAGATGACTTACAATAGCCCTGCATGAATAAGGTTCTATGCCTCTTTGAAGGGTTATGGGGAAAGTATGTATCACATAAAAAGCACATAAAATTGGTGACAATAGAGGAAATTGTTCCTAATTAGCTGCTCCGGACAATGCACTTCCTGAAGGTAATGGTATAATGAATACAATGGAAAAATGTAGAGTAATGTTCTGGAATGCACAAAAACCATGTCCATAATCTCAAATGTACCTGGATTTACAACAGATACTCGTCATACTTGATATCTGAAACTACTGTTCTGTTTCTCATTTGATAATAGTTTTCGAATTGATTGTGGAGGTTACTGGAAGAATCGATCTCTTCCGTATTTCTCCTGGCATAACAGAGTGTCCTGCTGATATTCTGGTACAACCTACAGAAAAGCAATGAGAATAACTGAGTACCCCTTCACTTCTTCAGTCCAAGAATTGCTCTACGAGGTCCTGCAAATCTATGCTCAAGAAAGGTGCACATCAATAGGATAAATTACATATATGCTTTCTGATAAAGTAATTACCCAAATAAAACCAATAAAGAAGCATGAATTAACAGAATTATGCAAATAGTCCAATAAAATATTATATGAAAGTCAAAGAGAAATAAAACAAAAGATATTCAATACTTGGACATCCATAGGGGATAAATTAGGCACGAAATTAAAAATTGCAGTTTGTGGCATAGATAACCAAAATTGTATGATTAACTACTGTTCTAAATACATGTTTGTTACTTTGGGAAAGTGGGTAAAATAAAGTGCAGACAATTTCAGCCGTAGTCCAAAGGAGGATATTGTCTACTAGTTCTACTTTTACCTCTCTTACCCCCCAAAAAAGGGCAGCAGCTAAGATTCAATGTTACCAACAAACGGCTTCCTATCGTGAAGTGTAGTTGACAAGGATTGATGCCTCTAATTGCTGTCCAAGAATACCATATGAAGAACCCAAAAGGAGAGGACGCAAGGAAAATAAAAACAGAGAAAGTATACTCATAAGATCATCTCCCAACAAAAATCAGTCTTTTTCCACTCAAACATCAGTGAAGGCATAGCTTGGAACAAGCGAAAACAGCCCGAAATAGGGCTTGCCATTTTAGGATGTGCCTCAAAGGATAAGAGCCTTTTGTTAAGGCATAAAAGCGATCAATCAATGAATCAACTTAGTCTTATATAAACTGAAGCCTGTGGCATTTTCCAAATCATATGTTGACACAGCAAGACAATAGCCAGTATGTGCACGTGAAAGCCAAGCCAACGCAAGTACACTTCTACCGGATAGCCAGTATGTGCACTACTCTGCCTTCAGGATCACTGTAAAGAAAGCAACAGGAAACACGTTTAGGTCCGTTCAGCAAATGAAAAACAAAATGCATTAGAAAGTACTAACTTGTGAACAAATTACCTGTCAATTATTAACCCACACATTTACTCAAGCATTGAGGATCTTCAAATCCCAACTCCTCTATAATCCAGAAAGTCATGCAGTGGTATAATTTGTCCATTATTGTAAGTCCTTGAGAAAGAGAGACAAACAAGATGAGCAGTCTTCCTACTATGGTAAGTTTTCAAGAAAAGATATTTGGTCACCACCATAATATGTACTGAATCCCTTTTAGATCTAGCAAGATTGAAGTATGCTTAGACAATTTTTTGGTTCCAACCCAACTTTCTACCACCTTGTTCGACTGTCAAGGAATTTCCATCCTTCAGATGTAAACACAAGGCATGTACTGAGGAGTCATTTTCAAAGCACTTCACCACCTAACCAGGCTAAGTTCAGTCTCCATCTTAGCAAGCGAATTTTTTTAGTCATAGGCTCATAACCACTAGGGAAGCACTCTATTTCCACAGAGGTATCGAGCTGTCCGTGTCTACTGTACATCTCTGATTTTGTTGACATAGATATCACTTGGCTATGCATGACAAGAAATGCGTGGTGGTCAATCCTATATTTGATATGATAAGAGGAAGACAGAACCTATGATGGATGGTGAATCCTACTAAATAATAGAATGTTTACTGACCTGTCATAAACATTAGCAGCAACAGCAGGAACTTGGGCAATCAAATTAAAGTAGTTCTCATAGCTTGCTCTCTGCAAGCAAGCACACAGTGAGCACCTTTCTAGCCGAGAGCAGAGAGTCTATTAAGCCATATATATAATTGTATGCTACTTCAACTTAAGTCATATATAATTGTATCCTACTTCGACTTAACTCAAGTAGTCCCTTGATCATCTGACTTCTGAAATACACTCTGAACCTGAAAGATCAACTAAAATGAAGGTCAATATTCTTGACTTACCCGCCAAAGAAAGTTACAGAGCAACTAATAATAAGTCATGAACCAGAGGTCACGAACAGAGAATGTACATGAAAGCAATGCAGCAGTGTCATCTTTTTGGGATCAGAGCAGTCACCTGTTAAAGGAAAATGCTGCCAGACATTAGGAGGTTGACAAGATTTCCTTCAGTTTTTCCTTTTCCAAGTTCCAGGGGCACTGCCAATGAGGTCTGCTTGCAAGGAATCACCTTTCCTGGGTTCGCAACAACAGAATCTTCAGGACTGATAAAAGTACATCCAAATTAATGCTTAATTTGCTTCTTTATGAAAAAGCCACGAATAATATTGAATGAACCCAAGGAAAAAGAAAGGAAACAAAAAAGTAGAAGAAAAAAAAGCAACTAAACTGTACCACACAAGTACTTCTTTATGAAAAAGCAAAAATCCATCTAATTTAATTGATGCATGTCATGAAGGAGTTCATACATCAGAAAGAAACAAGGAAGCACCCTTGAACATCGTAGCAGTAAGGTTGCAAATATCTATTCGCCCTCTTCTCCCCTCCCCAACCCACCCCAAAAACAGAGGAAAAAAACAGAGACCCTTCCTGAACTGCCCGGATCTGCAGTCTTGGCTTTATTTTGTCAACAAGACTGCAATCAAGTCAACCATTGCATAATGGTGATAGTAAGCAAAAGGAAAATACACAACATCCATTAGTAGAAATCTGACTTATCAGTCGATAACCTACTGTAAGATGCACATGAGCAAGATGCTAATCAGATGAGAGAGAAACTACTTACAATTAAGAAAATCTTAAGCTGTCAGGACTCAGTCTCAACTAGAAACCGTTGAGTAGTTGATGTTTAGACACAGCTCACTCTCCCATCTTCTCTCTCCAGAATCTAAATTTCCAAGACACATCACCACCACAGGAGCATTAACAGAAAGAGGGGGCATTATCTGAAAAGTAAATGAGTATAAGTAGATAAACACGTGACGTATCACTCCCACCAGGATTTCCAAAAGTGTAAAACTATTACCAAAATACCATGTATCTCACATAAAATAAGAAATTATGAGAGATATTCGAAATGAATGTCCACTGACATGGATTGGTAACAAAACCTGCGTTTGCCTCAATCAGGTCTACGGTGACAAACCTTCTATTACCTTGAGATTGTTGCTGAAACCCTCATTAGCCATGAACCAACTAATTCCCTTACCTTTTCCTGAATGGAGTGCACAACTATCGATTTGGGGTTCCTCTATTAAATGTACAGCTAACAATTCAAATATAAATTACATTGAACCTTAGCATACTTGATAAACCTAAAAACGAGGCATGGCAGCTTTCAACCCCAATATGCTGCTTCCAAACTTATAGCTTCTGTTCGTAGCTTCTTCAGTGATTGCATAAGGAAAGACTCGTCCTTCAAACTCGCTCACAATTGAACAATGGAAGATCAATCTTGCCCACTCTGAAGTCAGCACAAGATTGTCAATCTCAATATATCACTTCAACATGCTCTTCAGTTCAAATTTGAGATGGAGGGAAAAAGAGAGAGAGAGAGAGAGAGAGAGAGAGAGAGAGAGAGAGAGAGAGAGAGAGAGAGAGAGAGAGAGAGAGAGAGAGAGCATAAAGAAGGGTACATCATAGTAAGGATGATTCTACAAGACACCCGTTAATCTTTGATGGACACTCCCAAACAAGAAGAAGTGAAACAATACTCAAAAGAACTATCCTAAACTCCTACCTACTCAAGTCTCCACCATCCTTGCCACTAAAATTGCACCCAAATCTCCATTTGCAAGATCATAAATGACCTTGCTTCCTTCAAACCATTGTGGTTCAGCAATATACCCGCAGTGGCATCAATATCCAGCCATGGGTCTTTACCTGTAACCACCAGAACATTTACATAAGAATTTGAAAATTGTCATATTAGATATTGCATAAAATCTGGACAATTTTAATTTACATTCCAAGGTTAGAGATGAAAGGACTGCCCTTTTAGATGGAGAGCAAACAGTGAGTTAACATATCCAAGAATGATATCGGACAAAGAAAAGCAGCAACTTCAACCATTTTCACTATGTCTAACTGAGTGAACGCATAGTGCTCACCTGCAATAGCAGCAATGTAATACCCGTTAGAGATAGTAACCCCAAGAAGTATGCACACTATATGTCACTTGTAAAGAGCAATAATCTCACCTGTTAGCTTCCTCTGTTCCAAAGGTTGCAGGGCAATAACCCCACCTGTTAGCTTCCCCTGTTCCACAGGTTGCAAGGCAATAATCCCACCTGTTAGCTTCCCTGTTCCACAGGTTGCAGGGCAATAATCCCACCTGCTAGCTTCCCGTTCCAAAGGTTGCAGGGCACTACCTATCCGGTACTGGATCAGTTTGGCCTTCCATATAAAACAAACTTGGTTTTGAAACATTATGATCTTTTAGAGTAAACTGCTTTTAATTTCTCTTCAAAAGGTATGCCTCCGATGAATGACCTTCCTTAGCTGTCAAAAGCGGAATTTTTGACACAATTAGAAGTACATAATTGATTAATCAGCTTTTTAAAACTTGGATATATCCAAGGGGAATCATGGAGTCTAAACTAAGAGATTCAATGTAAAGCTTGTTAAACAAGAACTTAGGAAGTTTCAATAAAGTATTGATGCACAAGAACTGTACAGCTCAGTATATCACTTTAATCAATATGTATCAGCGTTCATGTTCCTGTTAGAAGTAATAGCTCATTCATTTTCGCCTTGTTATATTCAACATGCTCTTTATTCAAATTTGGGACCCAGAGAGAGAGAGAGAGAGAGAGAGAGCAAAGAAGGGTACAACTTATAGTAAGGATGATTCAACAAGACACCCATTTACTTTTGACAGACACTCCCAAACAAGAGGAAGGGAAATAAATACTTATAGAAAAACTCTCTTAAACTCCTTCCGTCACACTAGTCCTAGCTATGCCTTAAGAGTTAAGAGTCCAGTTTCCTTCCCACTAAAATTGAACCCAAAACTCCATTTGCAAGATCACAGACAATAGTAAATAAGACAGAGAAAAAGTTTTAGACCTTGCTTCCTTCAAACCGTATATGGTGATTCTGCAATATACCCTCTGTGGCATCAACATTCAGCCATGAGTCTTTACCTGTAACTACCAGAACATTTGCATAAGAACTTGAAGAATTTCAGATTCCACTTTGAATAAAATTTAACAGTTTTAAAATACATTTCCAGGTTAGAGATAAAGAACTACCCTGTCAGGTGAGGAACAAACATTTGAGGGGTAACATACTCCAAGAATGATATTAGACAAAGAAAAGCAGCACCTTCAACCATTTCCACTATGTCTGACAGAACACAACGACATTATGATCCTCTGCCATTGAAGAGAGCTGACAATAAGATACATGTTTGTAAAATGAGCAGGGGGAAGCTACAAACCTGTGACTCATGTAAAACTAATTATTTCTCCAGTACCAAAACGTCAGCAATGGCAACACAAACAATGGTCCAAGCTCCGAAATCATTACAGCATTTCCTTCCTACTGTTCTGAAAAAGAATTGATGAGATCATTCCATAGGTTAGCTGTCCTATTGATATGCACAAGACCGTACAATACGAATTTATGCGCTCACCTTACAATACATGCGAGAGTAACTCATACTCGTGCAACTTGTACTCGGGGAAAAAAAGTGTCATTAATTTGCTCCAAAGGAAGTCATCATCATCCTTATCGTCTTATGCACAATGGGATATGCAAACGTCAGAAATGGAACACTTAAAAGTAGCCCAACAAAGTAGTGAATTTCTAAGGCACAAATTTTGAGAATTTTGTATATAATAAACTTGGTTGAGTTGTTTCTTAATAGTAGTAAAGAATAAGATCAAATTATTGCCGTATATTGATTCTAAATCTCCCTTTAACACCCTATCCCAAAAAAAGATTAAAAAAATTATGTGCGACGGTACTTGATGACTGATGCTTACAAGTTTAAAATGCTAATTCAATTTTTAGTTTCTGAACTCCCTACTTCATATTACGAATTCCAGCAACATAAATTACAAACCCTAATATTTGGATTTGAAGCCCTAACCCCTCCCTTGTACCCCCTCTTCAAACAGGCATCATACAAGAAAAATGAAATAAACCATACCGAAATTGGCAGATAAAGCCACCGGGTAATGACGGGCGGCGGCGTTGGCCCCTGATTCTCCGTCTTCCTGCGACGGCGTTGGCCCTGCTTCGCCGTCTTCGGGCGGCTGCGAAATGGGATCGCCCCCATTTTCTCTATCCTCTCTCTCTTGAGAGTCGAGAGCCTGGCGCCAAGTTTGGGAACGGCTCTCGAACTTCGACTTGATTGTGAGAGTGAAGCCCACGGCAGTATATATAGCAGAGTAAACAGGCTGTAACGCGGCTTATTACAGCTGTAACACATTTTATTACAGCTGTTACTCGTTTCTTACGCGTAATATACTCATATTAGCATAAAACGCGTTTCAAGTAGCCCTAAAACCCCAGAATAATTATATTATTTTTCCGAATTTTCTTTTTCGGCCCATAACTATTTTTGCCAATTTTACAATTTCAATAACAATAAAAAAACATAATCACAAGTCTAATTTATAAACTTATTTATTTTAATCTAATCAATATAATCAAAATCACCCTGATATCACAAATGTATAGACTATTTATTTATTTTAATTTTATAACTTTGATAATACAAATTTAAAAATAATACAAATAACATAAAAACTTCTAATGAAAACAACCCGTAATATAAACTATTCATTAGCCGGGGTTTACTTTAGAGAGATTCAAATATAAGCAACTTTATTCATGCAATGTAAGTATATAGACTAATTTAAAAGCAGCCTTCACAACTTTTGCCAAAAAACAATTTCTTTAAGAAACACACATTTCGTAGTAATAAAACAATTTCTCAGTCAATTGCTTACGCAAAAAAAGGCATCCAATTTATATGGGAAAATTCTCTTTAAAAGACAAGCAATTTATTTGATAGTGAGATTGAATCTTGCAGTGATGGTGAATTTAAAAACCCTAAAAATAACCTTGGTATTTTTATTGAATCAGACCGACAGTCAAATTGCCAAAAAAGAAGAGAAAATCAAAATTCTAAGAAGAAGGTGAATAACATCCCAAATGACAAAAAGAAACAAAGTATAAATTCTCAACGAGATTCACCTACCCTACAGAAATAGTAAAGTGATCATCGATCTCGATAAGAAAGTTTGATTGATTCCTATAGGAAATGAAACTCCTATGTTAAGAGGGATTATTAGAAATATTGGGAAAGAGATTGAAAGTACGAGAGACGATTAGCTTATTTAGTTGTCGGTGTCTCTCCACACCAGCTAATTACTAGCAGCAGTTGTACTTTGCATCGTCTTATTTTCAAACTTCTTCCCAACCAATGATCGAAAAAATATAAAGGAAATGTAAATAGAAAATTCATGTATAATAGTAATAATTAAGCAAGGCTACGTTAGTAAACAATCTCAATATAAAATGAAGCCAATAATATCATACACCGTTATAATTTAGACCACGTTATTATATTTAGCTTATAAAATTTATAAAGTTTTAAATACTCCGTACACTGTTTAGATAAAAGATGACAAAGTTATAAAGCTAACTATACAACTTCGAAGGGTCTCAAATTTCTATGCGCTCGTTGATCAATTATGTATATAATTTGGACCACATTATTATATTTAGTTTATAAAATTTTTAAATGACCATGGAAGCATATACTTCCAGGAAAGAAAATGAGAGAGAGATATAGATAGATATTAGGCCTACAAAATTCATATTTTTCCGTTCATCTAATTATTTGTTGACATATGACGAGTAGCGGATACTCTAACGTACATATAAAACATTATGTATAAAATCTTACTATTTTTCCTTTAATTCAATCATTTATTGACATATATCCTAAAAGTATAAACTCATATATGTATATATATATATATATATATATATATATATATATATATATATATATATATATATATATAATAGATATACTGGATGAGACATCGGGAAAATCAGGGGCAATATGAGAAACCTGGCGCCAAAATTATAGGGAGTTGGGTAAATTCCAATTTCTTAAATTGGGTAAGAATGAATGTTGTGAATGACTGAGCCCAAATAAAAAAATAGTTACCCTATTTAGATTATTTGTGTTATATATAAGAAGAATACTGAAAGGCTGTTTATTTTGGGCTTTAGCCCATGGGCCGTAGGCGGCAAACAAAAGAATAAAAAAGGCTCTTTCTGAATTCGGGTTGTTTGACCGGTCAGACTTAGGTCCAACTAACTTAAATGATAGTCTACAAAAATAGGGGCATTGTTTATGGGTTCGGGCTCAAGTCCTTCACAACATTTCGTTCCAACCCATTTTCGGAAATTGGAATTATCCACTTCCAGACATCTCTCTCTCTTTATTAAGGGTATATGGGCTCAAACTTCCCCCGATTTCCCCCTCGGTTTATCAGGAGGTGCAGAGTAGAGCGCGGAGAGGCGGAGAACCGGAATTGACGCTGAAGGAAGGGGAATAAAGAAGATTAATAGGCAGATCTAGGCCCAGTGGACGACCTTAATTAGGTAAGAAACTCCTCTGCTCCATGTTCATTGTCTTTGATTTGATTTTAAGAATAGGAATTTGGTTAAATCCTGAGGTCCAAGACCTCTATTTTGGATCCAAATGAGCCACAAAAGGCTCCTATAATACACTTGGAGATTGAAGAATCGATTCGAGACCTAAAGTACCAAGATCTCTATTTTGATGGTTAGACCATGACTTCACTGGTATCAAGATGACCCATTGTCATTTCTGTCAGATTCCTTGTAATTACTGCATTTAGCGTCCATTGCTGTATGTATGCTCAGTATATTTTCTTGTTTTGTGGTTCAATTACTGTATTGTGTTCAATACGGTTCAATTCCCTGGATCAGCGTTAGCATGATGTCAAGTAGTACGCTTGGATGCATTCGTGTGTTGCTGCGTCTCCTTTAGGCATGAAAATTGAAATATTTAAATAATCAAGTCAAGCGAATTACATTTCTCCACAAATATTTGATTACTGTGGCACCAAAAGTCATCTGTGGAATAGAATGATTGAGTTCCTGCAGAGTTAGGTTCAGTGACGCCCAATCTCAAAACTCTCAACCTAGGGTCTAATAATTTCACTGGATCATTTCCTACTTCAATATCCAATCTCTCAAACCTACAGGAGCTTTTTCTAAATACGAACAACATTAAAGGACCAGTTCCTTCTTTGCACAAGCTAAAAAGGCTTTTGCGGTTATCCCTTAATGGGAACTTCCTTGGAAGCAGACACATGGTGATTTGAACTTCGTTCTTCTTTGGCTAGTGCTACCACATTAGGGGTGCTGGATATAGGTATGAACAACTTGGGAGGAAGTATCCCTAGCATCATCTGCAACTTTTCAATGCTTTCAGTGTTACAATTATGGATGAATGACTTAGCTGGGAAAATTCCAATTTGCATAGAAAATCTAGCTAACTTGCAGGTTCTTGATGCTTCATTTAACCTGTTATCAGGCATCATCCCTTTTGGTATAGGGATGTTCCAAAACTTACACCTTTTAGAACTATCTGCTAATCAATTATCAGGCTATATACCATCCAGTTTCGGAAATATCCTTTACTGGGATGGAAATGACCTTGAAGGCCACATACTCTCAGCTTTAGGAAATTATAGGTATCTACTGACATTATCTTTCTTGGAACAAACTTAGGGGTAGAATACCATTGAAGCTTTCTAATTTCTCTTCCTTATTCATTGGGCTTGACCTATCCCACAATCCTCTGACTGGATCCCTTCCTAAAGAAGTTGGGGAATTGAAAAATCTAGTTATTCTTGCTATTAATTATACCAAGTTATCAGGTGAGATACCAAGTACTCTGGGTGACCGCATAACATTGCAGTCCCTATACATGCCTGGAAACCATTTCCAAGGTGCCATTCCTCCAACATTAGTGCACTAAAGGGTCTACAAAAGTTAAGACTTATCACAGAATAATTTATCTGGAAAAATTCCGAATTTTCTGGTAGATTTTCAATTTGTCATACAATAACCTTGAAGGTGAGGTGCCCATTGGCGATGTCTTCTTCAGTGAAACAAGATTTTCAATTGTCGGAAACAGTAGGCTTTGTGGAGGCACACATGAGTTGAAGCTCTCTCCATGCAATTTCAAGCAGAATAGAAAAGGAAGATTGTTCTACAGAAAGAGGTTGTCAATTTTTTCAGGGGTGTGGCATCCATATCACTGTATGCACTTTGCCTCAAAAAGAGAAAGAAGGAACCCAAAGGTGAACCAGAAACTAATATCATGACATTTTGAAAGCTAAAAATAGGTTCTCATCAGAGAATCTAATTGGACGTGGCAGTTTTGGGGTCGAATAAAAGGCCATTCTTGATCTGGGCAGAACAATTGTTGCAGTCAAGATATTTAATCTGGTGCAAAGGGGTGCTTCCAAGAGTTCATGGCAGAATGCCAAGTCCTCCAGAACATTAGGCATCGAAATCTGGTCAAGGTTATAACAGCATGTTCAGGTGTTGATCATAAAGGGAACGATTTCAAAGCTTTGGTGTATGAGTACATGGTCAATGGAAGCCTGTAAGATTGGTTGCATCAAAAGAAGTTTCTAAAGCGGAGGGAACAAGTGATGCACCAAGGAAGCTAAATCTTCGTCAGAGACTTATATTGCAATTGATGTTGCTTTTGCCTTGGAGTATCTTCATTGTCATTGTGGTGCTCCTGTAGTACACTGCGACCTGAAGCCAAGCAATGTTCTCCTTGATGATCAAAAGGTTGCCCATGTTGGTGACTTTGGTTTGGCCAAATTCCTCTCAAATGGGCACCAGTAGCTTGGAGGCAAATCGGTCCAGATCTGTTGGAGTTAGAGGAACTATTGGTTATACCTCTCGAGGTAATGACTATTCTCTTACTATGCCCACATAAATCTGATGAGATTCTTTATTGATCAATTATGGGTATTTTACACCATCTATTACATATCTTAATGTTTCACTGGAAAGAGACCTACTGATGATGTGTTCAGAGAGGGCATGAATATATGCAGCTTTGTCCAAGCATCTTGGCCTGAACGTGTGATGCAACTCCTAGATCACCTCCTTGAAGATATAACTGGAGAGGAGGTCAACACAAGTACTGATCACACAGATGGTTTGCTCAGAACAGGGAGAAGCAAGGTGATTTTGGAGGCCTTGACTGCAGTACTTAGTATTGCACTTTCCTGCCCTTCTGAGCTACCTTGAGTGCGGTTGAATATGAATGATGTTGCCGCAAAGCTGTCCTCAATAAGAAAGAAGCTTTCCAGAATCCCTTCACAATGACAGAGGCAGATCCCAGCTGGTGGTATACATATTTCCTAACCTCTTTGCTGAGCAGATTAATTTTGGTTAGAATATATTTTTTAATTTCTTTTTGAGAAGAATTTGGACCAAATGTAAATTTTCCTACTGGTTTTGCAGGTTTGCAAAGATATTGATGGTCTTATATACTGATCGATTCACCAGCCAGCAAGCATCTGATATTGCTGAATGCTGAAGAACAAGATGAACCCATATATATGCCTGTATATGTCACTTCCTTCAGAACAGCTAATAAATACCGCATGTATGTCTAGTAAATTTTCTAGGTATATAATTTCTGCTTGTATCGGCTATATGTCGAAGATTTATGAAACAAAATCGACACATATACGAGTCACATAATTATATTAACTTTTCTCAAGTGACTTCGAATTATTGTAAAGATTAATATATTTTGTTAACTGTCATTAATTTACATAATGGCAGACATATAGGGCTTATAAAAATCAAAATGATGGTGACTTGTTGAAAACAATATATACAGGGTAAATTCATGCTGCATATACTGGATCTGTTTGAATTGCATGCTGTAAAAGACAAAAACTTTATCTTCCCTCCCTAAAAGTGGGGCCTTTGACCAAAGAAAAAGGAGGGACTAAAATAGTTTGGGTTGTAGAGATAAGAAAAGTTAAACTTCTTCACAGAGGGAAAAGGGGGATTAGACACTGAAAGCCCACCAAAGAGTAGTAATTTCACATCATCACCACCAATTTTGCTTAACTTGCACTTCCTACCCTTTGCCTTTCAGCCCTTTTAAGGTAAAAATAAAACCCCTTTATTCTTGCTTTTGGTTACTCCACTTTGAAGGTGTTTAGAGACAGATGTAAGGAGAAAGGCCACAAAGGTTTGAATCTTTGTGATCTTGCATGTAAAGTTTCTTTTTTTCTGCATGTTGCTTTTTAATTTTGCATGAATGTCTTTGAATGCTTGAATGACAGTGATTGGGGAAAATGATAATATTATCTTGGGTCCAATTTGACTGTATGAGCAATGCATTCAAGGAATATGAACAAATTCAGTATACATGACTCGTGTCTGTGTAAAGAGAATATATATCCTAATGAAATGTATAGTATTGAAACACCTAAATAAAATTTCAAGTCACTCTTATAAAATTAAAAGTGTGAAATATGTGTGAAAAATTAAGAGGATTATTTTTTATTTTTTATAATACAGTTTGTTAATGTTATTCAAAAACAAAATCTAATCTTTTATTGTTATAAATAAATCAGAAAATACTCCAAACTTTGAAGCAAACACCTAAATATTTGTCCTTTGAACAAAGACAGATCCAAGTTTTTTCTGACATCAAATTTTCTACTACCATAAAGCCACCAAAGACTTGCTTCTTTTCATGCAAAAGATGAGACCACTACCAAACCCCCAAAACAAAGAAGTGGGTTTGCTTTGCAATTGGCATGGGACCTGTCAAAAATTGTACCTTGCTCACAGCCACTGAACAAAATGCTTAAAGAAAATCTCAGGGTATTTCATTTTTTAATTTTATTTACAGCTAATTGTTCAGAGTTTTTCTGAGAAAAATGTAATTCATTTGAGTAGTCTCTCTCCATATCCCAACTATTTGTTGTGATGCAATTAATGGAGGGATGTTTGTACATGTTTTCTCTCTCTTACCCTCCTCTGTTTTGGTGGCATCATCTGTTGGCTTATGCTCTGCTCTGCTATTTGGCTGTAATTAATGGTGGATGTCTCGAGTGAATCCTGAGCAGTTGAAAGAGATCTGAACCCACCTTTTGTTCTCTAACATGCCCATCTACAAGTACTACATAGATTAATGACATAAATTCAGTCCTACCCCTCTGAAAAAAGTGCCCTTCATTCTGCCATTCTCTCTGTCTTGCACTTGGATTACCTTTAATCTGGCTTTGATTAAAGCCCTGATCTTTGTTCTGATTGATTTGCACAATCAAGCCATAAAGTCAAATTGTGGGGATTGGGGTCCTTTTTGTTCTTGTGTTATTATATAATATCTCATATTAAATATCTCGATTTTCTAGAAGAAATTAGCTAAAATAATTAGCAAGTAACCACAAGTACAACAGGGTTAGCATCTGAAGCTAATTTTGGCCTACGTATAACCTATGTATCTTCCTTATACATAAAAACTATGGAAAAAATATCTTACCAAGAGACGGTTTTATTGGAGTATTACATATCATCAACTACATATTTGGCAGTCGACTATAAATTAATTGGCTAATTTTATCTTCGATCTGACAGAGTAGGTCGATCGTAATAAATCTCTCAATTGTAACATAGCTTAACCTCATAATTGTAATAGGTTCCCAGAAAAAAACCCTCATAATTATAGAGATGTTGCTCTGACTGGGCTGCTATATATGGACTGACCATTCTATTTCATAACATACAAGAAGTAAATGATAATTTCACAAGTTTTTTTGAACCTAGCTAATCATAAAGTTGAAGTTATTCGCTCAACCTAACTCTTTTGCAGCACGAAGGCAGACCCAAGTCCTTATCTAGTTCTAGTCCTACCATAACACCCTATTCTTCAAATGACTGATAAAAGCCTGAAATACACTGCTCCAGACAAGAATGGAGGAAACAGAGGATGATAACACAATTCTCTGATCCAACTCCTACTTGGCTACTTCCAAGTCCAACTGGGTTTATTGCCAATAAACTCTTTTCAGCTCATTCTTCTTGGAAGAACCTGGGGATATAAACTTTTCTCATCACCTTGTGGCTCGCTCTCACTCTGGTAAAAAATGGAGACACATTTACATGAACTTGAGATTTCTCCAAATCCAAAGGTAATACAGTTACAAGTTCTATGCAATGCACTTATAAGTTCATATTGGTGATTAAACTTAAACTGGCCTTGTTTTCAGTCTATCATGAAAATCATGAAGGAAATCAAGATCCTAGAGCTAGAAGTAAAGCAGTTAGAGGAGTATCTTCTGTCATTGTATCGAAAGACATTCGATCACCACATGACATTATCAACCAACAAAGTGAAGGTTGAGCTTAAGAGAGATTGTTTGCAGATGCCTCAAGATCATGCAAAAAGCGATGTTCCTCGAGGAGAAGACAATCAAGTTCAGGGGCAAAAGGGGATACTTGATTCGAGCATTCATCGAAGTCACTCTTCATTATCTCATCATTCAACCTACTCAATTCAATCACCTCCAAAGGCTCCTGAAGCTATGTACTCGTATCATTCTGTGCCTTTAACTCTGATGGAGGTAATTAACTAAATCGTACACTATTTTTGGAGTCATATTTTCTGAAACAGTTTTGAGTAAGTTTGATGTTATATTTGTCAGCCCGGTTCTGGTGAAGCTTCGGATACCGTTGTACGCTTGGGAGATCATAACTCAGGTGCGGTTATAGAGACAGCAAACTGGATTTCAGAGGAGATGGTCAGGTGCATTTCAACCATCTACTGTCAACTATCAGCAACAACTTCAGTTCTCAGCAGCCATGATTTTTCGTCTCCAGAAATCTCAATTGAATCAACAATCAGTGGCTCAGTAGTGCCTCAGGGTGAATCCAATCTGTGGAGTCCTCCTTGTAGGATAAATGCGTCATTTGATCTGCATTCAGATGCACCTTTTCATGCAGTGGAGTACGAGGAATTTGACAAACCTTGTTCTCATATTATCGAGGTCCTGCAAATTTGTAGGGACAGTGACAAATTAAGAGAGATCGAGCCCATGCTTCAAAAGTATAGGTAATTCTATCATCAATTTGAATAAATTTTACTCATACCCATGAAGCATTATAGAGTACCCAGTATGGATTTTACCCTCTAGAGTGTCAGACTTGGCCATTTTTTTTATCTTCTGTGTGTCTTTAACTTACAATCAAGGGTTAGTCAGGCTTCCTGACCATGCTAAAGTCGGATTTAAATTTTAAAGCATAAACTATACACTTCTCTTAGCTAGATTGAAAATCCTGAGACTTCAAAGAAACTGTTTTTCCCTTGAATTTCAACTGGCATCAGCTTCACTACTTTCTCTGCAGGTCACTCGTTAACAAATTAGAGGGATTTAATCCCAACAAGTTGAAGCATGAGGAGAAACTAGCATTTTGGATTAATGTTCATAATGCACTAGTTATGCATGTAAGAATACTCCTTGTAACTCTTAACTTATACGAATTCTTGCCAAGAATCTTGTATGTTTCTGGTTTTTGCATAATTTCTGCTGATTTTCCGAGCTAATGAGAGCTTCATATATTGGCCAATACAGGCATTTCTGGTTCATGGTATTCCACATATCAAGATTAAAAGAATATCCTTGCTATTAAAGGTTCCAGAATGTGCATCCGCATTTTTTTTTTTTTTTGGGAAGAATATTTCTGGTCATTTCTTAAGTTAACAATAGCTTTTCTCATGCAATACAGGCTGCATATAACATCGGGGGTCATACCATCAGTGTAGACATGATTCAGGACTACATTCTTGGGTGCCGGTTGCCTCACCCCGGACAAGTATATATCAGTCCTACTTTGCCCTTTCCTGAGAAGAAATTGATGACAGGAGCTTTTTCATTGGATCAATACCTTGTGAATTAATCTTTTTTTTTGGGTGGCAGTGGTTCCAACGGCTGTTCATTCGTAAGAAGAAACTCAGGACAAGAGCCGAGAAAAAATCCTTTGCCCTGGATCGCCCTGAACCCCTCTCCTACTTTGCCCTTTCCTGTGGAAGCCATTCTGATCCCCCGGTATCTACCCCCCGCTCCCCAAGGCGGTCAAATTTACTCTTTGCTTCAATCAATCTCATACATTTGGCTTAATTTTTTTGTAAATTTAAAATAGATATATCTGTTGTTTAGGTTCGGGCATACGCACCTAAGGGAGTATACCAGGAGTTGATAGATGCAAGAGGAGAATACATCCTAAGCAACCACACAATTCACAGAGAGCAAAACAAAATCATGTTGCCAAAGATTGTGGACATATATGCTAAAGATTCTGGACTACATGATGCTGATTTCGTGGGTATTATTGAGCAGATTCTCCCTGCAGATCACCAAAGAACTAGAACCAGGAAAGGGTGGAAGAAGAAAGGAAATATTGGGTGGATTCCTCATAACTTTTCCTTTCGTTACCAATTATCGAAATATCTTTTCCACTGATCTTATTCGAGGAAAAAATGTTCCATGATAAGCCGGTGAAACTGGGACCAGGGGAAATTTATTTGCTACTTAGCTGACAGTAGCGCAAGGGAGATAGTGATCAAATAGGCTCAGGCTGAGTTCTGAATGAAGACAACAGATTTGCTGATCTTCAAATGTGATTGGACTTGAGCTTATTTGATCAATATTTAGTCTCAATAGAGTGTGCCATAGTCTGTGGTTCAAGTTGATTCTCCAAACATGAGAGGATAAGCTTAGAGCTCTGAATTTGGCTTTTGCTTGGGTCCAATTTCGGCCTATTTTTGTAATGTTTTTGCCAGTTTTTGTGATGGAGAGAGTGCCTTTTTGTATTGGAATGATGAAAGACCAGTTTATCAACTACCAGGATGGGTGGGTGGCCCTCCTACATAATCTGGCCTACTTTTTGTACTTAAGCTACCTCGAGCCCTACTTAAGCTCTATTTTCAATCAAATCAATACACTAAAAATCTTTCTTATGCAATACATGAAGTTAGTTTTACATAGCCTTACTCTGAAAATCGCAAAGAACTGTGTTTGTTGGGATATATCATATTTGCTCACCATTCGCCAAGCATTGTCTTGAAGAGAAGAATTGCGTTTCAACTGTTTCAGAACAATAATCTAGCTTCTTGCCTTGAACTTCTATTAAATGTGATGGATCTAGAGGCTGAAAATACAAGTATCAAAGCAAATCTAGTCTTAAGTAAATAACCAGGACTATGACTTATACCATAGTCCTGAATCTATAGTTCCAAGATAGCATGGAGGGAAAAGGAGATAAATTTATATCATAGTCTCCAAGGTCCGATATATCATAGAGCTTGTTAAAAATTATATTTAAAAAAATAAAAATAGAAACGAATATAAACGAATGAAAAGAAAGCATTACCAAATATAAATGAAATAAAACAAAAAGAAACAAGTAATAAAAAGGAAAGAAATGAACGAAACAAACAGAATAGAAACGAAAAAATAAATCGAAACGAATAGAAATGAATGAAAACGTCGAGTAAATGTTGATTTAAGAAAAACAGATGAAGTTAAAAAGTATTTTCTTTAAAATTTTGGAGTGAAAAGAAAAGAAGATTTTTGACTCGTTGTTGTTGTGGTGGTGTGTGGTCATCTGGCGGCAACTAGCAGCAGGAAAAAATACCCTAAAACCAGGACTCAGAGCCTCACCTCACTCTCTCTGTCTCTCTCATCTTTTTGATTTCCTTTTGGCGGTCCTCTGCTTCTGCTACTCTCAGATTCGGAGGCAGGGGAGAGAGAAAGAGATGGACATGGACGAAGAGAGGATAGGACTGGTGTTGCTTCGAGCATCGGAGATTCGCTCCAAAATCGCCAATTGCATACATAAAACAACAACCGCCGCTTCCACTCAAGACCAGATTGATGGGAACAACACTAATCAAGGATCTAATGATCGTTCTTCTTCTTCAATGGAGGCCAACGAAGATGCAGATGAAGAGGCTGAAGCCCTTTTGAACATTTGCGACGCTTTCGATTCCTTAGAGTCTCAGCTCGCTTCCTTGCAGGTGATTCTTTTTGTTTCGTATAATTCTTTGCCTTTTCTAGGGTTTTGTGCTTTCATTTCCTCGATAGTAGTAGTATATTTCGCCAACTCTCTATGATTTGGAAGAAACCCTAATCTTGGTGGAATTTTCTGAATTGCTCTGGCATTAGTAATTGGTTTCGTTACACTAGACCATTCTTTTGTTGTTCGGTTTCGCGGCAGGGGAGTCTGCTTATGTATTCCTTTTCAAGTTCAGTAATAATTGGTTCAAAATGCTAATTTTGGTTTGGAAAGTCAACTATTTCCGGAGATTCAAGGTTTAATTTGAGGCGGTGGGGAGCCATTTTCTATCACTTTGTATCCTGAGTCGGACAATCTCTTGGATAATGGTGGAGCTATTTTGTGAGCAAAATTAGCAGAGTGTCCATTTTTCCTTGTTGCTACACGTGGTGTTTCATAGCAACTTCTGCTCTGATTGCTTTAGAATTGGGCATGAAGTGTCTTCATTTCATTTTTGCTGAGTACCTGTCTTAGATCAGGACTTTTGAAGGTCTGAGATGGGAATGAAGGGTTGTGAGTTATTGGGTATTGAAGAAAACAACCTTTCAATCTTTCTATTCTTCTATCTTCAAATGATGGGAACTAGAAGTTTTAAGTTTTCTGTCAACTTGGTGTCTTGAGTTATATTACAACATGGACCTCCTGGTTTCCTTAAGAGTTCAGTAGTCAAGTCCAGGATGAATTTTCTGGATTGCATGTGCGAGGGGTCTTGGACACCTGACCTGAATATCAATACAAGGACTAAGAAAGGCATGAACTTGGGTAGTGACTGTATGGACCTAGTGCTGACGGAGAGTCTATCCAAAAACCTCCACTTTTCCGTCTCTGGGATAGGTAGGTCGGTAGGGCTAATTCGGGATTGGGGGGTGGGGAGGGGACCTCCCGAACATCTCAACATGTAACTCGTGAACTTTATCTAGGGAGGAACTTATGAGGAAGTAGACAGAGAGATTTTACTAAAAATGATTGTCGTAATGACTAGAATGAAGCACTGCATAGCTAAACTCCGCTTGTTATATTTATAGGACATTCTTTTTAATCCTGTTACGGGCTAGGTGTGCTGTACTGTCTAAAGAAAATAATTTTTGGTTCAGGCTCTCCAGCAACAACAACAATACGAAAGAGAAGCTGTGATTGGTGAAATTGAATATAGCCGTAAGATGCTGCTGAAGAAGCTTGTTGAGTACAAGGGGAGCACTTGGATGTGGTTCGGGAAGCAGAAGCTTTTGCAAGTATGAAGGTGGAGCACAGCAATGAACTATTGCTCCCACCTTATCCAACCCGCTCTGCCCGTTCTCTGGTCTTAGACAACGGCAATCTCAACCGTTTTTCATACGCCCGAAAGCTCACACAAAATGGTTATAATAGTGCTGAGCTTACAAACGGGTCGAAGAGAAGTCAACCACGGCCTAGTTCCAACAAGTTGTGGGGTGGATTGAAATTTTTGGTCCATTCAACTGCCAAGACAATGATCACCCTTGTTGGTGTGATCTCTCTTCTTAGTTTGGCTGGTTTTGAGCCTAGGTTGAGCAAAAGGGTGCCAACTTGAAAAGCTTGACTCTCTTTCAACAACCTGATGCTGAAGAGAAGAGACTTGCGGCACAATGCCCCCAGGGAAAGTGGCTATAATGGAAGATGGTGAAATCCGTTGTGTTGTGAAGGAAAGAGTTGAAATTCCTTTTGATTCTGTTGCTGAAAATGCTGATGTGAATTATGGATGTGGTTAGCATAGCTTTTAGTGTCATCCTTTTTTGTATATCTTGGCTCCATGACAAGTAATACAGAATTATTTTTGCACTTGCTTGTCTAATAGTAGATAGGTTTTGACTTCCAAATGAAGCATTCTATGTTTGTATATCTCGTAAGTTCTGCTCCTGAATGGCTGATATGCAGCTTTGGCATCGCCCAAATGGATGGTTTTCATTTGTATAAATGGCAACTGCCTGGTGAGCAATGGTCTCGGCTGCTGGGTGGTCAAGGCTGACCCGAACTCTGATTTGGTAATGCCGAGCGCGGGAAGCTGGCTCGGGCTGTAAACTACTCAGGCTGATCCGCTAGGTTGGTCTAAGCAGCCTTGCCTCTTATCGGGAAAAAGATGCAGACCCAAACTGGGCTGCTCAGTGAGCCAAATTGGTTGACAAGCCTATGCTATGTTCATGGGTCGAGCTGAAGTGATGCTGCCATAGAACTGCCGGTCTAGTTTGGTTTTGACTCGAGGCTGATGACCTGCCTTGTTCATTTGGACATCAATGATTGATTTGTATTGCAATTGAAACGAAATTGTGGAGGTGAGCTCTGCAATTTGGCTTCTGTGTTGTAATTTGATTTGGGGTCAATCTCTTTATTCATGGAACTTCCTCATGGTCACGAAAACCATTGATGGGTAGGCCATCCTGTTTCTGTTCATCTAAACTAAATCAAGAAGCTAAAAAACATCTCTTATTAGGTTGAAGCTAGAACTGCTCTGAAGTCGATTCTTAGTGCTAATTATTTTCCTGGCAATCTGATTTCCATAACCCCACCCCCACCACCCAAAAAAAAAAAAAAACTCTTGAGGCATATCTTCATGAGGGTAGTCTTGAATGAGATAAGCTTACATTAAAAAAAATTACTAAATATAAAATGAAAGTAGTTAGAGACTAATAGAAAGAAAACTAGTACCAAACAGAATAACCCTTGATATCGTCTCATGCAAAGTTGAAATTTCATCAATGTCATTGAGATCGTCTCATGAAGAATTGAAGTTGACATTATAAATTTCATCAATGTCAAATTTTGAGATCGTCTCATGAAAAATTGAAATTTCCTTAGTGTCAACGGTAATTCAATTGTTAAAAGTTCATTTTTGTTTTGTAAGCTGACTTCACTACAAATGTATAATTCATTTCACGTGTTGAACGTATTCAATTTGAACTCCACATTTGCTTACCTTTTAGATTCTTGTCAAAGAAGAAAGAGCCCTCTATTGACCTGAACTTTCCCCTGTATATCCATTAATTTTAAGATCAGCCCCTGGTTTTTTAAGACCACCATTTGACAATCTTGACTGAGAAACCAACCCAAAATCCACAGTATCCTATGCTTAGATTTGTGGGATTTGAGTTTCAGATAGATGATGCCCATTTCATACAATTACACAACTTGGGTTTTGGTCCCTCTGGCTCTACCTTGCAATGAAAGGTTGTTTTTCCTTCCTATTTAAACAGTCATTTGGTTTAAACTCCACATCTTCAACTTCTCTACCTCTTTTCAGAAAAGTATTTCAGATTACAGTTTAGTGTTTTACTTTCTGATTCTTTGCAGTTGCATACACAACGCCAGCCATGAGTCTCGGAAACATCGATTGTCCTGACAACTCAAATGGTATTGCTTCGAGCATCTCCTGTTTAAGATCATTTAAATTATCATGTCAATGTGCTAATTAAGTCGGTTGATTTGTTTCATGGTGGATCAGTGGTAGTGTTCACTGAAGAGCAGGAGGCTCTCGTGGTGAAGTCATGGAACATCATGAAAAAGAACTCTGCTGAATTGGGCCTCAAGTTATTCTTGAAGTAACACATCAGCTTTTCTCATTCATTTCATTGGTTTCATAAAATGCATTTTTTAGTTCATAGCTGGAGATACGATCATCTTCTCGCAAATAATGTGATGTAATCTGTCTATGGTTTGCACTTTGCAGGGTGTTTGAGATCGCGCCCACAGCCAAGAAACTGTTCTCCTTCCTAAGGGACTCTGACGTGCCTCTAGAGAAGAACCCTAAGCTTAAAGCCCATGCCATGTCCGTCTTTGTCATGGTCCGGACCTCCCTTATAATCTCTTTAACTGCATTTATAACTACATTGTCCCTGTCACTTCTGACATTCTCCATTTCAGACTTGTAAATCAGCTGCTCAGCTTAGGAAGGCCGGAAAGGTTACTGTTGGAGAGTCAAGCTTGAATTATTTGGGCTCTGTCCACTCCAAATACGGAGTTGTGGATGAACATTTCGAGGTAATTGGCAAATCTTCTTAATCTCTTAACACCTTTCTAAAGTTGGATTTTATCTGAGTGTGTCAATAATTATAGGTGGTGAGATACGCATTGTTGGAAACGATAAAAGAGGCAGTTCCAGAAATGTGGTCCGCAGAAATGAAGAAAGCTTGGACAGCAGCTTACAATCAGTTAGTCGCGGCTGTTAAGGCCGAAATGAAGCCTGCATCCTAGGCTTACCCCACAGCACGAACCCATTGAGCGAAATGTAGTTTTATGTTTCTTGTTATTATGAGTGTGTCTATATATAATGTACTTTACTACGCAGTTTGATTGATACTGCTACTTCATACAGTTGCTGTATAATCTGATGGTTGTGTTACTGTAAAACCATACTTCCAATAATTAACATGTCAGCAGAAGAATTTGGCTGAATTGGGCTTCTTTGAAATGTTACTACTGATTATGACACTTTACTGAATTTGAAACTTGTTTAGAAGAATTCATTAGTACTAATTTGTGCTAATTAATGAACCCAATTTCCTTTTTTTAATTATTTGTAAGTTCTGCCTCGCTTTATCAGCAACAACTACACCATCAACATCATCTGGCGGCTGCATTTATGGACTTCTTTTCTCCTTCAATTTACTCTTATTTCACACATTCAACTTACCACATGCCGTCTTTGCTATAAGGTGAATGTGGTCAAATTATATGACGAACCATATTCTTATCGCTAAACAGAAATACTACTACGCCAGTACAAAGAACCTCTTAACTTTATTTTAAGATGTCATCTTGTTTGACCTAATCTACGTTTGTCATACTATATGAATAATCTGTAGATAAAACATGAATATTTTTTATGAAAATGTAAATGAATATTTATGTACATTAGGAAACAATACAAAATAAATTAGAGGGAAACTCAATTTGATGATAATAAATGTCAATTTGCACATACCACAAACTCAATAGTGCTAAAAACCAAGAGCCAGGGCAGTTTCTTCACGCCCATAGTGTCTTTATTTTTATTTTTATTTTTATTTTTATTTTTGGCAATTTCTTGTCACAGACACAACACAAGCACTAGGCAAAGTGGTCAAATTCAATATTAGAAAAATGGCTTTGGTTGGCTCCAACATTCACCCAAGGGTTACATCATTTAATTCTATAAGACCTAAGAGTATTTAGATATACACAGATTCATAAGATCTTACTGCCTTTGTAAATCTCTTGCCAAATTTCCTTTTCTCTCTCCTCCACTTCTATCATTCTTCTCAATCTTCATCTTTTCTCCAATGGATCTTATGAGCATCAGAACAACAGTTTCACAGCAGGGTACTCTTCTCAATCTTCATCTTTTTCCCCCTTTTCTGGATTTTCTATTTAGTTTCTGTAATTTATTTTCTTTGTCGTAAATTTTACCTATGCAGTGGCTGGATCTGGTAATTTTTCATCACACAAGAATATCTACTTGCCTTGCTCAAGCCTAAAGAACAACTTCACTGGGTCATCATGGATCAAGAGACAAGGATTTGGAAGCCAGAGGCTTTTTAGACAAAATCCCAGAATGATCTCAAGTAATTCCATCCCCCCCAACACGCACACAGAAAAAAAAATCCCTGTTTACTATTTACTTTAATTACCCTGTTTTTGGTGGCTAATTAGGTGTGAGCAAGAGGATTAATGAGGGATTAGTGGTGAAAGCATTCACAGAAGAACAGGAAGCTCTGGTGGTTAAGTCCTGGAATGCCATGAAGAAGAATGCTTCTGAACTGGGCCTTAAATTCTTCATAAGGTTGATTAATTAAATTCATCAAAATTACCAACATTTTTTATTAAAAAAGATTTTATTTTGTTGGTAAATTTAGGGTTTTCTTTTAATTTCAGGGTTTTTGAGATTGCTCCAACAGCAAAGAAACTGTTCTCTTTCTTAAGAGATTCTGATGGTGTTCCTCTGGAAAAGAACCCTAAGCTTAAAGCCCATGCCTTGACTGTTTTTTCCATGGTAATTAACAAATCATTATCCAATTCTTAGTATCTAATTACGGGATTATCAGTCACATTAACAAAAAACTAAATAATCTTAAAAATTTTAGACTTGTGAGTCAGCTGTGAATCTGAGGAAGGCAGGAAAGGCGACTGTGAAAGACTCAAACTTGAAAGATTTGGGAGAAACCCACCTCAAGTATGGAGTGGTTGATGAGCATTTTGAGGTAAAACACAATTATCCCCTTGAATTTGGAAAATAATTTTCAAAAAATTAACTGAGATTTATTGGTTTATGAAGGTGGTTAGATTCGCATTATTAGAAACAATAAGAGAAGCAGTACCAGAAATGTGGTCAGCAGAGATGAAGGAAGCCTGGAAAGAAGCTTATGATCAATTGGTTGCAGCAATCAAGGAACAAATGAAGCCTACAGCCCAAGTTCCTCAATAATTCAAAAAAAAAAAAAATAGATGAAATTAATTGAATGCCAAGTTTTAGATTTTGATAAGCATGTAATAGTCTTGAATGCATCCTTTGTCTTTTTTTTTTTTTTTTTTTTTTTGCTTGGGATCTTTTTTAGCGACGATGTTAGGATTGTTTGATTGTGACACATTTTGATTACACTTCGAAATAATAGGAGCAGTATATTTTTACCCGTATTGAAAAAATTATCCTATTTTTTGAATTGTGTTCTGTATGATCTCTCGTAGGTTAACATTCAGAATAAATCTTGTTCAAATAACCTTCATAGATTCATTAAATTGAAAATTCTTGATGCCCATAAGTTTTCTATCTTTTGGCCTTCTCTATAGAGACACTCATGCATTAGCTAAGAAGTCTAATCATAAATCAAGAATAGGAAATGGTTTTGGATGGCTCTCTATGAAGTCACTCAAACGTTACATCATTTAAGATTTTTTTTTTTCAAGCCAAAAGCAGGAGGATATGCATAAATAAAAAGCTTATTGCATCACTTAATATAATTTATATACATCCCTTAAACCAAACTTGTCTCCTCCTCTGCAATCTCCCACTTTAATTTTTAGCTTCTCCAACATTTTTTAATAAGATAACTACAATAACTAATTGATTTTCCTTTTCGCAAAGGGTTCCATCCAAGTTTCCAACATATCTTAGTTATGAGCTTCAAAACAACTGTTTTTTAGGATACTCTTCTCCATTTCCCTGGATTACTCTTCTAACCCGAATATGAGTGGACTGTATATGCTTTGCTAAACTTTTGAAAATAGTTTCAAGTTGTGAATAATTCATCTTGTTTGACATGGTAAAGTAACCCCGACCAATATGATAATTCAATAGTATTTTAACCCGAATATGATCTTTCAATTTTAACTCAAGATTAACCTCATCTGATATAATCTTCATTTAACCTATGATGTTGACTCATACCCAAATGATCTTACTCAATTTAGATTGTTCCTGATACTTTTTGTCACACAAAAAATGAACCAATATATGCTTGACTAGTTATTAAAGCTCTGTTCCATTTGAGCTTTAGCTTACAACCTTATAATTTCTTACGGTTCTTTACAATTTTTTATAACTAATTTTACAATTATTTAACATCTATTTACATCTCTTTATAATTTCTTACGGTTTCGCTTACATCTCCTTACAGTTAAATTAAACGGGTCAACTTCAAAGGACGAGTCATCAGACATTTTGAAATCCTTTATCTGCTCCTCTATTCATTGCCCAAATATGAGAGGATAAAGTAGGAGATTCAGTGAACTGAATAACTAGAGAAAAAAACTTATAATGCAAAAATAGTAGTCATTCTGGATTAAATTTGTGTCTGTTGGATATCAAGGGGCCCCTGCTCTGGATTCTGAACAAAATTTTGATATGGACAGCTCCAACCTCAGTACATTGCATTCAAGTCGTTAAGCCAAAAACTCTGTTAACTAACAATAACTCTGTCTCTCTCTTGGTCTTGGGGTCCTCTCTTTCTTATAATCCGTCCTTGTCCTTCCACCCTGTATATCCCTCCGGCACACGTGCACGAGGTTCGAAAAAATTGAACTCTCACTTTATTACGGTTCCACATTAATTATACGACTATTATATATCTCTCCAACGTCTAATCCTATAAGAAGTTGAGCTATTTACGTCAAACCCTTCAACCAATTTATGATTATATGAGTATATAGGTGACTCGATACATCACATAATACAAAAAACGAATATAGAATACTTATATATCTATAAAGATTAAGGTGAGATATACATAATATTAAATTTTGACGATTTTTGAGAACATCCCTATATATGTTAACAACATGTTCTTAAAGAAATGGACCCAGCATTGAATTGGGAATGCACACTCTTCAAAATATGATTGGATCTGTAATCTCAAATTAATATACTAACAACCACAATTTTGGGCCTACATACATGCATTACTACAGCTCATATAGTCTTCATAATTGAATGAAAAGTTCACAAACAAAAGGGATAGATATAAACCCTAATAGGGTTGTTGCAACCTCCAAAAGAAAGGGGAAAAAAAGGAAAAAAATCCTTGGATCTCCAAGTTTTGGCTTGTTGCACAAAAATAGACCCAACAATTGCTGGCTTCTACCCATGTTTTGTGCCACTTTTTAGTTTATGAATATATGTATGAGGCCTTAAATGATTAATGGTTGCCCTTTTTACATGTCCCTTTAATTTTAAACTATTAGCCTCTTTCTATCTTTAACCTAACAAATCACATTTACATTATTGCACTCTATAGGGACACATTGCTTATGGTCCCATCTATCCAAACAAAATGAAGAAAGCAAAAAAAAAAAAAAAAAAGAAAAAATCAACGCGTTCTGGTGCATAATGGCTCTGTTCATTTTGTCTGTTCCAAATTTATAGTGTGAGATCTCTTGTATACAGAGACTACATTGTTATAGAGTCGTTTGTTTTCTTGAATTTCAGGAGTCTTTTTATGAACAAACTGGAGGATTTATGATCAGACGAGATGAACGTAGCTATATATATTGTCCAGCTTGATGGAACATGATCTCAGAACTTGATTCTCCGAGCACCTCGCCGGGTGTGAGGGTAGAGCGGTCCGATGGCGTCGAACCCGGATAGGATGCGGCAGGAAGTACGAGCCTGAGAGACCAACTTGGCAACATTTAATACATTACTGGAAGCAGTCCTTTTGATGGTGTCATCAGGGGTGGTAAACCCGAGTGCAAGGCTAGCCTTGATGGCTAGTCCACACAGGTCCTGCAAGGAAAGGGTTTTATGGGCTTGAGAGATTGGCAGCAGAAAGTAAATCTGACCAAGCTCAAGCTCTTCATCTTCTGGGATTTGGGGCACGATTGAATCAACATACATTGACTCAGAGCTGCAAAGAAATGAGTTTGGGTGTTGGGAGAGTATGTGGCTTGCTCTGATTGGCTGGTTGAACTCCTGCAATGTTCCATCTGAGTGAACCACCACAATTGAGGGTCTCCAAGAGCAAAAGTTGCCATTCTTTCTGCTCATTTGAGAGCTGCAAATGCCCATCTCAAAACGACCAAATTGGGAGGAGGAATAAGGGGAAGGGAGAGAAAGAGAGAGTTGGGAATGTGTTGATGAAGACCTGCATGAGCAGGAAAAAGGGTTGGATTGGGGGTGTTTTATAAAGAGGAAGGTTAGGCCAAGAGAGCCCCACAACTTAAAAGGCTTCAAAATAAACTAGTAAGTAAAAATCAAAAGAAATAACGATCAAGGAGGGCCTTTGGTTTGACAAACTTGGCATACAAAGCAAGTACGTACATCTCAGTCCTCACATCAGAAAGTGGCTAGATGTGTTTTTTTTGGAGGGGAGGGGAGGGGGAGGTTCACACTTCACACAATTTCATAACAACCATAAAAGTGTAACTTAGTGCCAGTGCTTTTGGCTGTTATGAATGTCTTCAAGTGACCTACTTGTACTATATGGAAGATTGAGAAATTACTACACTCGTTTTGTGTGTATCATATTTTGTAAATACTTTTTCCTTCGTAGAAAAGTATTCAGGAAAATTTTATTATGACTATTAAATGGTCTACATAAATTAAGTTACCTAATTTACCTTTAAATATCTTTAAACCATCCCAAATCCGTATAAAACATGGTTTCGGTCGCTTTAAAGGTCTAAGATTCAAGTTTGTGACGCTCCACATTACGACATAGAATTTTTACCACTAATGTAAGGTATTTTAGGCCTTTCTTGCTTCTCTCAGTGGTAAACAAAATTAAAGTTGAAAAATGTTAGATTACTTGTGTTTGAGTTGAACCTTTGTAACACGGAATTGTACTTGTAATGTCAATCAAAGTGAGCAAGAAATAAGTCAAACGAAAAGCTTATATATGAAATATATACTATTAAAGGATAAGCTGCCAGCTACAGCTAGCCGTATTAATGAGGAACTGATCATTAGTGAGAGGATGATGCAGATTTGCCAAATAATTGAGCTCAAATCTCCATACCCATGTCCCCTTCTTCTGCAATTACGAAAAATTGTTTACCTAACTCTCTCTCTCTCTCTCTCTCTAGCCTGATGGACATTAATCCACGTTCATCACACTGGAGATACACATTTTATGCTCTCTCAGTCTCTCTGTCTGTCTGTTCTTCCTACTGTATCTTCATGTGTTAATGCAGAGGTGTGGCTGCAAAATGTTAGTTCATCCTTCAATGCGCAATATTTCCTATTAAGGACAACTTTTAGGGGGAAAAGTTTCCTCTGACCAAATAAACTAACTCAAAATCAAGTATGGAATTAATTAAAATTATAAGGTCATTATTTTGGCCATATCATAATATTTGACTGAAATGTTCTATTTAAGTACTCTGCTGCTTGAAATTGTAGGTATAACATACATCAGCACCCGACCTAGCTTTTCTGGACTAGTGCCAATTAATATCACAGCCACCACTACTTAGACATGTGGATGGATAACGAATTGCTCATGTTGTCATGCCTAAATTCCCTCCAACAGTTATTTAAATTTATAGAAAAAAAAAAAAACTAACAGTAAATGTATGTCTGAGGCAACAAGATCTGAAAAAATCAGATAAAACAGTGTTACTTTTGCAAACCGATAGACCGATTCCAAGAGAATGATTACTAATTTGGTCCTTGCAAAGTATCAAACAAACTAGATCAAACACCACGATGGGTACAGACAACTAAACCGATACAGAAGTGATTAAACCGAAACATAGGTACAATATGATTGCATGAAAAACACAGTGCTATCTAGACATCAAGGAACCAACAAGGCCGGCAATGAGAGAGGTGGGATCACCAAGAACAGCAGAGATAACAAATTGCAAGCCCATCCCAGCCACCTCACAGCATTTTTGGAGCTTTCCCTTGCTCTTGTTGCTATTATTGTACCTATGAGTATGAGGATTGGTATGAAACAGGGCCCCTTTGAGCCCTGGAGAGTTGCTAATCCTTGTCGCTCCACTAGTAGTGGTTGAAATGGTCTTATTATTGTAATTATAGCGATGATTTTGGGCAGAGTAGTATAAGTCGTGCCAGTTCTCCATCAGCATGTCCTTGACACAGGCTACGTGCAAATTGTACTTTTTATCTGAGGATCTGTAGCTCCAACTCCTCCCTTTTTTCCCACATCTTTGACATGAAGCACTCACCTGCATGTATATATCCACTCCAAAACTTCAGCCATTATAAAACATACCCAATTTTCTTTTTATCTCATAAAAAAATTTCCGATATAAACTATACTATAGAACCTAAGAGATTAAAATTTGACTCAACTTTCTAATATAAACTATACTATAGATAGATATTGTTCTGTGATTCAGTACATGGTTTGACCTATGAAAGAATCGGAAATGACAATACTGACCTTCCTATACAGAAACATATTGATCTCTCCAGCATCCAGCACTGTGGGGAGCTGGGCACAGCAGGGGTGGAGATCAAAGCCACAAGAATTGCAATGGTATAGGAAGCCAGTGATACCCCTCTCACAGGCATTGCAATACCGGGGCACGCTTCCCGGGGCCTAGACATGAATACGAAGGAGCATTTGGGGTAGAAAGGATGGTAGATACAAGGAGCAGGGATGGCACAATGCATGTGGAGTTCATATTCACAGAGGTGGCACTTGTACGAGGAACCCATGCCTATTTCCTTGCACCCATCACACTTGAAGGGCACATCGGCGTACTCGAATTTGAGTTTGTGTTGTGGGTGGCTAAAATGGGATATCTCATTGTATTTCATGGCTTCAGTACTATTTTTGGTTTGAATTGGAGTACTGCTCAATTCTTGATTTGGGTTTTATATATAGTGGGGTATATGGATATGAACTTAGCTTGTGACTAAAGCCAAAGGGTATCTCAACATATGCCTGTGGATAACCATGGTGAGATGTAGCCAGTGGATGTGTAAAGGAATCTCCATGGCAAGAAGGAAAGAAAGGGGGAAATGAGGCATATTGTTTCACATCATATAGTTCCACATAATTCAGGAATATGAAAATTTTCACTTTGCGTGATTTCTTCTCTCTCTTCTTTTGGCCGTCATCCAAGGCTCTTGATTCCACCCGGACCACTCCAATGGAAGTAGAGTGGACTAAGTTAATGTTGTACATTTTGAATTTATAAACTCCGTTATAAAGTTTGGTTCAACATAATTAAATGTTTTGATAGATGATACATAGTAAATTTACTAACCGAAGAGGGGCTGGTTGAGTTGGCCACGACCATGCCACCTTACCTTCTCGGGTTTGATTTTAGGACAGAAAATTTATTTGTGGTAAGGTTTCTAATTATCGGTTGATAATTTAGAGAGATGCTATACATTAAATGCCTTGCATAGAGTGGAAGGATGTCACATTATTCTCTGCCTAAACTGTAGAAAGGAATATGAGAATCATAGAATAACATTACTCCCTAGGGAATTCATTCGCTCTTTACTTAACCTAATGCATCACTTAAAAGCAGGAGTTAAACTCTATGTGTATTCATTCTCTAGAAACCCACCTTTACATGCATCAATAATTTTAGAACATCATATACATATATTTGAATAAAGATATACTGTTTTGAGGTGATTTGAAGAGGCGAACATATTTTTTATACAACTATCAAATTGTCATTAAAGTAAGAGTTAAAGATTATTATGATCATATTGTGCTCTCGATATTTTAAAAATTATGTTGAAAAATAAATAAATAATGTCCTTCAACATATTCTAATATTTCAATGCCAAGCTGAGCATATAGATTGTTAGATGGTTATCTCTGAAGTACGATGTAATACACTATTATTATACCGCATGTCAATTGATGATTGGAATAAATAGAAAATTGTAAAAAGGTTTAGAGAAAAATAGAAAATTATTTTTTTAAAAAAGGCTAACAAAATTTTTCTGTAGGATTGGGCTCCGTTTGAGTTTGACGAAATTGGGCTAAAGCCCAATTAATTAGATGATGACTCTAACTGAGCTTAGAGGCTTTAGGGCACGTTTGGTTTCTGGCTTCTGAGCTTCGTTCTCGACGGCCATTTTCAATGTCAACTGCAATCCTCAGACGCGCTCTTCCTCCACGCGCCACCGCCGGAAACCTCTCCGCCGCGTCCCTTTCTTCTTCCTCTTCGGCCTCCTCCTCTTCGAGTCCCGACGATGAAGACGTCGTATCTGCCGCCGTCTCCGCGCTGGTTAACCAGCGCTCCAAGGCCCGGTGGTCCACTCTCTCCTCTCTCTTCCCTCGGGGATTCACCCCTCCCCAGATTTCCCAGATCCTCCTCAAGATCCGCAACAACCCCACCCTTGCCCACAGCTTCTTCAATTTCGCCCACCGCCAATCTCTGTCCCTCCCTTTGCCCCTTCACTGTTACGCCTCAATTATCCACATTGTGGCCCGTGCCCACCTCAAGACCCGCGCCCGAACCCTCATCAAGGAAGCAGTTCGAATCTCCGAATTGAAGGGTTGTGATGATCATCATGAGAGACATCCAAAAAGGCCTCAGGTTTTTCGAGAATTAGTCGAAACTTACACGGTATGTGATTCATCCCCCTTTGTGTTTGATTTGTTGATTGAAACTCTCTTAGAAGTGAAAAAACTAGACTCATCTATTGAAATCGTTCGATTGTTGCGGTCCGGTGGATTTTGCCCTCATGTTAAAACTTGTAATGCCTTGATTTCGACTGCTTTGAGGGGCAGAGGGTGTGATTTTGGATATGATCTTTATAGGGAGCTCTTTGGGTTCAATGATGATGATGACGATAAAAATGTAAATAACTCCTCTCAGCATGGGTCCCGCGTTCGTCGGGCCTGGCGCGATAAACGTGTAAGGGGACGTGCTAATCGTAAATTAGTCCCTAATGTGCACACATTCAATGAGCTGATGCTTGCATTTAAGCGAGAGGGGGCAGTTGATATGGTGGAGGAACTCTGGATTGAGATGGCTAAATTGAATTGTACGCCGAAGGTATGTAGTTATGGCATTTTGATGGCTGCATATTGTGAGGAAGGTGCAATGAAGAAGGCTCAAAACGTGTGGGAAGATTTAAGGGCAAAGGGCTTGAGACCTGATGTTGTTGCTTATAATACATTGATTGGCAGTTATTGTAGAATGGGTGAGATTGAAAAGGCTGAGGAGCTTTACAGAGAGATGGAGTTGGGTGGATTGAAGGGTAATTGTGTTACTTTTCAACATCTTGTAAATGGGTATTGCTCACACGGAGATGCTGATTCTGCTATGCTGGTGTATAAAGATATGAATTTCAAAGGGTATAGCCCTGATAACTCAACTCTCAATACAATGGTTAGAGTACTTCATGATAAGAAATCAGTCTCAGAAGCTTTTGCATTCTTCAAGATGATAATGGGAAATGCTGATTTTGTGGCATCAGAGACAAGTTTTCAGCTACTGATAAAGGGCTTGTGTAGTGAAGGGAAAATGGATGAAGCGTTGAAGCTTCAAGCACAGATGATGGGGAAAGGGTTCAAACCTGATTCTCATATTTATGAAGCTTTCATTGATGGTTATATGAAGCAAGGAAAGCCTGATGTGGCGGGAAGATTGCGGGAGGAGATGATGGCATGTCAGATTTAGTGAGACTAAGTTCTAGGTTTCGCTGAAAGTGCTCCATCCTGTCCATTATAGGATTCAGTGCTAGTATTTATCATTCTTGGTGGTACCTAAGTACCTTGGTGGATCAAGGATTGAGCCACGCAATGGACGGGTATACTCATCGCCATAACTGAGAGATACATCGAAGCCTATCAGAAACTAATTAGAAAATGTCTGAAAAGTGGCAGAGTTATTACAAATCTAGGTGGTATGAACGGTGACTGAATTCTATCTAATCAAACCATCCCAGATTATGCCTTTCAACCGTGCAAACAATTCGTTTCTAGGTGTATCTTCCTTCCATCCTCTCTGGCTTTCAGGAAAACATAGTTGCCCCTGGGATGGAGAACATGGGCTGATGGCTCCCGAAATATGCTCACCAAGAAGGCATAAGAGCAAATAGACAGGAGTGCAACTATTATCGGTTCATCTTCCTCTCATTCTCCCTTGCTCGGGGAGAGGATAGCTTCTCTTCATTCATAAACTGGCATAAGAGCAAGGGACTGAGAGCTTTTAGAAGATGTTGCTCGAGCTGAAGGATGCATTTTGGTAAACTCATGCGACATTTGGAGTACTGAGCAGAGTTGCATGGCATTTTGCTTTCATTTATGTCTATTCTTTGCTTAGTTCTCCAAAAGCTCAAGTGGGCAGTGGTGCGACTATATTGCAGCTTACCCAAGCAATGTGACTCATATGTAGGGAGGTACACTACTACATATTAAGTTTTGCCTTGGCTTAAACCGTCAGACAGAAAAGTTCTGAGATGCAAGGAAAGTTGATTGCCACATATAAGAGGCTACACAAGAATTTAATCTTTACGTGATCATATGTGAGATCATCTCATTCAAAAATCTTATTTGGTGACTCACCCAATAAATAGAACATTTTCTACTTGGTTTTCTGCATTTATATAACGTTGCATCAAGTGCTCGGAATAAAATGTCACTTAATTATCTCGAAATGTAAAAATGTCACTAATTAATTTAATGATCCACAATTGTCACTGTACTAATTATTAACGGATAAAAATGTCACTGATGAAATTTTATCCGTACACGTGTCAATAGATCGGTGGTGTAGGAACCAGTAGATTGAGCTACAGTGGCATTTTTGACCCGTAATAACTAGTCCATTAGCAATCGTTGATCATTAAATTGATGAGTGGTATTTTTATCATTTTGAGATAATTCAGTGGCATTTTAATCCGAGCACTTGATGTTGCATTAAATCTCTCTCTCTCTCGGGAAGGGGGTTAAAATTTTGGTCTATGATCACAATGATAAGGAATTGATGAGTATTGCTAGGTAGTGGAAGATGCTATTTGAAAAGAGCAGAACAGTTGTCTAATAATGCTCCATGGAATAAACATTAACCAAGCAAATTGCACTTTATTGGGTATTGGAAATGAAGAATCTATTATCACCTTGCTCTCCCAGCTTCAATTCTTACCATAATCCTCAGCCACTGGCAGTTTTTTTAGGTTGAGCTGTTCTCTAATTACATTATACTTGGGGGCAAAAACACCAGCCCATTTTCTTTTCTTCCTTTTTGTTTCTTTTTATCACCTTTTTCTCTTTAGCAAACTAATATTACTGGTCAAAAAGAAAAAACCCTGTGAACAAATCTCGGATCAAGCTGTTGTACAGACCCTTTTTTCGATTATTAGATCGGCATAACCCAAATTTGTCTGCAAGATATAGAGTACAAAACGATAGCTATTTGTTACACTTCAGCCCCTCAGCTAATTCCAAATAAAAACATTTACATGCAAAGGCTAAAACTTGGTAGCTCCAAATTTTCCAATTTATTGGGCGGATTGCGTTTACATGCAAAAGATGAATTGACAAAGAGAGAGAGATGTGGGAGACTAGGAAATTGATAAGTAATTTTCAGAGCCAGTGTTAGTCTTGAAAACTAAAATTAAAGGTGGCATCAACTCAATATCACCTTTTAAGTGATGATCCTATTTTCGGTGGAATCTCACCAATTCACCAGTCACCACCACTAAAAAAGCTAAAGCTTTCTTTAATACTCTGAAAAGGATGGTAAGCAAAGCCCACTAACAAGTCCAGTTTTAGATTTTTCCAGCGGCTCATCAACCACTTCCAATTTGATGAGCAGTAAGAAACTGATTATCTTAAGCATGACTGCCACAAGCGGTGTTTACTTTGACAATCAAACATAAGAGGTTTCTATTGCTAAGAAAATAGTGTCTCAATCATTAGTTATAACATAGAACTAACAGCATTACAGCAACTGCCATGCTTCTCGTGCTACAGCCACAACTGACCAAAATTTAAATGTAATTATTCGGAAAATATCTACTCACAAAACATTCAACTACATGTTTGCCATTACAACTTTGAAATAATTGTGAATCAAATCGCCATCTGGACCCAAAATGCTCCCTTTGCATCACTGCATGAGACACGAAAAAGGTATTACACAGCTGAACTTAGAAGTTATCAAATTAGCTAAACTGATTAAGATTTATCAGGCATCTCCAAATCAACTCACACAGACCTTATGTAGAAAAATTAGATTTGGAATTATCAAAACATTAGATATAGAAGAGCAATATTACAAAAGGTAACAATTCCACGTGTGAGAGGTGATAATGCGGATTGCAGGAGTTGCTCTTAAATATGCCTAGAGTGCAAGTAGATGATGACAATGTTTGATAAACTATCCCACGTACTCCTTTCTCTTGAATCCAGAACCCATCACTCACCCTCAGTTTTGCATCGAATAAATCAAGAGCAGATTTCACTTGAAGAGTTCACAGCAGCTGCTTCTGAGAAATCGTTGACGGCAAAATAAGATGCTTAACAAGACCTTATGTTGTACAAATTGTAGAAAACCATCACGTTCCCAACTGTGGAAGACTGTGGAAAACATCTAGATCATAAGGATCATCTTTTGAGACAACTCCATGTAAATATTTTCATGATTTTTCTTTTTCATTCTTTTATTGGGGGGTTGTTGGTAAACCTCATATATCATGGGATCACTCTAATGGGAAAAGGCATTCGAAAGGTAAGGAGTATCGGAGAAAAGCAAGACCTCCATGCATTTCAATTGATTTCAAGCTAAGTGGTGCGGAATTATACCCACACATCCACCTAAGGCTTCCTCCAACCTTCCTACGAAACACTTTTTAATCCATCTGCTCAACTTCAGGCAATGACAACTCATTTATTGAAAAGCTCCCATCATGTAAGGCTAGTGACAAATCTTGTAAACTTCTAGCTAACATCATCATCCGCATAATTCTTGCAAATTTAGACTTGTTTGACCCATGGTCCTACTTACCATCACCGATATCTAACATCATCACACCTATATGACCAGCCTCGGCCATTCTTAACTTCACAAAAGAGCAAAGATTTCAGATTATGGACAAAAGGGCAAGCTGGAAGGCAATAAACACATACAGCAACTCCTGTCTCCTGGTGTGGAATCAACCTTCTATATCACCATATGCACCTGAGGAGGAAACTGAATTTTCTCCAAAGTCACAAACACAATGGCTCAAATTTAAATGTCTTCTCGGTATTCTCTTGAAATTTAATTAAAATTTCGGCAACATGTTTTGGCAACCCCATGAATTTATCATTCTTTCTCCATATCCAGCCCAAATACAAACTTGACACACCTCCTAACCTGTACAAGAAGGTTACAATGCTTGGCACACGGGGGAGGGGGGTGAAATCTTTCATGTTCCTATTTCATATCCCTCCAGCGCCATGAAATTCAGCTAGTCCAGGAATGTAATCAAAGTATACGGAAAGGTTTGCCAATTATAAATGCTACAATCTACAGACTAAGATCTAAAGATTTAATCACGAATTCCGCACAAACAACAGAGCCCAGAAATCGAACACAGATAGAAATCCAATCCAAGCAAAACCCACAAAAATTAAGAGCCTAAAGAAGAAATCCAAAGAGCAAATATGTACAATTATTGAAAGAGAATACCTGAAAAGGAGTTAATTGAGATCCAATTTGAGCTCTTCTTTCTGTAAGTAGTGAAGGATGTAAGGAGTGACCCGAACGACGGCAATCCATGCGCCAAACATCGCAGCGTGGAACCGAAGCTGCTTCATAGCCTCTTCCTTGCTGGGTTTCCTCTGAAACATCCCGGGAAACATCTTCGCTAGCTAGCTTAGGTTTTCCTCTCTCTCTCTCTCCCTCTCGTCTGTCGGCCTCTGATTTGGAGAAGTCGAATTCCGGAAAACCTAAAACCTTTTATAAACCCTAATATATATTCTTCTACTTCTGGACCGGGGCCTTTGCCACTCGCTACTCACGTGGATGCTTTCCTCCACCGGCTGGTCCATCAATTGCTAAGCTTTTCTTAAAAATATAAAATAAAAAGTTATAACAAAAATGAAATTAAATACAAGTTTTGTACTTTAATATCTCGAACTTTAAATTATATTACTTATAATATTTTAAAATTTTAATTTATCTCGTCTCATCTTGTCTTTAATATTATACCACATGAATTAATATCCCGAACTTTTTCTCTTCCCGATCTCTCTTCTCCAACCATTTCGATCCAAATTCGATGAAATCCATATCCGGTCCAGTTTTTACTAGTTAGGTCTAATACTGAACCGACCGATGAACAACCCTATATTCGACACAGTATAAAAGATATAAATTATATCATTATGTCTTTAATATTATACCATATGGAGTTTACTATCTCGAACTTTCTCTCTCCTCCCTATCTCTCTTTTCCAACCATTTCGGTCCAATTTAGGTTTGGTATGATTTTTATCGGTGCAGTCCCAACCTAAATTAACCGACAAACAATCCTATATTTGACACAGTGCAAAGATACAAATTATATCATTGACTATGAATTTACAAATTACAGTATTTTATTTTCACTTTCCATTTTTGTAGTTTCCTATTTTTTAAAAAAAATTATATTTGTTGCAAGTAAATCTCCATACACCTCAATAATGAGATCCCACCTCTCAAGTAGAAAGTAGAGAGGGAGGCAAATAGAGGCAGGGCAGCTACTAGAAGTAGTGATTTGATGTCCTTGTCATAATTGAGAATTCCCCAAAATCACAAATAGTGCTGTGCGTGTAGCCAAACCCAAACCCCAACTGTTAAAGTCAATCGCTGGTCAACACTTCGTTTTCATCAATCTTAATGGTGGGCCTCCACACACCCGATTGAAACCTCCTTCCCTCAAATAGACCCGCTGACGTGTCATCAGCCCAGCCCAAAATCCCCAATTACAACTCCATATTGGAATTTTCCTTCTATTAAAAATTACTAAAAATATTTAACTCCTCTTCAACAGCCCCAACTACTAGTAGTTCTAGTACCACTCTCCCCCTCTTTCTCCCTCCTTCCCTCGCTTTTCTCTCTCTTAACAGTCAGGAATGGCGGCCGAGCCACCTGAACACCGCCACCAACCCCGCCGGTGGGGTCCTGCTATGCCTCCGGCGGCCTTCACTTCCTCCTCTTTCGTCGTCCGCCACTCTTCTCCGTCTAATCTGCCCATTGACTTCAGTCCGCCGCTTATCGCCATGGTAGTTGTTGCCGCCGCTGCCTTCCTAATCGTAACGTACTCTCGCTTGATCTCCCGCCACCTCTTCCCCCTTTCACAGACTCCACCGTCGCTACCGCCGATGGCGGCGCCGCCGCCGCCTTCGTCCTCACTTTCCTTCGTCGCACTCCGAGTCCCCTCCCCGCTTTACGAGTCCTCCGACGGCTTCTACGTCTACTCCCCTTACGGCCTCGACGAATCAGTGATCAAGAACATCCCTCTCTCCATCTACAAGCTTCCGAAGAGCAGCAAATCGTTGTCATCTAAATTAGGGTTTATCGAAGAGGAATTTCACGATTGCGCCGTTTGTTTGCTTGAATTTGAAGACGGCGATTATATCCGAACTCTGCCTGTTTGTTCTCACTCGTTTCACGTGGATTGTATTGATATATGGCTGAGATCTCACGCCACATGTCCCCTCTGCCGCGCCGGAGTCCTCGTTCCGCCGCCGCCAGAGTCGCCGTTAACGCCGCTGATGGCCGCCAGGATCCGGCCGAGCCTCGATGAAGGCATACTCCTAGAGAGCATGTTTCTAGAGCCGTTGCTGGAGGGACCGGAGCAGCGATCAGGGAGATTCAACCGGCGGGACCCGAAGACTTGTCCCCGGGTCGGATCGTCCAGTCGGAGGACCACCGGAGCAACAGAAGAGAGCTCGATTTCCTCCTCAAGAGATCCTACTCTTTCGGATTCGAGCGAAGCTTCCCGTCGGAGCGGCTGGTGCTGGAGCCGGCAACGACGCCGTACCACCACCACCGACACAACCGGCGCCGGAGCTCCTTCTGGACGAAACGGCCATCATCGACGCCGTTCAGCTCGATCGCAAAATCCAGAGTGTTCTCTTTCCGGCTCCACAGAGGGCAGATAAAATCGCCAGCTTTCTTCCGGCGGCGCGCATTCTTCCCAATGTCAGAGTCATCGGCGAGCTTCCGTTTCGGGGGATCATCCCGGAGGATGAAGTATATGGCGTCGCCGATATTCGGGCGGCAAGGGGCGGCGGCGGCGACTTTCTCGTCAAGCAGAATGAGGTGCGGAGATCCAGAAGCGTTGATTTCACCGGAGAGATACAACAGGAGGTAGGAGATGGGGACACGTGGAGGGTGGAGATGGGAGCGGCTGCTTTAAATGTGGTGGGGGAGGGAGAGAGGTTGGGGAGGTGTAAATGTGGAAACGGGGAAGATGAGAGAGAGAGAGAGAGAGATCAGAAAGTCGTCAAAGGTAGCGTGGTTGTGAGAAAAGAGGCGTGCAATTAATGTTAATGGGGGGAGACTGGGGGGCATTTAATGGTAGAAATTGACGAGAGAGAGCAAATTGGGGAGGGAGGGGGAGGAGAGAGAAAGAGGTTAGGGAGTGATAGACGGATGGAGAGAGAGAACCTGAGAAGAGAGACAAAATAATTTATTTTTTTAAATTTGTGAGGGTATAGCCTCTATATCTCTCTCTCTCTCCATCTATCTACTTCTCTCTGGAGGAAGAATGAAGGGGGAGTTATGAATGGTACAGTACTATTAGGAGGGGTGGGTGAGCCTGTATTTATTCAATTGAATTAATAGGAGGGTGGAAAATTAGGGGCTGTCATTAAATGCAGAATTCAATACTAATGCCTCGATGGCCCCCTCCTCTTTTCTTGTCTTGTTTCTACTCAACCTCGCTCTACCTTGTGCTGTGCTACACAAAATCACTCTTTCTCTTGCCTTCAGCCCTTGTTCTTAATATGGTTACATTCACATTGTATACATTAAATTTAACCTCTTAATTGTGTATTCTAACGCTTCTTCTCACTCTTTAATTAAACTAATATGAGCAGACATAGTTATATGTCAACAGATGGTTGGACGAATGAGAAATAAGATGAATTTCTTGCCGACATAATGTCTATCTCTCTCCTAAAAGTATATGCTCCCAGAAACATTTAAAAATTTACATGATAATTGCCCTTGCTAATGTCGAAACGGTGCTTGATTGGCTGGTCACTCAGCTCATTTGCCAACCATGTGTCTCGATTTTGATCTGCCTTGTTATGTTTGGGCTGTTGGACTGGGCTTTGACACCCCCTTCCTTTGGGCTATTATAGTCCATTGAGAATGGGTGGATCTGCTTACTAAAAAAATTATCGAAATTCTCGTCCACTGCATATCTTTTTTAAAAAAATTATACAATGAAGTTGATTGATGTTAGTGGTGTGCTTATAGCATCTATTTTAAATGTAAATTTTACATTGCGTGATGAATACCTTGTACATTATATAATAACAGGTATTTGAAGGAAGAATGATGATTATGAGTAAGTTTATATGATTTAATTTCTTTTTAGTTTGGATAAATACAATTTAACAATGACTTTTGTATTCAAAAAAATTGTGTATTTATTACCAATTAGATTGGCATCAAGACATTTGCATTTATTTTATTTTATTTTATTTTATTTTATTTTGGTTGTTTGATTCTGTCATAACGTCAATTATATATCTTGGAATACTTGTTCTCGCACATATGTCGATACATAGTTCAATAAAAAAAAATACGAGAGTTTTGTAAACTTAAAGAATGATGTGATATCTAAATGATAAGTTCTTAAGTGCATATAAAAATTGGCGTGATCTGTTGGGGATATAAAACAAGTGATAGCTAAGTTGGCACCGGAGACTACAGAGGGATACCACTTCTACTAGCATAGCATGATTTGTGAAGTGTTGGGGGAAAGAATGAATAAAAAGTCAAAGTGTGGGCCCATGTTTCATGTTTGTCCTGACCATGGCCTTTATTTCTCATTTTTGGAATTTGAGCCATGACTAGGCCAGACCAGCACAATTACCCCTCTCTCTCTCTCTCTCTCTCTCTCTCTCTCTATCAGCCCTACTCCTAATTTTAACTTCAATTCACTACATATTATTATTACCTTTATTTTAGATTCTTATCCTTTCCTCATTTAACCCACCAATGACATATCCAATATTTGAGCTTATAATAATTTTTCCTTATCATTAAGATTGTTGTATTTTTAGAAGTGTATTTGTTATTTTAAATTACCCACTACATAAAATAGTATTCCCAATTTACTTTAGCATTGCTACAAATTGATGTTTAATAATCTAATCATAAGGGGTAAGATCGTCAAACTATTTAATTTTTTAATACATGTAATTACGGCAATGTTGTATTTAGTTGTAAAGTTGTAAAGAGTTATAAGGAAAACTATAAGAAGTTATAATTAATTGTAAAATAGTTATAAAGTTAGTTATAAAAAGTTGTAAGGAGACTGTAAGGTTGTAGAACTAAAACTAAATGAAACGGGCCTAAGTATGACAATTCAATCTAATGGGACAAACTAAAATAGAAATTATGACAATTATACTGAGACCGAAAGATTATGCTGTCTTTTTTAAATTTACCTTGTAATTTTTAATCTTTAAAAACCGTTGATATCTGATCCATATTTGAATCCATTATTTTTCTTATGGAATCTTGTCACCAAATTTCCTCATTGAACTAGAAGAAATTGAAGGAAAAGCATTTGAAAGAGCCATAAATAATACCACTAGTAGTTGGATAAGGTGGGGGCACGACCGAAAATTTAGGTGGGTTTACTCTTCAATCTTGAGTCTTCACTTTAGATGAGAGGCATGCATTAATTAGTGCTGATGGGAGACCATGCATTTTCTTCCAAATACTACCAACAACTCTAGAAGCATTCACAAATCATACCGTAAATCTGCGTATATAAATATATATACCCAAGTTATCGTAAGTAATATTTTTTTTAAATTTTATTATCCCTCATTTTTAAAAATATTATATTCATTTCCTAAAATGATGTTATCACCAGGTTCATAGTATACATACTGAGAAGAATTCACCTTTGTTTTTTTTTATTTTTTTCCTTTTTTTGTCATGTTATCCAAACCATCCTTGTTGGCTTATTAATTGCCAATTAATTCGTCACCTCTTTCCCATTTTGACAACTGAATATGGGTTCCAATTAAGATGTTTTAGAGGCTTATGGGCTATTTTCTTATTATTAAAAAAATAAAGAAAATTAAGAGGTATTTTCTAAAATTGGTGAGTGGTATTTGATACAACGTAGTAGGAGTACAGCGTACTGATATGATACATTTAATGTTTTTATTACTGATAAAAGGACACTGTAGTTGGAGTACCATGTAGTACTAGTCTAGTATGATACAATTAACCTTTTATTATTGATAAAACTTGTGTGAGGTGTTTTATAAAGGTACAATTTCGTATATTAATAATCTTACACAAGTTATACTTTTAAAAAAACACATTAAGTAGTGTTGAGTTGATAGTAGTATTACACTGAGTGCAACACTAGAGGCAGGATTCGCACACATTCAAGTGGAGAGACACAACAAGATTGTTATTCGGACAGTTCATGAAACCATTCACACCCCACGAAGGATTCAAGCGTTAATTCATGATATACAATCTACGATTTCATTATTCTCTTCTTGCATTGTTAACCATGTTTTTAGATAGGTAATATGGCGGTGATTATATTGCCAAAGGAAGATGTGTTATGAGGTGTAGAGTTACTTTTACATTCTCTCCCTCGCAAGAATTCTCATGTATATTTCTAATGATAATATATGCGAAGCCTTGAGAGAAGGGCCGCCTAATGTTAATTGTACTTGGTATAAAAGAAAAGTTTGAAATATCATTTATATCATTATTTATAATAATTTTCACCTCATTTCAGTTCATTTAAGTTATAATAACTAAATCATTTCATCTCATTTCACCTATAACATCTAACCCTTTCATCTCACTATAGGTAAGTTAATCATTTCAATTCATTTATGCTCATTTAAGCTATAGCAGTTGATCTTAACAGTTATTTCAAACATTATTTTCAAAAGTCATTTTAGTCTCAAATTATATTTTTTTTTGAAAAATGGATAAACAAAAAGTACATGCCAACTTTAGGTAGCCCTTTTCCAAAGAGTCATAAAAATTACGTACTCGGTCAAATCAAGCTTTGCGCTCAAATTACGTACTCGGTCATACTTAATCGTACCCTTTTACTGCCAGTACAAAAGTCATAAAAAAAAAAATTAGGAGAGGTAGTACAAAAAGTGAACAAATTAGAGGAAGCACGTAATGGAGAGGAGAGGCAACCATAATTGTATGCATTTGATGAATGAAATTAAATGCTACAACTCACAATTTTGTGCCCTTTACAATTTATTGCTACTACATACTGAGCTCAACCACCCTCCATATCCTGCTTAATTTCCCCACCCGCTTTGCGTATCTTAATGCACCACCACTAACCCCCTCTCTCCCCCTTCAAAGTTCACACAAGCTACATTATCCTCCAGCAGATTCAGCTCAGAATTTGCGACAGTATTATCCAGTGAAGTGTAGCCCAAAAATGGCGTCTTACACGGTGAAAGTGGAGGAGGCGAGGGCGGCCACGGAGAAGCAGCCGTCGGCGGGGCCGGTGTACCGCTGCATTTACGCCAAGAATGCCCTCACTGGTGTTCCTGATGCCATTCATTCTCCTTGGGATCTCTTCAGGTTTATATATATGCATTTTCACCACTAATTTAAAACAATGTTGCTACCCATGCCTTGTGCATTTTAATTTTATCTATATCCAAGTTATTTTTTCTTTTTTTTTAAGTATATCAAGTGATGTATTTTTCTTTTTTTTTTTTTTTTTGGGAAGAGGGAGCAGGGTTATTTTTATTTATTTATTTATGAATGTCAGGTTGATTGAAGAGTAACTTTGAAATTCAGATTGAGTTGATTTAGTTATCAGGATTTAAAAACAAAAGAGGATCGTTTTTTTTAAAAAAATTTGACTATACCAAGTAGATTATATTATTGGATACATTAAACTCTTTAGTCGGAGTATAATATCCTTTTTTTGGATGGTAATATAGTTTAGCATTTAATTAACAAGATTAATATGTTCCTAAAACATTAGTATATTCCTAAATTTATGACACATTCATAGTGTTAGTGCGACTTTTGGCATACAATTGTGACATATTAGTTTAATTCCTCTATAGCAAACTCGATCAAACAAAAAGCTCATTAGTCATGGTGATTTCAAAATTATATATTAAGCTATTAATTTACTACAAAGGTACAAGAAAGTTTATGGGAAGATCTGAAAATCATAAAAAAGAAAAAAAAACTTAGAATATGAAAAAGAGACTGAAAGTTTTGAAATAAAATAATAATTATTAAAATCTAAAATTATAAACTATGGCCCATGCAGGTCTCGAACCTGCGACCTTGGCGTTATTAGCACCACGCTCTAACCAACTGAGCTAATAGGCCACTTGATTATTAATTCTTTTTTTTAATATACTATCATCTTTATTTTTCATTTCCATCTGACTTTATGAGAACAAACAGAGCGTACGACGCAGAATCAGAGTGAGACGCAGCCATGAAAATCAATAACATTTTCGGTTTCTTGATTTTCTTTTCAGCAAATCAGTTGAGATTAATCCCAGCATTCATATGCTGGGCCGCCGCCAAATCATTGATTCCAAGGTACCCTTTCTCTCCCGTCCTCTCTATCTCTTTTGGGCTTCTTTAAAAATTTTCATCACTTGATTCTTCATTCAGTTCTCTGCTCAATTTTTCCTCAAAGAAGCAGAAAGTTTTGAATTTTCATTTTTGTTTTGTGGGTGTTGATTGTTAGGCGGGTCCCTATGAGTGGCTTAGTTACAAAGAGGTGTATGATTCGGCGCTTCGAGTTGGGTCTGCCATTCGCAGCCGTGGACTTAATCCTGTGAGTTCTTCTCTAATACCCTAAAATTTAGTCATTCATTGCTGGGTTTTTTAGTTTCCACCCTATAGACACCGTTAGGATATCCTTTAGTGGTTACAGCAGTGATTATTGAGCAAATTTAGAAAGATCACAATGCAAGTATTTCTGGAAGTGTATTTGCCATTTTCTCTTATGGTCATATCAGTAATTTTTGAACTTAAGAAAAATAAAAGATTGAATTTTTCTCAGTGCAGTGTTTCGACAGTGCATTTTATCATTTTATTATATGTTCTTAGGCTTAGTATATAATTGATTTTTGGGCTGAAAGAGATGGAATTCGCACAATGTAAGTGTTCCTGGATACAGCTATCAATGTTAGACCTCCAGATTAGCTCTAATATTTATGATGTCTTATTCTCGTGATATGGTCATTTATAGGGGGTCGATGTGGAATATACGGGTCCAACTGCCCCGAATGGATCATGACTATGGAGGTAAATTTTGTATTCCATGGCTAGTTTGTGTCATTGTTGTATGCCAGTGGTGCCAGATTTTCTCTTCCTCTGTTAACTAGATCAGCATTTAGATTCTTTTTGCTGCCCCAACATATTTTTAGCTACTGTTTGATGCAAAGTAATGTGACCAAGGTAGGCAGTGTGCTGAGAAGTTTCATTATTTTGCAGGCTTGTAACAGCCAGGCCATAACCTATGTACCTCTATATGACACACTTGGTATATATGCTATCTTTAAAAACTACGAATGTGCTGAATCTTCATGACTTTATCGCCAATAATTGCTTTCGATAATCGAATGCCACAATAGCCATCTATCTGAGATTCTTAGTAGCATTGAATGATATTCGAAATGTGACTTGGCAAACCATATGCTGTGACATTATATGCAGGTGCAAATGCTGTAGAGTTCATCATCAACCATGCTGAAGTCTCCATTGTTTTCGCTCAGGAGAAAAAGATCCCAGCTGTAAGTTCGCTCTCCAATAAAGGATTCTAATTATTGTTTTCTATTTGATTCTGTAAAACTGTGATAGATAGTACATTATTCGTGTGTTCTTGGATAAAACACATTTGAACTTTGCCATGAGCCTTCCAAGTTTTCGTGAATAGAAAGTTTCTTCCATTCTTTTTCTTTGGTACTTAGAAGCTCCATTTCATGATGCTATGTGTCAATGCTTCTGCAGATTCTGGAATGCTTATCAAAGTGTGCTTGCCTAAAAGTAAGTAATAGAGCAAAGAGGAGGGAACCCCTCTGCAAAATCTCTTGAATTAGAGGTGCAAGTGTCTGTGATTATCCACTAAGAAGCTTTAAATAATGGTCTTCAGCCGTTGTCAGCTTTGGGAATGTCTCGAGCTCGCAAAAGAAAGAAGCTGAAGGAGTTGGTGTCCCTTGCTTCTCTTGGGAAGAATTTGCACAATTGGTAAAAGTTCCTCGTAAAGGATTCCTTTATCTCAGACAAGTTCTGAAAGCAATAAAACTGAAAATGGAATCCCATTCAAAATTTTAAACTGGAGATTTTTTATTGGCTTAAATTTTCTCATGTTCTTCATTCCAGGGAACCGTGGATTGTCAACTTCCTTTAAAACAAAGCACAGACGTCTGCACAATAATGTACACAAGTGGGACAACGGGAGAGCCAAAAGGGGTGATTTTACAAAATGCTGCTTTCCTGGCAGAGGTCTTTTCAATGGACTACCTGTTAGCAGAGACAGACAAATCTGTAAGATCATCTTCTCACTATTAATGTCACTAGATGCCATGTCTTTTGGATTGGTTGGACACCAGTTTCAGTTTGTTTTCATTATTCAGCTAGCCGGAATGCAAGTTTTTCAGTTTTTTTCTGCTATAGAAAAGCTGACTCTTATTTAGTAATGTGGTATTCTTGTAAAGGTGAATACTTTCAGGCACACACACACACACACACACACACACATATATATATATATATCTTTTCGGTTGGAAAGAAATAGGACTGTTTCTTTGTGTGTACGGGCTGTGCAATTATTAACCTGGAAAACCACATTTTACAGGCGACAACTGAAGATGTATACTTCTCATTTCTTCCACTGGCACATATATTTGATCAGATAATGGAAACGTATTGCATCTCCAAAGGCGCCTCAATAGGATTCTGGCAAGGAGTAAGATGATGTGCCAAGACTTGTCTGTTATTAAGTCTTCATTATGGCCCGTCAATACTCCAAACCTTTGGCAGCTAATGCATCTACATCTCCATTCTAAATTGACTTACAGGATGTTAGATATCTGATTGAGGACCTTCAAGTGCTTAAGCCAACCATGTTCTGTGGGGTTCCTAGGGTTTTTGACCGTTTATATACAGGTATTCCTGATAATGGTGCATACATGAAAATCCTATTTGTGCTCCTGATTCTTTTGTCTTGTTTCAAGAAAATAATGTAATTTCCTGTGAAGGCATTGTCGCTAAAATTACATCCAGCGGTTCATTGAGGAAGAGCTTGTTTGACTATGCCTATAGCTAGTATGCTCAACTCCCTTTTGCTCTTGTGATTCATGGGTCAGCACATAGCTCACTTTCTTTAATTCCCTTGGATATATGGCTGATTTATGAGTGTCAAACAGCAAAATACGGAATCTGGAGAAGGGGCTACGCCAAGATGAAGCTGCACCTCTTTTGGATAAGTTTGTTTTCAGTAAGGTTGGTGGATTTCCTCTCCTTCAAGTTTCTTTTCACCCCTTCTTTTGTTTTCTTTTCCCCTTCAAGTTTCATGCTTTTTGGTAATGGTGATAGTTACGTGTCTTATCTTGGAACTAGTTACTGGTCTAAATGTCTATGTCTGGACTGCTTTAGATCAAACAAAGTTTTGGAGGACGAGTGCGTATCATGTTCTCTGGAGGCGCACCTTTGCCCCTGCATGTAGAAGAATTTTTGAGGGTCACTTGCTGCTGTGCCTTGGTGCAAGGTTATGGTAAGCACCAAATTGAGGAAAATTTTAACTTTATGAGGAACAGATTTTTTTTTAATTATTTTTTTCTAGACTCATACATGTAACAATAGAATCATTTAAAAGCCAAACAGGCTTATCTTCAGATTTGCTCCATGACTCCTTGACTCTGCAGCAATTCTCTTTCTAAAGTAGATTATATGCTAGATCATTTCTGATACATTCTTCTTTTGCATGGATAGGTCTCACTGAAAGCTGTGGAGGATGCTTCACTTCCATTGCCAATGTTTACTCCATGATTGGCACTGTAGGAGTCCCCATGACTTCCATTGAAGCAAGATTGGAATCTGTCCCAGATATGGGATATGATGCACTTTCAAGCACACCACGGGGAGAAATTTGTTTGAGGGGAAAAACATTGTTCTCTGGATATCATAAAAGACCAGATCTGACTGAAGAAGTTCTAGTGGACGGATGGTTCCATACAGGTAAAAACGCTCTGTTAATAATGGAGCTTCAAAAGGCACCCATCCTATTATTTTGTCAGAGAAGTATAACATTAAATTTTTCAGGTGATATTGGAGAATTGCAGCCTGGTGGTGCAATGAAGATAATCGACAGAAAGAAAAACATTTTCAAGTTGTCTCAAGGGGAGTATGTGGCAGTGGAGAACCTTGAGAGCATATATTCACGGTGTCCTCTTATAACATCAGTGAGTTTTTCTTCTGAACTGATCAGATAAATGAATCCTAAGATAGTTTGTTTAACATGCTATTCCTTCTTAGATTTGGATATATGGCAATAGTTTCGAATCATTTCTTGTGGCCGTTGTGGTTCCCGAGAGAAAAGCTGTTGAAGATTGGGCCGCTGAGAATAATATGACTGGGGATTTCAAAACACTCTGCAACAATGCCAAGGCGAGGAAGTACTTCCTAGAAGAGGTCAACAGTACTGGTCAGAAGCACAAAGTATGTAACTATACCTGATTCTTTTTTTCAGCAAATCAGCAACTTCATCTTTCAGTGTAGAATATGGATTCTTACATGGTTTAATTTGGAACAGCTTCGAGGTTTTGAGATGTTAAAAGCAGTTTTTCTGGAGCCTGTTCCTTTTGATTTTGAGAGAGATCTGATCACTCCAACCTTTAAATTGAAGAGGCCTCAGTTGCTGAAATACTACAAGGTTGGTCTTGCAGTTACTTAGAGAATCATTACCATCTTTCAACAATTTCATTTTGTTAAGCATTTGTTCAAGGCTAGAATATTCGTTTTGTTACAATTGAAATATGTTCTTTTAATACTCACAATGAACTCACTCAGTTTCGTCTGATACGTGCATATATGGCATGACATAATGCAGGAACACATCGATGAGATGTACAGTGAAGCAAAAGGAGCAATGCAGAATGGATGCAAGTAGTGTTTGTTGCCGAGATATTCTTGATCCATATGTAGATGCAGAAAAGTTCCACAAAGTTCTAGAGGGATATTCATATTAAGTTATGACATGCCGATCAATGCATGATTATGCTCTCAGACTTTACTCTCTTGGGTTGTATGTAAATAAGAAATTAGATCATAATAGAAGCTAGTTCGGTTCGCTGCAGTTGGCAGAAATGTGTTAGGGCTTCCTCTGCATAAGCCTTTGTTTGATCAACTAGAATATGCCAACTTATTTTGGTTGACATGAGTTGGCCTTTTGATGCTTGTATTTGATGAACAAGATTGGTGGGTGTATACTGCCAGAGCTTTCTATGGCAGTTTTCCTAGGTAACCTATTTAGTTTTGATGGTAAACCACTTGGTTTCTTTCAACATTTTTGTGCCCAACTTATGATCCATTGAGTGGATTTTTTTTGGTCTTAAAGGTTTGCTTTTTTTCCCAGTATTATCTGTTTCGACTTTGGTTACAGCAGATTTAGATTGGATTTCTTGATTTATTGCAATTTAATTAAAGATTTTATGAAATTTTGGATAAAAATATGCATACATAGTGGTCAAGAGTAGAGAGGAGCATTTTATTTTTCAATTCAAGTTCATTTACATAAGAGCACATTTTATTAATTATCACAAGAGCAGTACATATGCATTAGATTTATTTGATGAATATGCATTAATCGTACCTTCTATGATTTTCCCATTACATCGGCGGGTCAACGTTTTTTTTTTTAATTTCAAAAAATAAAAATAAAAAAAATGTAGCAGGGAAAAACACTTCAGTCTCTTCCAAAAACATTGGGGGAGAGAGAGACAGAGAGGGAGATAACAAAAGGAAGACGCCGCTGAAAATTAGAAGTAATCCTCCATTTATTTTTCGGATGTCCTCCGCGTTTTTTTTTTCGTGATAAAAAAAGTGCCCCCAAGGAAGATGCGTGTGTTGTTCGATTTCCATTAAGCTATTTAGGGTTTTCTCCTACTTGAGCTACACCCATCTCCTCGATTTCTCTCGCTTCGTGAATTCAAATTTCTTGGTGCTCCACCAATTTTCAATATTGATGTTGAACGCTGATTTTCAGCGTTGAAACTTACGATTTGTGTCGCTAGCTAGCTCAGCGGAAACTCTCGAAATTTCGCTCATTGTCGATTGAAAATTCAATTTTTCGATGCCGCCAATTTTTTCAACTTTGAAGGCGGTAATTGGGAAGAGCAGATTGTTGCGGAATAATGGTATTAAGTCATTCATTCGGCATCGGAATAACGTGGTAGAAAGAGGGAATTTTGTTCCAGTTCGATGTTTGAGCAACATTGCTGGATCCGATTGCTATTCTTCTGCAAATAAATGCGAACATAAAATCTTTAGTTATCCTCTCGGAAACGGGTTCGATACTAATCAGATTTTGCAACGGAGGTGGTTTCTGGGTTGTGGGGATGGCGAAGAAGGAAGCGCTTTATCCAAAGTTCACGAAGAAAAACTTGTCCTTGGGTGAGTTTTCCTTGACTTTTCTAGGATTTCGTTTGGTTTATTTGCTTTTGATTAGTTGAAGAGTATATGTCTTAATTGGTTCTGATGCATTGCAAGTTGTTGACTCAAACTATGTGGTATGGATGGATGTAGATTGTAGGGTGATTACAAGGGCTTGGTAGCAAGTCGGTTAAAAGTGAAATCAACATTTTGGTCAATTTTGCATAACTAGGTGACTTGAGAGAGAATCTCTGTATGTTGATATGTTGAAGGTTTCATTCTTAGTTAAGGCGGAACATCGTTATTTGAGTTGGCTATGTAGTTGGAAAAATTCTAAACGAGAAGATCAATCTTTTAGCCCTTGAAAGAACTAGTCTTTAGAGCCTTCTGAGACCAACTGAGTTAGAGTAGTGATTTAAAATATTACCCATCAGTTAGCAATATCGTCCTATTTCAGTGAGATACATTTTGTCAACTAGAGGAAACCACGAAGAATATGCCAAGTACCTCCAGCTAACTACTGTGGCTTATTAGGTTCAGAGGATCCATTTTGCATTCATTGTTTTACTGTCTCCATATATTTGATAATGAGATTATTTGACAGTTGTGTACATCTCTGATTTTATCTTGCAAGTTACACAATTAATGGAAAATTAGTTGCAGAGAAACTCTCTCCCAGTGGATTACTGTATAAAGCAATTTTCATTGTGAGTTATTGCAGGTATTCCCCGAGCAGTTATTTGCTGTTGTTGAAGCTGTAGATTTGTATGTAGATTTCTTACCTTGGTGTCAAAGATCGGATATAATTCAGCGTTACCCTGATGGATCATTTGAGGCAGAGTTAGAGATTGGTTTTAAGTTTCTAGTTGAGAGTTATGTTTCACATGTTGTCTTGGACAAGCCAAAATTAATTAAGGTATGCTCTTCCTAACTTTCTGTCACACTTGTTGAAAAGTTTTCATGTGCTGATTCATTTTGCGCATCATTTTTCATTATGCTTATGATGCTATCCAATTTTCTGATCTTATATACAACAATAACCCGTGTGGATCCCATGATACTTGGTTGCCCGGATGTAAGCAACCTCACTCATGCAAGTAGAGAGAGTCACCGATTATTTTTTTTCATCATATACGTGTTAAAAATGTAATAAAACTGAGTAAGGAGTTTACAAGTCTTGTGCATGCACTTATGCTGTCTGATACTCTGATGCGCTGGTATGTCTCTTTTCTCTGAATACAGTACAGCTTGTATGTAATCATACTGTTGGTTCCTGAAAAGGACTAACAGACTAAAACATACAAAGTTTGGGCTCTATTCTGAAATTGATAATCTATTTTCGAGGTCCTCAGACTGTAGATTTTGGCTTCCTGTCTGCTATTCATGGAGTTCTGCACCCATAAGTGTTCATTGCTATGGATTTCTTGCGATTCAAGAGGGAGATTCATTTGGTTTCTGCCATCAATTTCATAAACATTCTACTATTTCTTTCCATGTAGATTGTGGATCTGAACTCTTTCTGCCTTGTGATTATCTAAGATGGGTAAGGCATAAGGGTGCCAGCAAGAGATAGTGGCTCTGGGAATGAGAGCATATCTTGGTTAGAGGGACGAAAGAAGGGGATAGTTGACTTTGTGACTGGGAGGAGGGGTGGTAAAGAGGAGAGGATTCTGGTTAGTGACAATTTTATTTGCAATATTTGCTTAATGAATGTGTTCCTTTTACTGGATTCACCTGCTTTATCATGAAATGTTTGACCTGGTATTTAGTGCTACTGTAAGTGAGATTAGAATGAGCATGCATATCAAATTTAAGGGTTGCGTAATTCCTTTTATAGAACTGCTGTAATTTTGGAAAAAGATGGAGTGGGCAAACAGTTCCTCCAAACTGAGTTGCATGTCATGTTACTAACATATACCCCTTTTGGATAAATTATTATCCATGCCTTTTATACTAGCATAGTTCAGAGTCTTCAGGTATAATTATCCATCATAAGTTGAAGCTCCTGACCCTTTGCAATGGACACTGGATGGAAAACTTGGTTTTCAATGTTATATTTCTGCTTTTCTTATACATTGTTACTCTCAGACTACAGCATCACAAAGCAACCTTTTTGAGCATTTGATCAACATCTGGCAATTTAGTCCAGGACCAACTCCAGGGACCTGTAATGTTTACTTCTTGGTTGATTTCAAATTCCGCTCACCACTTTACCGGCAGGTAATGCGCCTTTATTACCTTTTTAGCACCACATAATCTTGATCTCATCTTGACTCTTTCTGACTCCACAAGATGTGGAGGCTGATGTAGAGTTGCATCCTTTAAGGAAGGGGTTCTGGGTTCTGCATTTATATTATGTCACTGCTTTATTTGAGTGAGATTGACCTGTGCTTCATCCAGTTTCTCATACGTAATCTGTCTTGGACAGGTAGCATCAATGTTCTTTAAGGAGGTGGTCTCTCGGTTGGTCAGCTCCTTCACTGACCGTTGCCGCTTAATTTATGGACCGGGGACCGAGATCCTTGAGAGCAATTGAGCAAAGGGCTTAGTAGAAGTTCAGACTAACGGGTATTTCTTGGTAAAATTGCATTAGAAGTAACAAACTGGAGGCTCATCTCATGATGCCCTGTCGGTAACTGTCTTTTGTAATGCCCAAGATTCTTGGTAAGCTCTTTCCCAAAATCTGTGGTCTTCTCTCTTGCAATTTTGTAGTGCTGGTCTACACTGACGAATTGATATTCAGCAAATCTCGTCTTCACTGTACTATTCTTTTTGTTTAACGTGTTCTTTTGGATCTCTTCTTATGTTTGTGACAAAGTGGTTTTTGTGACACGCAGGCCTAATCAATATCTACGACGCTGCAAATGTCAGAGGGAAGAGAATACACAGGGGAAAGAAAATAAAAGAAATTGATTTCTGAATTTTGGAACATGTTTACTAGGTGACAATAGTTCTGTTTTTCATACACAAAGATGTACAACTCATTGAGTTAGTTATCGACTGTTAGGACATACCCCGGTTATGCATCTTCATCATATTCTTCGTTGCAAATTGAGAATGGTTCCAGAGATCATGAATCCTTGTCAAGTGCCCCCTTTTTTCTCCTTAAAGCTGCAACTTTTGGTTCCACAGGCGAATATGCTCTTGCTTTCTTGTTGTACTGTACCCTACCTCTGGTTTTCCTGATTGAATTTGTATGGCTGGGCAAAAAGTTATCATCAATGTTATTAGGTATATGTGAAGCAAGAGAGTTATCCAAATATAGACCCAAATCCATACTTAAAATATATGTGCTCAATAGGGCCTCTTTTGGATACAATGTAATATACGAAAGCTATGAAGACGACTACTTTAATCGAACTCTACCCTGAAGTGAACATTTTGGTGTCAATGTCATTGAATGTCTGTCTATTCATTACTGTACAAAGGTAAAACTAAAAGATTATTCTTAAAACTAATGAGGTCTTAGCTTAGTGATAAAGATTAAAGTACTGAGTACGTCAGATTTCAGGTTAGAGGTGTACTAAAGAACGATTAACACTCAGAGGGATCACATGGAAGAAGAAAAAATGAATGGGTCGGACTTTGGGCGAGAGAAACAGAAAGAGCAGGTACAGCAGAAATGGCGGAGGCGATGACAATGCTGGGGAAGGCTTTAATTGTAAGGATGGAGAAGATGAAGATGGGGATGGGGGATGATGAGAAATTTTCAGCATTTGCCAGCAAAAGCAAAAGGATCAGAAGCTGAATTCAACAAAACAACCTTCCGCAATTGCAAAATTTTAAAAAGTGGCCCATGCAGGTCTCGAACCTGCGACCTTGGCGTTATTAGCACCACGCTCTAACCAACTGAGCTAATAGGCCATGTTGATAATATTTTTCAGAATAAATATTTAGACATGACAATATTCTTCACCTGTACTCGACAACATAGAGGCACGGGCTCTCCCAATTCTGACAATGTTGAGTCTTCAATCCACATAAAACATTTATTTTAAGTACATCAACCCCAAAATTGAAAGCATTTCCGAATTCCAATACACAAGTACTTTACAGTAGGGGTAATATCTATATGCCAACTACAAGCAGCAAAGAGCAATCAACAGAAATAGAGACCACAAAGGCATTGAAGCTGCAGCTACAGGAAGAATCTTATCAGGTACCAAACTGGATAAACCAGTAAAAGAATTATGCCCCCTGTGTTCGATACCCCATGTGCCCTTGTGAAGGAATTCCTGAATCCCCGGATGCTCGGATGTGTTCTTGCAACAGATAACAGCCAATCGCCAAGCATATAGCTGCCCCAACCCAGGTATCACGGATTGTGTAGGCAAACAAATTAGGAGCCACAACTATTATCAGAATTATAGCACCTGGGAGTTCCAGCCAATCTGCATTTGTCATACGCAGGTGCCGAGCATTAGTCAGAGACCAGAAGATACGGTATAGCTCAATACTCAAACTTTACCAGTTTCAATGTCTAAAAATTACTGAACCAGCAGTATGATAAATAAACAGAGTTAGCAAAAGGAAATATCCTTAAACCAAAGGAGCATTCTTCCAAAGGATATAGACACATTTGTCCCTTCTTGCTAGGTAGTATATCATAACCCAACCCTAACAAGCCTATATCACTCGGATGCTTCACCTCATGACTCCATGTTGATTGCTCAATATTTTAACAAAGATATAGACACCTGAAACTAGACTAAAAACACAAAACCTTCAGAGAATAATCGAGTTAGACACCTGAACTCAATTCTAGTATTCAACACTTTAGAATTCAATATGGGCATCATCGAGCATGAGTAACACTGATTGCCCATACTTTCCGTATACATCCTAGTCTCTTATCACTGACAAACTCGATTCTCCTCCTATGGTCATGGTTTTATTTTGCTAGTGTTGAAGTTCTACCAAAGACAAACACAATTATTTCAATAAGTGATCCACACAGACCATAACCAACATCAACACCCCACCCCCGGGGCCCCATCAAGCACGAAGGTCGTATCAGCAAAAGAGCCTAGTGATCAGAAACATAAAGTTCTTGATGTATCTAGTATAATATAAGAATGAAGGGTGTTAAAGACCGTTAATGCAAATGTCTACCAGGGAAGTGCCGTGGGAAGAAAACGCGCAATATAACAGTAACGAAAGCAATCCACATTCCAACATCTTCCCTGCAGTGCAAAGTAAACCAGCATAAGAGAGTAGTTAAGATGACGACAGACGACGGATTACTAAGATCCATTGATCTACCTGAGAAAGTTGAACACCACCCAAGGAAGACTGAAGAAAATGTAAGGCACCAGAAGTCCAGTGAGAATATTGGTCTTCCAATTTGTGCGATCCAAAACCAGCAAATAACTGCAATCAGAAATCAAAAAGAAATGAGTTAGCTTTATGCCTACTCTCAATTTATTGATACCAACGCCAAAGAGTATAATTGCTAACAGGATGTGATGAAGTTTCAAAGGTAACAAAAAGTTGCGAACAAGCATAGAAAGGCCAACGCTCGCTGTCACAAAGACAGCTTATTTTGAAACCTAGATGGCTATCACATCATTTTACCCACTAATTATCTAACCTAACCTCTCAATTACAACAAAGCTAGCTATCCATTTCAACGTGAGAGAGTAATAAAAAAACTGACAAGAACCCAGATAAGCTTACAACAACATAGGCCGACCCACTTAATGAATTCAGCAATTACGCAGTGGGAAGAGAGAGAGAGAGAGAAAGTACATGGCAGCAAGAGAAGCAAGCCACTGGAGGAAAGAGGTGGCGAAGCCTAAACCCCCAAGCTTGATGGCATCAAAACCCATCTTCTGAGCAGCATTGAGAACACCCTTGAAGCCCGTGGTGATCTCATCACCAGGAAGTTGATCCTCCGTCTTCATCCTCAGGTAATTCGTTCTCTTCATTTTGGGTTAGCTCCAGAGAGAGAAATGGGAAACCTCCAGAAGTACAGAAATAGTGGGCGAAACTATTGCTCGAGAAACTAAAAGCTTTTTTGTCCAAAGTAAATTATGGCGTCACTTCAGTTGATGCCAATTCTTTTGTAACCCGTAGCGCATGAACGAGCCAAGCTTGCTCCAGAAGCGTTTTAAGTACTTGCAGGCTTCTCCATCAATTTTTAGTTCGATGTGAGAGAAGCTTCGGCTAAACTCCAATTAATGCCTATCCACGCTACTTTTGGAGTTTGGACTCACTGAAATTTGATAAAGTGTTTCTTTTAAAAATAACAAAAATTCTAAATTATCATGCACCGAAGCTGAAGCAGGCAAGATTTAAAACAGTCAATGTGAATGTATATTTGAATCCTTTTCTTTTTGTCTTTGAATTTGAGTTTTCAAATTTTAGAACATAACATTTTTAACACTTCAAAAATATATTAGACATCATAAAAAAACTTTATTAGTTATAGTAGTATAATGTAAATACAAACTTGATTTCATTGCTTACTTTAAAAAATTTACGAAATAAACCAACATGTGTATATGTTGCAGTATACGAGTGCAACTAAATGCTTAGTTACATGTATAGAGAGACGTTAAGATTGGGATGTTCTACAAAGTGATGAATGCTGTGACAATCTCACATTCTCACCCACTCCAGCCCAATCATCGAAGCTCTTAATATGGTCATATGGAAGATTTACGAGTTTAATGGCAGCAGAATTATAAAGGCAATGGTCAAACCCCTAAAATTGATGCCAAAAAGTACCGACTGTACAAGATTATCTAGTTTGCAATTCCCTTTAAGAAAGGAAACTTGAAATACAATGAGCCCCAAAATCTCTACAGCAATCCAAAACCAGTCAATTTGATCTTCTCCAAGTCATCCTTTCAGTGTAGGAATTGCAAGATAACATATGAGTTCAACATAGTTTTTCTGTGTAAAACATGGACATATCGGGTGGTGGTCCATAGATGCTCTTCCATGACAGTGGGATGACCCATCCTGTCCACCTTCACTAGCTGGAACCAAAAACAAGACAATCATCCTTGGCTCATACAAAACAAATATATATGAGCAGTAGTTAACTGAAAAGCAACGCAAACCAAGTACAAGTTCTTAAAGTTCAGAGCTTTTCAACATTACTAGCAAGTTTAGTTTCAAAATTCTAATTAAGAACAAACTAGAACAGCTTACCATGAAAATTACTGGGGTCCAACTCCAAGAGTCTGCATGCTGCCTCTGGTAGATTAATCAGGAATATTATCTCCTTCCGAGCAGTAACATAGCAAGCAAGTCACCTTCAATCCTCTCGCCTGACAGGTCAAAGAAAGACATGACATCAGTTAGATATTATTGGGATCAAGGAGACTTTAATACCACAATGAACATCATTTCTTGCATCAAAAGTGCAGCGATGATACAAAGGAAGCACGCAAGTTGAATTTGGATCTTTTACATGCTCAGGCATGTACCTTAAAACAAGAAAACAATGCAGCAAAAGGCAAACTTGCATAGTAATCATCTTCTTCTTCTATGTCATCATCAAGAGGAAGAGCTTCTTCCTCCAGATTTGTTCCTTCTGCAATTTTGCAGAGATAATTCCACAGTCTTTAAGAAGGATTGTACTCCCGCAGTCTTTTCCAACCAAGCTTTTCACAATCGTCATCTGTTCCGTCTACGTTGCTGCTTGAGAGATAATGAACTGGCATGCCACTGAAGAAAAAACAAACCAACGAAGTTAAAGCTCCAAAAATGAAAGTATACCATAAAGAGAGATCATGTACTGTGAATTTCACACAATCACCATACTCACAGAATTGAATGATATACCACAGGGATAGAGTAATATGCATTATAACCATAAGGCGTCCATAGTTTTACATGTCTTGCATCATGATAAAGTAGTTCTTTAAGTTCCCATATTCCCAACGAAAAACTTCACCCTTCTGGCTGTAACATGTACATTAGAGCATGAGAGCACTTTATAAAATTTGAATAAATCACACTCCACAGGATTGGAATAGCTATTGAGTGAGAGAAAGGATGTCAGTTTAGCATCATTAGCATTTTGATATGTTGAAAATGAGGATTGTGAAACTGGGCATGGGTAGTGCAAGGCTCTAATGGGAAGATAGGTCCAGGAGAATAAGAAAATTCAAATTGCAAGTATATATATGGATAAGACGACCAGTTATCCATTCAGTGCACCAACTCTATAAGAAGCTCTCTCTTTCTCAGATTGGATCGGAAGCAGCACCTCAAAGGGGCAATAACATGTAATCACCAAAGAACAGTGAATAACAAGCTCGCATACCTTGACATATCAACATTTTGCCACCGCCCAAAGTCCAAGCTAGAAAGCACAATAACATGTTTGCTTCCAGCAGCAACAGCAAAATCAGCCAAGTCTTGGGCAAATTGAATCATCATGCCCTACAGGAATATCAGAATTTTCATTCAAAAACTTGGAGAAACATGAGCAAGTGTGCTCGAAAGTCCAACAACTGAGGAGGAAGGGGGTAGATTCATCCTTTGCTCATCCATGATCCTTCATTGAAGATATTTTTGTTCTCCTCATATTTCTAGAAGTTTTCAGTACATCTGAAATAAACTAGCATATGGATCAATACCTTAACTACTGGGGATCTCTGTTGGACAAAACTTAATTTGTTGGAAGGTAAATCATAAGCTGCAAGCAAGAATATCATGAATTCATCATCAGGAAATAACAAACTAATAACAAAGAATAAATATAATGGACAAGTTCCAATTACTATATAGATGCAAATCTTATCAACCAAAAAGATGAAACTTTTTTTTTTCCGACAGAACGCAGAAACCTCTCCAAAACCCATGAATGGGCTTATGCCGACAAAAAAAAACACTAAGCAAAACATCATTTTGATAAAGTGGATTCAAGTTCTAGTCCCCAGAAAAAAGAATACAAGGAAACCCAGAAACGAAATGTGGAGAGAGAGATAGAGAAGACCTTCTAGGAGTAGAGCGAGCTGGCCTTGAGGAAGAGTACCGTAACCGTCATTACCAACACAAGGAAGGACATATGGATCATCCAGGTTGGCAATTCTCTCAGCTCCAGTCGATGAAATCAACAGCTAATTGCCCCACATTGCAATCGACACTGCAGGCTCTTACCTCCCCCAAGTTCACCAGAATCAGTAAACAATCGAATGAGACCGAAACAAGAACGAAAAAGAGAAGAGAAGAGAAGCAGTACATAAATTAGCTACCATAATATGAATTGAACAGCTCATAGAACCCATTTCAATGAATTCCAGAACTCAGCAGCACGCGTGTCGAGCAACTCTTCGTGAACTTTCTTCCCCTCTACCACAAATTCCATTCTCTCTCTCTCTCTCTCTGTGATCAGTGCAGTGGAATGAGGAAAGTGAAGGAGCGTGGCAGCTTGGAAAGCGGCAACGCCATTGCTGGATGCTTTGAGAACCGTGTTGGCCCATCAACCCATTTTAATTCTGGAATATTCAAAAAAGTTTAGTCAGGCTGGTCCATATCCCAGCCCATTCGTTGTGACTCATTCATGACCCAAAAGCCCGATACTTATTTAGTGGTTTCTTTCTTGTCTCGTTTTCTTCTTTTTGGAGGAGGAAACTTTACTTTTTTTCCTTTTAAAGAGATGATGTTGAATTGTATACTTATATTAAAGCGATATTCCACTTAATTTCATCCCTATCCGAACATACTAGTCCTCAATAATTAATTTTCTACTCGATAAATATGAGATCTTGGATACGCATTAAGGTCCCGTTCTTTTTTATGTAAGCTGTAAGTAGTTGAAGGAGTTGTAAGGCAGTCATAAAATTAATTAATTATAGATTATGTTGTATTTAGTTGTAAGAAGACGTAAAATAATTATAAGGAGTTGTGAGTAGATGAAAGCTACAAATAGTTGAAAATAGACTGATTTTTGGAGGACACGACCATGAAAAGGGCTAAGGAGTGGCTGAAGCCTCTCTTATTGCCTTTGACATGAGCATAAGGCAATCTATCTCCAAGAATTAATTTATTTTAGAAATTAATTAATTAAGTGAGCCAATGAAAGACTTAAATGAATTAAAAATGGTGAAGCAGTGAGCAGGAAGCAGCAAGGATAGCGACAAATATAGAGTTGATTTGAAAATATGGGATTGGAGGCTTTGACAAGATGTAAAAATAGGGAGTGCCAATAACTGCTAAGTTGACATAGCAATGCATGCTGCAAATTAAATGTCAAACTTGTGTTCTCTTTTTGAGCTAACACTTCCAAATCACACACTCACTCACCCACTCAATATTAACTAATTAATTCAACCCATAAATTAATATTTATACCCATTTTGTGTACCTTCCCTTCAAACTAGGAAAACACCAAAAAGGGTTGATTTCTGTTACACTATAAATTTTTACAAGATTTTGAACTTATAGGATGTTTACTACCTAATATAAGAAACTTAACTTAACGTACTACCTAACAACAATACTCATTCACGTCAAATATTTCACTCTAATGTATCGTGGACTAATATAAGTGGAACAAAAGTTATATATCTAATAATAATGTTCAGTTCTTTGAACTACCAAAAGTGGGTGTTCGTATTCTAAAAATAGCGGCCATTTGAATTTGGGTCATGCATATATGTATCTATCTATCTTAAAAAAGATAAAACGATTGGGTTTGAATTTAAAACTTTGGTGGGTATATTTAAAGAAGCTTATAAAGAGAAGAATTGATGGATGGAAGCAATGGGAGGGAGAAAGAATTGAATAAGAGAATTAGATACCACAGAATAAGTTAAAGGAATATATATATGATCACGAGTACTAATACTATTACTGCTCTTAAACATTAATTAAGGTAGCAGCTAATGTTGTGGACCAAATTCGGATGGCCGGTGTCGACTTTTTCTCAACTTGTACCTACAATAGCGCACACACACACACACTCCTCTGCATTGCATTCAAGGGCACTCTTCCATGCCTCTAATTCTTTTATTTAAAATCTTCAATTTAATTAATTAATGTTATACCCTACTCAAGATTAGATTCTCTTTCTGGAGCTCATCTGAATCACTTTAAGTGGTCTCCCGCTTCCCATTTGAAAAAAAAAAAAAAAAAACCATTGGTCTATCTGGCTGGACAAATCATATGTAAATCAAAATCTAGACAATCTAACTTATTTATTTTATAGTTTCGAATTCAATTTAGGTTAAACCAAGCAAGCCTTGCCTTTTATTCATAGGGATGACTCCAAACAATAAATTCATATATGTATACTCAAAACAAACTCATGTTTGTTGAAAATTTACTTAATTTGCAAGAATAAAATTATGTATTACAATTAAATATGTCCAAACTCCTAAAAAACAATTTGTGAATATGTAAAATGATCAATATACATAGACGAATGCATGAGAGTTTGAAAGGGATGATGCCAAATGGCAATGGCATGCATGCAATGATGGATGTATGTAAAGTGTATTATGCTGCCATGATTAAGGGGCAATACATCATCTATCACCTCAATGTGGTGGGTCATGTTGCTGGTTATGGAGGAAAAAATTAGGTCCCTCTGGATATGTGGAATGTGCCTCACATATACATACACATTTGATGTAGTGGAAACCATCAATCAATCAATCATCTTTTTTGTTGTTGATGACTTTGAGTGCAGTGATGATAGTATTATTTACGTTTGCATATGCATGTGTTACGTACATATATATGTATATATATATGTTCAATGTATATGTACATTTTCATCAATTATTCAAACTTGTCTTATATAAGCCATGTCAAAGTTATCAATCCTAAGTACATATTTTTCCGACCTGTACTTGTTGACTAGTAGTAGGATATAAGGCTCGATTGAATAAATTCTGATAGCTTAATTGAAAACCCAAATCATATTAATTATGACCCTTTTCCAGTCCCTGCAATATTAATATACACACTGTTCATATCTGTTGATTATTTGTTGTATTCATTGTTCTATGACAGCTAATTCTTGGATCCATAATTGTATTCATTCTACTTTCTCCATTTTACTTTTTCGTTTCATAATATCGAGTCACTTTACAATTCCAATAACGTATTAATGATTAGTTTATATTAATTATTTTTTATTGACTGTTTTTACTTCTAATGAAATTTTAAGACAACCTGATCTTTTAATATAAATTTTATATATATTTTTTATATTCACTCATAACCTTAAAATCACAGGCATTTTAAAATAGATGAAGTGTTCCCTTTTTAGTATTTTTAAATTTTATGTGTCCCGTTGCAAAACAAAAACTCGGCCACAGCATAAAATGCATGTAAAACAAACTTTACTTTAATTGGTGATCATGCTTCAATTCATTTTAGACCTCCTCTATATATATATATATATATATATATATATATATATATATATATATATATATATATATAAGCAAAGAATATCATTATCAAACTAATTAATTAATTAATATTGGCGTTTTTCCATGTTTGTCACTACATTTGAAAATTTCTTTATGTGTAAGATTAATGACCTACTTCTCAAGGCAACTGTCTACTTTTAATTTACAGTTTGAAAAATTATAATTTAACATGTGGAACGAATATTATTGAAGTAAAGAAACAATGTTTATCTTTCATTTTCATCTTTCCATTTAATAAATAGAACTAATAATATTTAAAAAATACGCAAACATTATTTCGATCATTTTCAATCCCAACATCACTATATAAGTTTATAAATTCTCTATGGCCTTAATGATATGAAAACCATTTACATCTATGTATTGATATAAATTATTATCTCAACACATTAAAATAGCACAGATTATTTCAAAGTATATAATTAGATATGAAAATAATTATATATGTGTTTAGATCGATTCAACAAGATATATTCCATAATAAAGAAGATAAAGTTCGAAATACTATCTATTAGTAATTTCTAAATCGAAGTTTTGCATTGGTCATGCACTAAATATGTTATGTATTATTATTTCATATGGCATAGACTATTAAGAGTGCATTCGACTTTACATGAAAAACATAATATATTTATGTTCGTTTATGTTCATTTAACAACTTATTTATGTTCAACTTTATATGTAAGTTCGAACAGGTTTTAAGTAAAACTATCAGTATTATGTTGCTTTAATACGTATTTTGGAAGCATGCACGTCTAGGACTTTGGGAGATGGAATGAGATAGAGACGCAACTAATAATTGAGGGTGGAACGAATTTATGGAATATCATGGATATACATCGTTAATTTAGCTGAATATCCACGTAGTCACGCACACAAACAAATGAAATTTAAGAGAGGAAAAAAAAAGGGAAAAAAAGGGGGAGGGAGGGGGGCATGTAATTCTGGAAAAGAAAATTGTGTTTGGAATATTGTGGGTACAGGAAAACATATTGGAATGAATAATAATTGGAAATTTAAAAAAGAGGCAAAAATGGTCATGACTTACTTGCACCAGCTACTTAGTGAATCGCTGGACAGTGAACATCATCGTCCAGGTACAGTGTCTGTCGCCACTAATTGCCACCATTTCTGGGATTATTGGAAGACAGACAATAGCTTTGCCCTCTGATACTGGCCAACCCTAATTAAGGACAACCTTTTGTCATTTGGGTGAATTCAATCGGGCAGAATTCTTATTCATCTAATAATAAATAAATAAATAAAATAAAAGAGTGTGGAATATATATATGCACGAATATGCCCCTTCTATTTATCATAAACAGGACAAGATGATCCACACCATAACTAATTCTAATAGCGTCATAATGTTTGTACAATGTGAGTCATTAACTTTTTAATCTTTACCAATAAAATATTGTTAAAGTGGTAGCAACCTCATCATGAGCTGAAAAGAAGCTCGAATCCCGAAAAGAACCTCGTAAAGTATTGTTAAAGTGGTAGCAACCTCATAATGTTTGTACAATGTGATTCATTAACTCACTACTCAAGAAGAATTATACCCTTAATTACACCAAGAAAAAAATAGCCTTTTCATATTTATTGTCTTCAATTTCACCCATATCTATTTTAATTTCAAATTTATTGTCCCCCCCTTTTTTTTTCTTTATAGAAAAAGAAATTTCATTAATAAAAAGTTATATGACATCTACAAAGATAATTTTCCAACAAAAATAAATCTAAAATAACAAAATAGATCTCTATTTCGATAAAGTTAATAATAAATATATTTATGTTCGACTCCATACTTGTAGCATCAATTTGGCTACAAACCGTGTTCTTCGTCTTCAATATGTGTTTCTCGAACATCGGCGAGTTATTGTATAATTTCATAAAACAGATCTTTGTATGATATAATAGATCCAATCCGAACGAAATATTACTTTGATCGAGGCATATGAAATTTCATTTTTGAATCACTATCAATCAAAACCAACGAAACTAATCGATAAAAATATCTAAAATATATCATCCAATCGAATCAACAACTCTAATAATAAAACTTACACGTATTGATAAGAGAAATAACTCTAAGACTCTCACAAGTAGGAGAGAAACCAAACTCTCACAAAAAGGAGATAAAAATTATTGGAAAGAAAATAACAATACCTTTAGATCTTGATTCGATTGAAAAAATTAAGTAAGAGGGGTTTACCACTAACTCGGAATTAGACCAAGTAGCAGCTCCAACAAACTAGAAAATAACAATCTAGAATTAGGGTTTTGGAGATTTTTGCATACGTACCCCCCTCTAATGCAAAGCATCTGCGCAAAATCAAAGACAGCCACGTTTCAAAGATTGATTTATAAGATTTGGTCAAATCAAAGCGAAATCAGCATGTGTCGACTATATTAATCTCTGTAATCAACCAAGATTATATATATTAATCTCTGTCACTTGACAAATGATTTATAATATAGATTTGATCAGCAATCAGCGTAGAAAGTCATGATCATTATTAATTTAAAGGATAGTTAATTAAGAAAAATCAGAGTATTTTGTCTGTGTATAGGAAAGCTGTTTGTGAATAATCCAACATTACATTATGTAATTAAATATAATATGTGATATTTAATTAAGCTTATTTATAAAACAGGACATCTGGCCTTTTTCTACATGAATTTCCATCACTCTCATGAGATCATTTTTTTCTTAAATGGATAATTTATTTTAATATTTAGTATATATTTGGTTGGACTAAATATAATTATAATTAAAACTTGCTCAAGAGGGAAAGAACTCCCCCACTGCATATATATATATAATATACATTTTTAAGTAATTTTCAAAACCATTATCTACTTTGAGTCTGATTATGTAGCCAAGTGTATGGTGACATTGCAGATTACCTCCTGATGTTGCTGCTGTAGACTGATTAAATTCTGTCTCCCTTTAATTTTAATTTTTACTAAGTTTCATAAATCATACTCCCTAAGTTTTAAAATATGTGCCCATCTTAATATAGTAACAGTTTACCTTTTGTTAGACATTAAAAAAAAACTTCTTATTTTAAGTGGAACTCATATATTTAGGATGAATAATACATAAAATATTATATATTATATGATACAGTTAAATTAAAAGACTAATCAATAATTACGTTTGTGGGTATTAGACAAAATTATGTAAATAATTTTATCTTTCATTATCTTTTAGTTTCCTAATTTACTTCCTCTAGGATATTAACTATTATCTCTTCCTTATTTCATGCCCGGAATATCTCCTGTATACTTGTAATTATCAATGGAAAGATAAGGGATTATCTTCTCACAGCGGTGCTTAATTATTAAGTGTTGTATTAATTTCGATAATTGAACATGTGCTTTCTCATATACGTTGCTATATACACATTATGATACAGTTGTCGAAAAAAAAAACTAAACTAAACTCAATTCAATGATATTATATTAGTTAGCTGATTGGTGGGCTTGATTAATGATTAGGTCATGGTGATGGTCAAGTGATCAATCTTATCATTTTTCACTCAAATTAGGATAATTTTTTGTCCATATTCTTAAGCTGATATCTCTTTTAAGTCTTCTCCCATTATACTCCACTTTCTGATATTGCTTTTATAATTAACAGTGTTTAGTTATTATTATTTAAAATTATCCATACATTTTAAATCTGAAAAAATAACATTAAAAGTTATATAATTAAGACTTAATTAACCCAGAGATGTATACAATTTCACCAAATTCCATTATAAAATAAATTTGACAATGAGAGGAATAATTGCTCAGAAACTTGTAAGCACGTTCAAAGTCACGTAATTTGTCAATGTGTGACTTTCTCGATTTTATACTTTAAATATTATCTTTTAGGTTCGATTTGATTTTGATGTTACTATCAACACTTGGCTTAGCTTTTTTTTTTTTTTTTTTGGTGAACCTTCACTTTGAATTTAATGTCAACAGCGGTTAAGTCATCCAAAGAAAATACTTATACCAACCAGATCTTATGGACGCAAGCAAACGCCATGCAAAGATATGTTGGTATAATTTCTATATGCTTATTAATTAATATTGTCCCATTCCATATATACTCCATCTCATATCTCTTACGTATTCACATGAAAAATATCCTATCCTATAATCATAAAAGGACCTCTTTGTTTTTATTAATTTTTGGTTTAAATTGTGGAAGTATTTCATTTGTTTGATGAACTATTAATCCAACTTGACAATAAATTTAATTTTCGTGTCACCGACAAATTGATATCTTAGAATATACATGTACTGTTATATGCACAAGTATTATATATATATAATACATGAACATAATTTTCAACTTGATTAATGTTTGATGAACTAAATATTGGAAACATTGTCTCTTAGAGTAGGGTGTATGATGGTAGACTAATCGGAAAAAGGCGGGACATCTAGTTAATCACATTTCCATAAAGGAGAACTGCTTTCGATAGGTGAAACCAAATTAAAATATTGGTAATGCAAAATCTGATCATCAAGTTTTTGATATGATGGTCGAATGATCATGGTATAAATTTCTATTAGTACTCCAAACTCATATTTTATTTTTATGCGTCATTTTATAAATGTGTTCATATAATTAATTAAAAAAATTTAAAACAAATATTGTAAACCAAATTAAGCACATGGTTAAAAAGAGGTATTTTACAGCGTATGGTAATCATCTTCTCCTTTCTTTCATCTTCAACATGTGGCAAAAAATCCTCAATCATTGATCTTAAGGTACAAATTTTGTCCCACATACATTGTTTTTTTTTTTTAATTTAAAAATATATATATACAGGTGAACAGACTTCTAGGAACTATGAAGAGCAGCAATTGAACAGTTTACTGATAAATTTGAGAATTTGTGGACCGTGTGAGAGTTAGTTGGATTGCCCCAAGTGCCTCTCTATACATGCATCCAACTACCAACTGCCATGTGTGCCAATAAATTACTATTTACTTGTATTATTCATATTTATATCTTAATATTACTTTTGAGTACCAAGTGTCATTTAATTATGACGTCATAGATACCACAAAACACACCATGCATGCATTTGTTGCACCAATTCAGTATTAGCAGTAGTATTTAAATTATAAACAGATTTTTAAATAACACAAAAAAGGACATTAACTTATAGGAGTAATAAATAAAACTATTAAAATTAGATTAATCATTGGAGCAGAGTTGGCTCAGTTCAGTTTCTCCTCGACACGTACATAGAGCTATTTTTTTTAAAAGAAAAAAATATTTGAAATTTTTAAAAATAGTGTGAAATAAAAAAATGTGAAAAAAGAAGCGTGGAAGAATGGGCTTGTTTTTTTCTTTTGGTGCTTGAATGAGAAAGGAAAGGATAACGTGGCGGCTGATCCATCGCATCAACAAATATCAAACCAGCCTATTGGCTGAGCATTGACCTTTTGACTCATTCTAGAACTTCATTTTTCTCCTCCATGACCATAACAAGCATCCATGTTTAAGTATCCATTTACCATCTACAAAATATATAAAAGCCACTTGGACAAATTTTTCTCTATCTACTTCCTCTATTTTTTAAAAAATAATATTAATTTGCTAGCTTGCAGCTAAATTGTACTATGTACATTGTATTTTTCATACTTACGTACATATTGATAATTATTAATAAATATATTATTCTTACAACATTAAATTTTGGAGACCGAGTACGTTAAACGTCTCCTTGGAATAGGGCAATAAAAAATAACTAAAACTAATAATAAAAATAGTCAACAATATGAAATATAAGAATATAACCACTTTTCACGTCCAGTTAACTTATTTATTACCGAGAAAGTTATTGACCAATAACGACAACCAAAATTTCCCACATCCATATATTCATCGTCCTATAAACCTATATATGTACTGTACATTCAAAAACACCCTAACGACTTTGGGGTGGCGGGAGTGTGAAAAGAGCAACGGCTTTTGGCGCGGGAGGGTCGTATAATTTGAAAGATATCCACCTAATAATTGTTAATAATATAAATTTACTATGAATGAATGGGTTCACCAAGTCGTTAAACAACTTGCAGAAATAATAGCCTGAGTCATTGATTCCCATTTTTCTTCAGCCAAAGAAAAACTGCAACCCTTGCCCTCCTTTATTTGGTACTACTACTACTAATATTCTCAGTTAATTCATCCTCTCTGTAGTCAACTTTTTTATTTTAATACCTCCTTCCCTTTTTGCAGCTTAACCCTTTTAAGTTTCAAGCCCGATATTTTATTATTTTTAAAAAACATGCTGCACTTTTTAAAATTTTCACAGTTAATTTCTTATTACGCATCTTGTATATAGATCTCATAAACATAGTAATATCTATTACACATCTTGTATGACTTCGCCTACTAATTGAAATACTATTTTTTAAATAAAAATAAAACATGTAATGAATGAGTTGCATTTCTTTTAGATAGCATGAATTGGACATATATCGAATAGTTGATTCGGAGGGAACCAAAAATATTTGCGAAGTCAAAATATATATTATTGAAATTCTTATAAAGACCATGCATGATATTTGTGCAAAACAAATAATTAAGCTAGCTCCTTATTTCTCGTAAGAAAATGGGTGGTGATGCATATGTATAATAATTTACATAAAAGTCAAAAATCAATAACTTGGCATGACATTATTGAAGTGTTTTCACTAATATTCAAAATGAGGATAATGTTTTCAAACACATAAAAAAATAAAAAAAAACTATTTGTTCTTTAATTCACAGCATGCAAGCCCAATTGGTCAATTGGATATGCATGCATGGTATTGTGTTTAGCAAATTGTGTTTCCCTTTTCTTTTCTTGTTTATGCATGGTTTGGGAGATGGGGATAATATGTATGTATATATAATAACTTGTGTACTTTCATGAAGATGTGATTTTATTTTAAAAAATATAATTAAATGTACGAATATCTTTAATTACTGTTCATCGTTAATTATATATTCTTTGAGGGGAATAACTCATAAATGATGAAAATCCTGATAATATCTTTTTATACATTTTGAAAATAAGGATTGAAAAGTAAGTCTCACCTTCTCAATAAATTGAGACTCATAATTTTTTCCTCCCTCTTTGAAGATGGACGTTACGTGAGAACATGTTTATATCATGATGTCTTGAAAAGGTGCGTTTTAACATATATGAGTAAAAAGTAAAGAAGGTGATGTCCATAATGTATGATCAAATAGATAACAAGTTGTTACCGATTTAATTGCTCGGTTGTCTTATCTAAATCACCTAATCAATATAAATTAAAATATCTATTTTAAATTTACTGAGTGCCCGTTATTAAAGTATGTACATTTTTAAGAAATTGACGTAATTTTTTATAGACTTAAGTTAAATTTATCGATTAATTTAAAATTACGGGAAAAAGTTAAAAAGATAAGAAAAGGAATGAAGTGGGGGAATTAGAAAATGTCTTGAAGGCAAAAAAAAAAAAAAAGGAAATTAGTGGTGGTTTCAAAGAAGAAACGGGGCGCTGAATATGAAATTTGAGAATGAGTGGAATTCATAATTAGCATTAGATGCTCACTAATGGCTTTGTTCAGACCGTGCCTAACGCGATTATCCGGCCGTCAAGTCAAATACTTGACCCAACCCAACCCAACTGCCTCCCTACATTATCCCCCAAACACCAATCCTTTTCCCACTCTTGACTCATCACAACCCATGCATGACCCACCCATGACCCAACAACATATTCTGAAACTAAAGACTCATATTAACCGCCATCTCGGACGTCCAATCACAATTTTTTTTTTTAATTTTTGGTTTACCTATCACATGCTATTCTTAATTATTTTTTAAAACCGGTACAAATATATTTTGATTCAAACCGGTCAACTTATTATGTTAGTTTTAAAAGATTATATACAAATTATATGGTACTGTTAGAATTCTTACCTATTAATCGTAAGTTCAAGAAGCAAAGAATTATTTCTAGGACTTATTTGAACCTGACCTATCATCAAATTTTTCTAACTATATTAATAAGATAAAATTTTGAATGGTTAATAAAAATACTAAACTTTTAGTATTCATTTAATGTGCAATTCAATACGTTTGAAAAAAATAGTGGCATACTCCCTCCGTTTTAAAATATATATTATTTTAACGTTATACGAAAATACCATGCAAAAACAAAATTCATGATAAATTTTTTGTTAAAAGAACGAGTTACCCCTATATTTAATTGAAAATGAAAAAAGCAATGATAGAGTAATTAATAAGGACAAAATTGATAAACTAGTAATTAATATGTCATCTGAAATTGTAAAGTGATAAATATTGTAAACGCGAAAAATTAGTTAAATTGACAAATATTGTGAAAGGGGAAGTATTATTTATTTATTTGTAAATTATAAGTGATGCAACTTAAATTTTAATTTTAGTTTAGAACATTACAGGTTATTAAAAATATTTAATTAAAACAATTGAGATTTGATATTTTAAGGCCACCTAAGCATCTACAATGTGGATTTTATTTTGATGAAAAAAATAAATAAATTTGGTCTACAATTTAGCAATACTCTAAATTGAGGAAAATGACATATCTGGAATTCCACGTGTCAGCTTCCCTACCCACCACGAACCTAACCCCACACCCTCCTCCTCCTCTGGGCTTAGTTTTCTTATATATACACTCTTCCTCCCCAGCGTTCCCACATTTCTTTGTACCCTTTCATACACAAACACAACCACCGCAAATATCATCAATCATACTCCCTAATCCAATTTCTCAAAAACTTCAACTTCTGAATTCCAAAACCCAGAAATTAAATCCTCAGATGACGAATGCTGTAATCGCTACAGCTAAGATGAGTAACAATAACACCAGTTCTAAAGCAGAGACTTGCAGTTCTACTGCTACGAATAATACTACGAGAAGGGTCAAGTTCGGGCAGCTCTTGCGCTGCTCAGACCCTGACTTTCTCTCTCCTCTCCTCTCGCCCACTCCGCCGGAAGACCAGAGCCGGAGCAGCAGCAGCAGCCGCCACAGCAACGCCTCCGATCCCCTATCCCCATCCAGCAGCGGCAGCCCTAGATTCAGCTTCTACGCTGACGCCGACGAGGCCGCCGCCGGCGCTGCCTCTCCATACTACGCCACCTCCTTGTCCCCTTGGAATCCCGCCGCTGCTTCTCCCTACATCAATTCCCCGTGGATTAAGCTCTCTCCTCTCCCCCTCCCTCGCCCCTCGCCGGAGTCCGATAATCTTTACTACTCCCGAGGTCGGAGCTGCCTCATCGGGTCCCTTCTCCGGGAGGAGGGCCACGTCTATTCTATGGCGGCTAAGGAGGGGATACTTTACACCGGGTCTGAGAGCAGGAACATCCGGGTATGGAGGAATTTCCGGGACGCCGGCGGGTTCAAGTCCGGCAGTGGTCTGGTCAAAGCCATCGTCGTTTCATCTAAGGATAACAACGTCTTTACGGGTCATCTCGACGGAAAGATCCGGATCTGGAGCCGGAAGGGTAAACGGGTCGGGACTCTGCCCAGGTTGGGAGAGTACTTGAAGAGCTCTATTAATCCGAAGAACTACGTGGAGGTCCGGCGGAATCACAAGGTGCCGAAAATCAAGCATTTCGATGCGGTTTCTTGCCTGGCGTTGAACGAGGAATCCTGTCTTTTGTATTCGGGTTCTTGGGATAAGACCATCAAGGTGTGGCGGATCTCCGATGGGAAGTGCTTGGAGTCGTTTGAGGCCCACGACGACGCCATCAACTCCATCGTCGTGGGATTCGGGGGTTGGTGTTTTCGGCTCCGCCGATGGCACGGTGAAGGTGTGGAGGCGGGAGTTGCAGGGGAACGAGACGCGGCATTTCGAGTTGAGGACTCTGCTGAAGCAGGAGAACGCGGTGACGTCACTGGCGGTGGCGGATGACGGCAACGACCACGGAGGAGGTGGGTCGGTGTTGTACTGCGGGTCGTCGGATGGGCTGGTGAATTTCTGGGAGAGAGAGAAAGAGGAGCTTGTGTACGGCGGCGTGCTTAGAGGTCACAAGCTGGCGGTGCTGTGCTTGGCTGCGGCGGGGAGCTTGGTGTGGAGTGGGTCCGCCGATAAGACCATCTGCGTTTGGAGGAGAGAGAAGGACAGCGACGGGGCTCACTCCTGCCTCGCCGTCTTGGCTGGCCACGACGGCCCCGTCAAGTGCCTCGCCGTCGAGGAAGACTGCGACGACGACGATAACACCGAGGAGGAGGAAGATGAAGAAGAACAACCGCGGCAGTGGATTGTGTATAGTGGCAGCTTGGACAAATCAATCAAAATATGGCGCGTGTCAGAGGACGCTCCGAGCGGGTTATCTACGTAATCTCACGCGCCGCCAAAGTAGGTGGGGTTGGGCCTCTAGAAGAAAAGGGTTATGTTGTTGTGTTGCTATTTGGAGGAGAGAGAGAAAGCGACGCCACCGACGTTTTGTTGTGGGACGGAAGAGCACGCGGCGGAGGGCACTTTTCAGAGCCAATGGAAAAAAATAGGGTTTGGTCCCCCTTGGCAAAAAAAAAAAAAAAAAAAAACAGAGGAAAAAGGACCGTTAAGCCGTTATATTGTTATTATTGCATTAAATTTTTGATAGGGATTTGGAAGCTGCAATTCCACCTTAAGAATCCCTATTCCCCCAATCCTTTATAGCTCTTGTGATGTTGAAATTGCTTTGATTCAATGGCATTAATTGTACACATTAGTTTTTTAGTGGCTCAAACAAATTAGTTTTGATATCAAAACATATTGATATTTCCTATGAATTTCATCGCTGATTTGATATTGTATTGTACATAAATTATATCTGGGTAATTAGAGATTTATTCAAATTTTTTATGTAACACCCGAATCATATTTAGATGATTAAAAATTGAGTCCATTTTTGTTTGGGTGGTACTCACATGTAAGTAAAGAAGGAAGAAAACTTGATTTGTAAATCAAGGAAATGGATGTACTTTTTATGTTTGGTTGGGAATAAATGTTGGAAGGAATTTGTTGGGGTGTAAAGGGTATGTGTAGGTCAAAATGTCGGAGCAAAATTAGCAAAATATTATAGGCTTTTGGCCTACCCTCTTATCATCTTTTTTGGGGGTAAAGTCGGCTATTATGTTGGGGTGGCTTCCTTTTGTGTAGGGATTAAGCAAACCTAAACGTAAACACACATGCAAGGCTCTATGGAGGGTTTATAATAAATACTAACTTTATCATGCACATAGAGGAAATGTGATTCGACCCATGACTTGGCCCAGCTCATTTACCATGTGGGCGGATCCAGACCCTGCCCGACCCAGTTTATTGCCCAGGTCTAATTGTTAATGTTATAGTTTTTTTTTTGTTTAATTAGTTCACTTGTATAACAATTAAAATGGTAAAGCAATTAATATATACAAAATTGAATATGTTGGTTAGAAATTGACCACTTTATGCATTGTTAGAAATCAATCTACCATTCTATGTGCATTTACTTGTCATTGCTGTTATGAAATTTATGGCCTTAAAAGCTGTACTTGGGGTTGGCCTTGGGGCCCTGTTAATTTTATTGCTGTTGGATTTTTGTTGCTTGTATTTTGTACTCTGGTGATTTTATTCATCTTGATGCCAATCTGTATGGCTATATATCACCCTACTAGTGTACTACATATCTTCTTTTTAAAAATAAAAACAACAAAAGTCTTAGGCTGCTTTTCTTTCCTTTCAAATTTAAATTACATGGGGAAACATGTCCCTACTCAAGCAGCTTCACTATAAATTTTTTAAAAATACGAGTTTAGAACCACCCGTAATCTCACTATTTCATCGGAAATAATTGATGAACCAACACCGGTCAACACATGTTGCTTCAAGTAGTTTGACACTCTTGTCCCCTTAATGTTTCAAGTTCAAATCTTATGAATGAAGAAAATATGTGAAAAATAGACTTCTGGCTTGATAGTGACTCGACTCCAACGAAATGAAATGGAGAATCATCGCACTAAAAAAAAAAAGAAGAAAAATATCAAACTAGAAATGTGTTGCCAGTTTGCTCCTACTCATAGTGTGAAATAGGGGCCTTAAGCCCAAAGTTTGAACTATGTGGAGTGTAAACAGTTGAAATCAAACTGCGACCCAAAGAAGAAAATGGGCTGATTTCATCTGATGATTGGCCCAATAGTATTTGGACTTAATTTCATATGGGCCGACGTACTACTGTATTATAATTATAAATAAAAATTGATGACCATCCTATTAGCTAGGCCTGAGCTCATATTCTAGAATCCGGACAAGTCTTGACTTCAAAAGTCAAAATGTCACAAATAAACCATGGGAGGAAAAATAAGGTCTAACAATGTGAAAAGAAAAGCTCATATTTACCATTTTTTTTATAAAAAAATTTAAATCCAAAAGAGGAAAACAAAATAAACATAGTTACTATTTCAAGATAATTTATTTGTAAACTTTTAAAAAATCGGTATTACATACATCAAGGTAATGTGAACATAAGCTTTCAATCCCTGATGATTCCTTGTTAGATAATTAATGTTTTTGATATTACATAGTAGTATTTTCAAGAGATGGAAAAAGGGTTCAATACAAGTATATTTAATACAGTTTTTGATAGAAAAAGGACACTGAATATTTACTGATAAAATATATATTTTATTTTTAAATTTGTCTAAAAACATAAGGTTTTCTTTAATTTGAAAGGTGGTATCAGAAGCATTTCACGTAAGTTGCTGACCAAATGTGAATGGAAATGATAGTATTTGGAATTATTGGATTACGAAGACTTTCTTAAAAAAAAAAAAAAAAGTAAAACTTGAAATGGTCAAATCCATGCATTTTCTTCACGTTCACGCCCTAATTAAGTTAAAGGACTTCATTGTCAACGCCAGGACTTCTAACTTCCAAGTCTTGAGCCCTTTTTTCTTAAATAAAAAATACAAACGACTTGGCGTGTTCAAATGGCTCCTTCCACTCATCATACCCTATACTAGAGCTGGCGAATGGGTCGATTCAACGCTGACTGAATTGGGTCATAACTGACCGATACAATCAACACAAGCCCGGACCTCTAACTTACCCGAACCACTATTTAAAACGGTTAGGTCCGGGCTCATGATATAACGAACAGGACTACCAGCCCAGGACCAAACCATGAACCGGTCATGATCGGCCCGTATAAAAAACCCAACTCAAGATTGGACTATAACCATAACTGGATCAGCCCATTAACCTTTCCTTTGACACCCCCAAAAAAATTAACCCAATTATTTTGCTGCTTTCGGAAAATTATTTAAAGTTCATGATTAATTTTATATTTAAAAAAATATTTTATTTAAAAAAATAATATTTTAAAATTTTTAAAAATATTTTTTAAATCTATTTAACCGTATTCAACCCACTTTTAAAATTAAATTAAATTGACCCGAACCAGTTCTCTCAAAAGGTAGTTTAGTCTAATTCACCATGTCTAGGACCGGGTCGTTCATGGCCACTTAAGTCCAAATCGGCCCACATGTCACCTCTACCCCATACACAAAACTAAATAACCATAATAATGAATTAATGACCAATAATACACCCCCTTATCATACGAAATACTATATTTTAACACTTATGTCTTTCACAAATATCTCTTATTTGAGGGTTGTAAATAAAAAAATCTTAAATAAAAGAACTCAATTTATTATAAGTCAATATTAGCTAAATTTAATTAAATGAAGGATTAAATATTCCCGAACCATCTTACGAGTATAATGCATAAATTGTAGGTCAATGTAATACAAGTTAATGAGTGAATATGATTTTTTTTTAATAAAAAAGCACCTTCAAAATTGTTTTAGGTGATTAACTTGTAAATTTTGAATACATTCAACTAATCATCATCATTTTAAGAGTTTAGTTTTTGAATCGCAAACTCTATTGTAACGAGTTCAATGATTTCGTAATAAACTGTAAGAAACAATAAAAAATAAAAATAAAAATTGCATGTAAAAAAAAATAAACATTGTTGTACAATTATAAAAAAATTACAAAAAATAATTAATTTTAATATTTTATTTTGCGAAGAAAAAAAGCATAGTAATACAATAGAGTTAGTTAGCTACTCTTGCCTTTTTAAAAGTCTTTGACGAAACGGTGTTTTGACTAACAACAAAAGTTTTCTACTTCTTCTCCAACTTCTCTAGTCATTACTCCACAACACTCAACTTCCCAGCAGCATCAAAGTTAACACCACGCGGCTTTGATCAGATTCAAAGACTCTCTCTCTCCGTCCTCGCCATTTTAGTCTCCGTCTCAGTGGTAAGACTAGAATCAGTCAATCATTTCTCGTTCTTCTAACGCTTATTTCGTTTCACTTGTTTTTTTCTTACTTATTATACCACCCTTCGTTCAAGTCAGTTCCATTTCATTCTTTCTGCAATTCAAAGTCCTAGTTTTTCAATCCTTCCGCCTCTCCCTCTCTCTCTGTTCCTCTTTGCCCTCGTAGTTTTGAAGGTTCATTTTTGGTGGGGTTCACTTTATTCTCCAGTCCCAGTACATACGAGCTTCACCTTTATTTTTCTGGGAACCCCTTAGCTTTTGGCCTCCTTCCAACTAAAGATGAAAGCAGAATTTAACCTTTAGTCTAGTTTGAGTTTGATGCCTCTTAATTGTTGGGTGCCTTACTTTTGAATTTTGAATTTTGAATTTTGAGTTTTGAATTTTTAAACGTTGCATCTTCTAGAGGGTAATGGCGGGGGTACTGAGGAAGATCATGCCCATCTCAAGGTCCATGTCTGGTAAGGACTTTGTTGATTTTAATCCTGATATTTCAATTGCATTAGAGTACACCGGTTCTCCGGTGAATTATAGTCTTCCTCGGGCTTTTCCGGTTGATATTGACCGGATACCGACCGCCAAGGTCGCTGCCTCGCCGGTTCTTGTGAATAATTTGTCATTGACTGTGGTTGATCCCATTGGTGGTAAGAACATTAGGGCTACTAAAGAGGTTAGGTTAGCTTCTCGTGTCAATGATTCGAAGAATTCATCGACCCCTTTGAAGCTGAGGTTAAGTGATGATTGTGGTGGTGAAAGTGGGGGTTTAATGAATTCTGTGGGAGAAGGGGTTGATCGGGTGTTTAGTGGTGATTTAGATGAGGATTTGCCCAAGTGTTGTTATGGAAATGAGAGTTCGGGTACCCTCGGGTTCTCTGATAGTAGAGATCATTCACGCGAGTTGTCTGAGAGTTCAGACATGGTGGAAACCCCAACTGATTGCAAAGAGGCTGAGGGTTTCCGGGATTCTATGAACCCGGATAATTGGAATTGCAAAGAATATAGCTCAAGTCCTCGAGCTTTTTCAATTGAAATTTGCTGTGAGGAAGAGGAGGAGTCCGATGGTGAAGCACTTGTACGTAGGAGAAAGAAGAGGTCCGCTGTTACTTTCTGTGATTATGAGTCTGGTGAGGGGCTGCCTCAGGAATTTTCAGAGGATGAAAAGGAGGCCATTGTGCAGGAGAGGCCTGTGGCTCAAAGACCCGAAAAAGAGGGCAATGCTATCATTGCTACAAAGGGAATCGTTTAACGGACAAAGAAGCATGTATCGTCTGTGATGCAAAGTATTGCAGGAAGTGCATTCTCAGGGTGATGGGAGCAATGCCAGAAGGAAGAAAATGCCTTAGTTGCATTGGTTTCCCGTTCTCGAGTCGAAAAGGCATGTGCTTGGAAAATCTTCCCATATGCTCAGGAGATTATTACATGAATCACAAGTGAAACAAATAATGGATTCTGAATTGCTATCATCGGAGAGTATTTCTGTGAATGGCACCCCGTTATCCTCAGAGGAGGTCATGACATTGCTAAGCTGTGCCAATCCACCAAGGAATCTAAAACCAGGAAAGTATTGGTATGATAAAGTTGCTGGTTTCTGGGGAAAGGTACATTTTGATCCTACTTTCTTGAAATTAACTTCAATTCCCTTCGATTTATCAAAAGTAAGTATTAGAATAGCTTTGGTCTTACATTGGTGCGTTTGTGAAACAGGAAGGGCATAAGCCTTGCCAGATCATAACTCCAATGCTTACTGTTGGGGAGATCGACTCGATGAGGGTGCTAGCAATGGAAACACAGATCTCATGATCAATGGTCGGAAGATCACTAGACAAGAGCGTTGGATGCTGCAGGTTGCTGACTTCTATATTGATATAAGCTAATGGTTTGTTTTGCATGGTTACAAGTCTAAATGCTTAATTAAGTCGAATTTTTGCAGTCAGCTGGTGTTCAGTGTGCTGGAAAGATTGAGTTTTGGGTGGATCCTGATGGAACCTATTTCGAACAGGGAATGAAGCTATCTAAGGGAAATATATGGAGCAGGGTATGGTTTGTACATAGATACTAATCAATCTGCCTTCATTTCTCCTATTTTTCTGTTCTGGTTAGAGACTGAAGTTTTTACTGTGTTGCAGAAAAGGACAAAGCTTTTGTGCGCTCTTTTGTCATTGCCAATGCCTGAACCTCCAAACTGTGGAAGGGAATCAGACCAAACTGTTGGTGGAGCAAGCCAGGGACTTCTTGAACAAAGAACGGTCTGTGGCATCCTTTTAGTGGGCAACGATCAATCAGGGACCAGTACGATTTACAAACAGGTTAGAAATGGAGAATTCAACGTAATATATATTCAATCGAGGAATATTTTATCGGCCTATTTAATCTCACGAAAAACTGCAACAAATTTATGTTTTGGAAAATTATTGGGTTTCTTATTGTCATGACCTTGTTTGTAATGATTAAGCGCAAAAAAAAAAAAAAAGGAGGCCTCTTGGTCTTCCAAATACTAACCCCCTTCTCCCTCTGACAACCAATCCTGTTTGAACTTTAGCACTGTAAGCACTGGTCCAGTTAATAACTCGTGGTTTGCTTCTTTTTAGGCAAGGGTTCTATATGAACATCCTTTCTCTGTGGAAGAGCGAGAAAATATAAAGCTCATGATCCAAAGTAATTTATATGGTTATCTTGGTAGACTACTTGAGGGACGTGAGCAATTTGAAGAAGAAAGTTTAATGGAAATGAGGAGAAGGCAATCCTGTGATCCTGGTCCTTCAGGTAACATAAAGACACTCTATTATCAATCACGAGTGCATTATGTCTTCTGCCAGTTTATTTCTAGTTTTACTCTGATTAGTTGATTGAAGTAAATTGTGGATGCTGTCTGAGATTTTTCGGATTCCTGCAGCTATGTCTAGCGCGACTCAAGACAAGACTGCATATACCATCAGCCCAAGGTTGAAGGCCTTTTCAGACTGGCTCATCAAAATCATGGTGTCAGGTAATCTTGACATAATATTCCCAGCTGCTACTAGAGAGTATGCGCCGTATGTTGAAGACTTGTGGAAGGATGCGGCCATTCAAGCCACATACGGCAGAAGAGATGAACTAGAGCTACCGAGAGTAGCCACTTATTTCTTGGATAGGGTAAGATACTGTATGTCTCAACATTCGATGCATTCTAGTCGTTGCACATATATTCTGCTTATCAATTATATGGCTCATTATAAATATGTCCAAAAGACCCAGTCTCGAATAGGGGAGGAGTCTGTTTTGGTTGTCCTCTCCCCTTTCCCTTTTTCTTCTCCCTTGCATGATTTGCGCAGTAATAATGTGCTTCCCGGATTTCCCCTTGTAGGCAGCTGAGATTGCAAAAGTGGATTATGAGCCCTCTGACACAGACATCTTGTATGCGGAAGGAATCAGCACTTCTGATGGTCTCGCATCTATGGAGTTCTCATTTCGTCAGACAAATGACAGCTACAAGAACCCAGAGGAGCAGGAGCATCCAGATCCTATAACACGGTCAGTCTCCTGCTCCAGTACAGTATATTGTATGGACTATGAATGCAGGATGTCTTGATGCTGGTCACTATGTTGGTGTTGATTGTGTCTTGCTCAATATTTTGCCACTTTGTTTTTATTCTCTGGGAGGAAGTCTGACCAGAGAATCATTTAAAGTAGGTTACAGATGACAAATCTGTGTGGCTTTGTTTGTAATGAAATTGTCTTTTGAGAATTATTTCATCAAAACCTATAGTATATCAGACACGATGACAAGCAATTTTAACATATGAATATGTCCTGGGGTCTAGACATGCCTTCTTTTTTTGAAAAGTTCTGAATGTTTTTAGACTAGATTGAAGGTTAAGAGTCAATACCCTTGTTGCAGTTTCGAGTACCTGTTTTGGGTACTTGAACCGAATGAAGAATCAGGGTAACATATAGTAAAATTCAGTTGTCTGTGTTATCTTGATCTTCTCACCGTCATTTTCAACACCTTGCAGATACCAACTAGTTCGAGTGCATGCTAAAAGCCTTGGGGAGAACTGTAAGTGGCTGGAGATGTTCGAAGATGTGGGCATCGTCCTGTTTTGTGTCTCTCTGACAGAGTACGATGAATATGATCTAAATAGCAGTGGAGTCCCGGTAAACAAGATGTTGGAGAGCAGGAGGATCTTTGAGAGTATTATCACTAACCCAATGTACGAGGAAACCAATTTCCTTTTGATTCTGAACAAGTTCGATCTATTGGAAGAAAAAATTGATCGAGTGCCCCTGACCTGCTGTGAGTGGTTCAAAGACTTCAATCCGGTGGTCAGCCGTCACCAGAGCAGGAAAAGCAATGGGAACAACATGGCACCTCTGGCTCAATCTGCATTTCACTATATCGCAGTGAAATTCAAGAGGCTGTTTAGCTCTTTAACAAGGAGAAAGTTGTATGTGTGCCCGGTTACTGCTCTGGAATCTGATACTGTTGACAGTGCTCTGAGATATGCAAAGGAGATTGTTCAATGGGTGGAGGACAAGCCCAATTTCAGCTTAATTGAATCATCTTGTGAGAGCATTGAGCAAAGCTCCTACTCAGTTTAGTTATTTCATCACCCAAGTCATAGATGTACTTCCATAATTAGCGGATTCTTTTTGTCTAATCTTTGTTGTATGTACATGCAAACCTCGCGCACTTCTTGTAAAGATAAGGGGTCAGGGAAAAAATTAGCATAGCTTAATAAGGGGTTAGTATGATTAAGTTTGTTGGAAATTAGATGTATAAATCTGTATAACACATTATTATAGAATTTTGATAACATTATATAATTATTTACCAGTTCTAATTGTCCGTGCTGTTGAAAAGTAGTCTCCTTAACTCCCAAGAACAAGAGTATGATTCTGTACATCGCCATTCTAGTGTCGTCTGGACTCAGAACTAGATGGTGATTGTTATTGTCAATAATTGTAATGAGTATTCAGTATTCGATCTATTTTAAGGCATGGTCATGATTTATGAACTGTGCAAATAGATGTGCAGTATGGATTCGAACTTTGAGATTGCAACTCGGACCAGGGCCTCTGGTCTCCATTGATGTCAACTCGAGTTTTCCTGTCAGAAGAAAGTTGTGTAACATTTGACAGATCCAAATCTGGGTTGAATTCTGAATCAGTTTATATTACTATTTATGAAATATTCTAATGTCTTCTAAAACCCTAAATACTTCCCTAATAATTAAATTGGAGAATTGTTCTTCCCTTTACTGTTTTGCTTTAATTATTTACTTGTTTATCATTTTTAAGATCCATCAGAAGCCAAAGATCAACATGTAAATATAGTGTGTGGGCACTCTCAGCAAAATAACAAGAAGCCAGTATTTACCATTCTGGAAGATATATTAGCTAAAACACTTTATACAGAAATCCCCCCAAAAGAAAAAAAGCTCTGTTTACAGATGATATACTTGGATGGATCGAGAATCCATGATAAGTAAGTACAAATTTCAGAGGAGTAGAGTAATTATTCATAATCTCTCTCCTAGAATTTCATGTCGACAAATTGAATGATCAGGAGGGGACAAAGCGATCGAGAAGCAAGCAGATGGTGGATTCAGAGAGAGTACAAGTCTCCTTGTAATTGAAAAGAAGTTCTGGATGATCCATCTTCTTCTTTTCTGGAATTTCTCAACTGGGTATCTTTCTTCTTCATCTGATGATGATGATGATGATGAGTGCTTGCATTTGCAACCATTTTTGCATTAGCAAAAGATGTCACCTTTTCTCTCAGTTTCGTCAGCTCATCCATCCATGTCGGCTCTGGCACTGCTGCTCCCATTCTTTCTCTCTCTTCTTTCTGTCTCTTTTCTGGGGTTTGTGAGTTTTGATTGATTGTGGGGGAAGGGTGGAGAAAAGGGAAGAGGTTTTTATAATGGGAGGGGGAGGAGATAGACAATGGGTACAAGTGGCAATGGAGGAAGGGAAAACAGGAGGAGTGAATGGGATTTATGGGAATTGGGGAAAACAGGGGACTCAGAAAGGGATATTTTTTGGCTAATTTGTGGGATATTCTAGGCTTTTTTAAAAAAATTTTGGGAATTATTTTCCACGTTTTAGGCTTTACTTGGGGAGTTTCCAAACAGGAAAGTCCCCACACGACACACCGTCCTAGTTGCTGGAAATTACATGTAATAGCATTGGCAGTGTTATTTTGCCATTTGTTTGGTGTTTGCTTCTTCTGCTTCTTGTGGCTTTTCCATGACCTTGCGTTCCAAATCTATGACCTTTAATTTGATTGTATTCTACCATGACGAGGATCCATTTCACATGCTCAAATTCTTCGTCTCACAAATGAAAATTTTGGTATCTCTTCCCCCAATACGCGCTCTAAAATTGTCAGTTGAATACTCAATTGTAGTGAATTCTACTATATTCTTGTACAAAGAATACCTTAAATTATATTGATTTTGTGTCTGTTTATATGATGTATTGTTTTTCCCTCATTCATATTGATTTATTTTAACGATGATAATGTAGATTGATTCTAACATTATTTTCAAGAAAAATGATGCATAATTTATATACTTGGACCTCACTTTTCTTATATCTCTTCTTTCAATGAGTCTAACTTTATACATTTTGCACTGTTAAGAACTTTAACGAATATTTAATGACGGAAAAGTAAAAAAACCCCTAACCGGACCCTTTTTAATAATTAAACATTGTCACAATTAGCATACAATCATTGTAGGAAAATTGGGCAAAAAATATTGTATTAACAGAGAGTGAGAAAAGTACAATAATGTGGATTCAAGAATTGGAAATGGCTTGGCCTTGGATGACAATTTACGTAAGAAAGGGTATGAATATGACTGCGATGGAAAGATCAAGTTTTCCATGTAATTGACAAATAATTCTCTTTTTTTTTAAAAAAAAATAAATAGTTGGTCTGTCTGCATTATTGGAATCGAAAGAAGCAGACAAGATTGGATTGGATGACTTGGAATTGGATCATTGGATCTTTTACACTTTGCATTATTGAAGAGAAAACTAAAAGGGCATTCAAGTCTTTTTCTCTTTCCTTTTTTTTGTTTTGTTTTTTTGGGGGCCAACATACAGAAGTGGCCGCCACGCAAGAACGTTATCCTAAAAATGACATGATATGATATGATATGGCAACCATACCCATGACATTGACATCACTCATCATAGTCATCCATACTCGGTTCAATCTAAATATCCCAAGATTAATTAAACCCAAATTAAATTTAGAGTTAGATAATTAGGTTCTAATTCAAACTAGCTTTGGTGCAAATATATAGTAATAGAGGAAATTAAGAGCTTTGTAACTATAGGTTATAATTTCTAAGCGTGAATTTGAAATAATAGACATAAGATGAATATATAAACATAATTTAAGATACGTAATGAAAAGTATCATCAACTTCTTTAACTTTTCAAAAATTATTTACTAAAACTATTAAATTTTCTCACATAAATGAAACATTATGAAACATTACTTAAATATCACTTGAGTTGAGTACTATACCTATATAATATAAATATTTCGCTAATTATTTTGATAATTTCTCGTTTGTATCTAATATTTAAATAGCCTATTTGCAAGTCTCATCAAAAGGTAAAAAGAAAAAAAAACCCCTATTTATAGTATGTGAACTTAATTAAATATAAGATTTTTAGCATCTTTTCAATCCTTGTCAATGATATAGAAGAACAAGTTAGCCTAATTCTTGATTCAACATTGGGCTTACCATGGACAAATATTTAGCTCTTGACTTCATATGCTGGGCCTACATTGAGCCAATTATAGAAAAAGAGCCCCTGCTGAAGATAAGTTTGAAGTAATTTTTCATCTTAGAAACCAATTAAATTTGTTTGTCACTCATTCTTCAAGTAATTTTTCATCTTGGAAACCAATTAAATTTTCTTCCTCTCTTTCAGAATGAAACAACTTACAAGTTACAGGTAAATTGAGTATAATGATTCAGAAACTAAAAACAAGGGTCTTTCTCCAAATCAAAGTGTTGCATAGTTTGTTATACGTATACATTGAATTCAATAACTTATAGACAACAGATTCTCTTGTTTTTATTGCTGGATTTGAAAGCAAGAGAAAGAAAAAAGAAAAGAAAGAGAGTGGTTCAAGCAGTAAACCAGTCCAAAAGCATAGAGATAGTAGCATCAGAGTACGAGACTGAATCTTCAGGCATCCTATTCCTAATGCCCAGAACTTCATTCTGGTTCTGGGCATGATTTAGAGGCTCAGTAACATCACTCCTCTCTTTTTCTTCATGTTTTTGCTGATTCAGGAAACCCTTTCTGCACAAGGAAATTGATGCAACTCTTTCATGCACTTTTGCAGATTCTCTGCTCCAAATATCTCTCGTTGCTGACATGTTCTTCTTGAAGATTAATCAAGAATACCCAGAAAATAATTACTAAAAAAAGTGACAAAAAGCTAATAAAAAGATGTCCAATCTAGGGTTCTTTTGTTTTGGGGAAAAGAAAGACGTGGTTAGCTGTTGAGCTGTTTTCTTTGACAGTGAAGTTTCAGATGTAGTTGTTAGTGGATTTTTATAGGAACAAGAGGATAAGGGTTATGCTGAACATGGGTTTCTCTCTCTGTGTCTCTGTGGATCAATATCAAAGTGGCACACCCTATTATAGTTCATATTACTAATACTGTATATTTTGCTGTTTTAAGTAGCCATCAGAAGAAACATTTTAGTAGAAAAGTATTACTGTTGAAGTTAATTAGTCTGCTACTGTCATTACATGGGACAGATGTTCCCAAATAAGAGGGATGCCTATCTGATACTGTATGTCAAGTATAGTATTCAACATCCAGCCTTATTTTGTAATGAGTTTTCAGCCCTCTTGGGTATGTGTCTTATGTTTTAAGTTGCTCTTGTTGAATTAATGGCTTTTGCCCTGTTAGATTGGCCTTCAAAACCCTTTCTTTTGTTGATCATCTTTACTGGAATGAATTGATAGAAGGCCAAATATTGATCATAAGGGATAAATATTCATCAATCATGGGAGGCATATTGAACCAAAAAAACAAACAAAAAGAACAAGGAATGAACGTGTTTTGCAACTGGGAAACAGCTAAAAACTTGTTATTAATCCAAAGGAAGTAGTAAGTAGTACTATTTACAACTCAGTTCTTCCCCCTTCTCTTTCCTGCCTTAAACTCTGGTGAGACTATCGATTAAACAAGGTAAGCACGATCAAAATACTTGCAACAAAAAAGGAAAAAAAGTTGAAGAAGATGGAGAAGGGTGGTTAATCCTATTCTAGGGTACATGATCAAGCACTAAAACAGTCAATGAGCATAGAGAGAGAAGCCTCAGAACAGAGAGAAGTAGGTATCAAGTTGACATGCAGGACCCGGCTCCATGTGGGTTGACCCGATTCCTCATGGGTGGACCTTGATTGAGCTTGAGGATGCGCAGCAGTAGTAAGAGGAGTAGTAGATGGGTTTGAGCCCTTGGGTTGACCCTGTTCGCTCATCCGGGCACTCTCACCGCTCCAAATATCTACTAATGCTGACATTATATTGCCCAACTGGAAAAATGTTTTTTGAGTCTCTTTTGTGTTGTAATAGGGTAGGGTATATTTAGTGTCGATATCACTTTCTGGGGTTTAAGAAGCAATCTAAAGCAGACTTTTATAGAGAGAGGAGAGAGAGAGATAAGGTAGGCAATGAAGTCGGCTGGTTTCTGAAAAATCCATGAGCCTGTACAAAAGCGTAATCTAGATTCCAAGTATTTATTTTCAGTGGGTTGTTACTTGTTTCGGAACATCGGTTTACGCTTCGGTATTCAAAGGCAATAACCTGTGGTGTATGAACTTATCCAAATACTGTATTTATTTATTTGTTTATATAGACATTTCATGTTCCCTAAAGTTTGGGATAAAGTTTTAGAAAACCCAAAACAAGGGACAGAAATGAAATTGAAACATATCATCGACCGCAATACTACACAATTCCATGGGCTGCGTGGGGCCTGAAGAATATTTTTTAAGCACTACAGTACAAATGATCCCCTTTCACAACAGTAGCATCCCACTTAAAATCTCCACTGAGACATCACATGGTAAGAGAAGAGAAGATGTAAATAACCTCATATAATCTTTACACCCTTTTCGAAAAACTTAAAAAAGAAAAAGATTTGAAAATTGGTTTGAGAGAGTTATATTGTGACAGATCAGTTTATTTCTTCTTCTATACAATGGTTCTGCGAGCGATTCTCAGTGACAAGAACAGAGTATAATGCCCTAGCTTTAGTGACAGAAAGTTTCACAAAATCCGAGAATCATGTAATATAATCAATAATGTTGTTGATGACACAAGAAGATGATCGTAGCAAAAATATTTTCTTATGTGCGCTCTTTTTTAATCAGTTTATTCCAGGGGTGAGGGAGTTACAAGTTCATAGCTGAAAACTAATGCCGTTCCATTCCAGAATCTGTCAGGCTCATCACTTCTTAACAAGGGTAGAGTAGGCTGTAGGGATGACAGCATCTTCAATGGGATGCACCAACAGACCAACATTCGATGATATCTCGAAGCACATTACCGAGAAATATTTCAAATGCAGCAAATATGGCTCATGAGAAGCAAGTTTTGCACCTTTGTCTTTCTTGGAACAACGACCATAGAAGGCAGTTCCATGAAGCCACCAAAGCTCCGTGCACAAAGCACAAGCCAGATGTCTTCTTTTCTCACTCCAAACCCGAGCCTCTTTATATGATTTGATGGTGAATATGAGAGGGCAAGGTCATATATCAATAGAAGTGCAGCCAAATCCTACAAACTTGACCTTATCTCGCACATTTGTCTGCCCAAGGTGAGCCGCTTGCCGAAATGGCACGGTGCTTAACCTGAAGGAGTATCTCCTTGCCTGGAAAAGCAATTCAGCTCCTTCCTAAAGAATGGTCTCCGCTTGATAATCGAGGTCAGCATCACCTCAAACAGATCGGCATGTTTTAGCATAAATTGAGGTCAAGTAGCTCACATAGTTAGAACTGCTGAAGTCCAGGGGGATGTGTAGCTACAAATCATACGCCCCATTTTGATGAGTGTATGTCTCACAACATACCCCAGCAACATAACATTTATCTTATCTTCACAATCAAATCCATGGTGTCCAACCTTCATACATGTTGCAGAGATTATCTGCACTTGTTGCTTGCTTCAGCAGGTAGTCTACCTGCTCTCCAATGCTTATTTCTCTGACCATTCATAAAAGGGGGCTAGTGGTCAACATATATTCCACTCCAGAAGCATAAAAACACCAAAGAAAGACAGGTACCTGTTTTCAGCAATATCTCGACCATCTAGTTTCATCTCAATGCGCCTCAAAACCGACATAGCAAAAGCATTCTTACCTAAGAACACAAGGACAATGAAGATAAGTAGGAGTTTGGCTTATTTCCAAACCAGGTTAGTTGACCGTCAGCCTCAAAAATAAATATTAATGGCAAGAAAACATCTGTCAGAAAACCTATTAGCAACAGCCAGCTCAGCTCAGCTCAGTAGTGAAGGGAAGATTTATCACCCTATAGGGAACAAAATCAACCTCCTCCCCCCGCCCCAACCAAGCCAAAAAAAAAACAGAGGTGAACAGGGGTCCTAAAAAACTAGTACCACTCAGTAATTGTAAATGCATGGCAAAATATTATTGTGACCCCCTCAGGCTTCCTCATAAACATCGGAAAAGAGGGGCCCCAGGGGGAGGGATGTTTGATTTCACTTCAAGCAACAAAAAGAGCAATATCTTTTGATGAGCATGCCAAATGTCTTAAAATAAAAATTATTATAAAAGCAACCAACATAGATAAATACAAGCTCAGCCAAACCAAAGACTAGTTAAATACAAAACTCAACTCAGTTAAATTAATTCTTACCCCTGGTTGTTCGAGCACCATCTTTTCTAAGTCGCCGATCATTATGACCATCATCCCCAGCTCCAACTTTGTTTGATGAGGTTGCCTCATCCCCGCCCTCAACGTTAACCTCAGAGTTCTCTACTTTTGGTATGTTAGTAAGTGTATGTGCTGATAATTCATCTGGCAACCCAACACCTTCTGTAGATACATTCGGCGGAATATCAAAAGACGAATCAATGCCACAATTATTGGCCTCCGTCTCCTTTGATTGTGAAAGCCCAGAATGCAAGTTCTCCTGCTGATCAGTTCTGGAGAATAAAAGTGGCTCAGTGCGATCTTCAGCCTCTTGTTGGTTGGAATTAATTGAAAGTTTCTCCATAGCCCCCTGGAAGCTCAAGCTGCTTGAGGGACTCGTCTCATCTGTAGTGCTTCCCGTTGAGGAGCTGCTACTGTATATGCTATCTGGAGGAGATATCCATCCTCTATCCTGTGTAGGCAACAGAGTGACACCTACCGAAGGTTCATCCTGTTCTCCATCATATTCACCTAACAAATTTTCATTCATATCACCATATTCATGAACATTACTAATAAGGTCATCACTTGACAAATCAATATCCTGGGACTTTGCTTCCAGGCTGCCTTCAACTCCTTCAACAGCCTATCAATAAACCAAATGAAATTTGTGAAAATCTATAGAATGATACGAGACAAGCATAAAAAGAGAGTATATGTGGTGTTGCCTTATGTAAATCACCGGCATGGTGGCTTGCAGACTGAGCGAGCTTCGTCAGCAAAGAGTACAATTCCTTGACGGAGGACATAAGCAATTGTACCAAGGGCCTAAAGGCCTGCAATGCCTCCTTAATCCTCGGAGAATAAGATTGATATATGGCTTGACCATGGATAGGGGATATTTCCATCTTGGTCTCTCTTTCCTTGCCCATGGCATCAATCATCGCAGCTACATCCTTGGACAATATGGATTCAAGGGGGAAGATGACCTCGCATGCCTGTCCATGACTTTAAGGAATTAGTATAACAGAGTAATGTCCATTCATTTGAATTATCTCCCCTCCCTTATTAGACAAGATTATTGCCAAAAAACAGAAATGAAACTCACACGCAATAACAAGGCAATGAAAACGCTAGAAATAGTTCCATGTATATCACCTTTGATATGTATTCCATAAGAGAACGATGCACTGTTGCAGCCTCCTTTCCCAAGTTATGAACATCGTGAAGACCATCCGTGATAGCCAGGACCTAGAAGTTAAAAAAGACTACATCAGAAGTTAACTCGTTTTTAGGCTTATCAAGAGAAAAATGAGGGCAGAGTCATCACATTCACATGCATGTATCAATATTGAAATGGACTAGCTAAGATAGCACTAAGTCTTCGTTAGCAAAACTAGTTGCACGCAATTAGATTAAGATGTGAAAGAAGATTGTGTATGTCCAGTGAATTATACTGAGTTACGACAGGCATGGTTCTCAGTTACAAAGTATGGACACTTCCATGCTTCACAACTCATTGCCACAAAAAAAAAAAAAAAAGAACGAGGTATGGTTGGCGGAGGAAGAGGAGGGGGGAAAAGTCAAGGTAGATCCTACAACTTGAGCAAAAAGTATTTGATTCAGTCCATGGCCAAGTATTCTAGGTCAACCTAGGAAAAATGAACAAAATTGAATGACCTGAATCCATAAACCGACCCAACACCCGAAACAGCTCATCCAAAATGGACCCAAAACTCGAATTGACCTAAATTGAACCCGGCCCAAAAACTCTCCGCCGAAGATAATTTATTTCGCAAGACAAGCCTATTGGATCAAACATCAACTGGGTCGAAGTCAACCCAACCCAGAAATGACCCAACTCAACCCAACCCCGAACCTGAACTGAATCTTTCTGGCACGACCCGAAATTAACCCAACCTGAAACTGAGTTAAATGACCTCTTCGCCAGTCTAGTTCTAGCCATATTAAAACCCAGAACATAGATAAGACCGTGAACTGACAACCGATCAGAAAGAACAACAATCTGACAAATCCAATGAAAGAGCAAAAATTCTATTTTTTTGTTTTAATTATATAGCTAGAACAGCATGTAGACTTTTATTTCGCAGTCCGAATTAAGTCTCCACAACAGAGGCCATACAGTTACATGCAGCATACGGAGGAGAAATTGAACTGCTTGAAATAGAAGCCTGCACAGAACAGAGGATAACACAAACACATAAAGAACAGAGCAAAATAAAGGACAAACCTCTTCAAGCATTGAACCGGATTCAGATGTCAAAGCAGTATGACCCTTCACAACATGCGTGAAACTAGATAGTGCAACACTAGCTTCATATGCACAGTCTCTCATTTGAAGAAGCGTGCTTTGTAGGTCACCTAAACAAGGTCAAAAGAACCAAAGCCACATATCAGCTTAAATTCAGTATCGCATGCAACTAAAAGCAATTACACATTATCTCCTATTTGAAGGAGTGGCATACACATTTGCAATAATAAGAGAGATCAACACAACCTGAGGCCGACTTTGCTTTTAGAGAAGCCACTGAGAGTTCATTAGAGGCAGAGAATAAACCATTGGAGGCAGCTTCCATGCTGCTTTGCGATAACTTCCATTCCTGCTCAGCCCCTGATCCAATGAGACATATACTTTTAACAGCTGAAGTGCACATAGTATGTTTCCATTACAATTTAATACTAACACTATCCTCCAAAAGGGGTAGGAAAATGAACTCACGAGAGAAAGAATGGAAAGTGACTTCCAGCCTAGTTAATGCATTTAGGTAAGCTTGCTGCCATGCCCTGCCATCTCCACTAGTTCTAAATGGAAAGATCTCAACAGGATTGCAAAGAATTCCATCTCTTGAAGCTTCAAACTCCAAAATTGACAAGGAAACTTTCATGATATTGGTAGCCTTTTCTCGAGCTTCCCAAAGCAATTGTCTTCGTCGTTTCAAATGATCATGAAACTCAGGAGGAATTCCTGCACTCTTGTTGGAAGAATTTGCAGTGGCGCCAGAATTTGGGCCACCACAGGCCCAATTCATGGCTCTCTCTAGCTGTCCTTCAGCTGTAATAGAGGTACTTTCACAAGATTTTAGGCATTCAATCGAATTAACTATCTTTGCAACAGCAGATTGCATGCTCTCCAGTAAATTAGGTCGGCTGAAATTCAGGAGAAGATGATACATCTTATCATTAGTCTCAAAAAACCTGTGGGCCACAAGCCTGCTATCATGTGAAGGAGCTGTGTTAATGTCATGCATCCATTCCAGTTGAATAATCTCTTGGCTAGTTCTTCTAATAGCTTCTCTCAGCTCATTCACTTGTCTCCTCATAACGGATGCAGCTGACCTTGCAGCTCTGACTGTTTCATGTGCATTGCAATATTCTTCAAGCATTACTTTTACCCTTTTCACAGCAGCAGCATCCTTTAATTGATCAAAACCAAGGTCACTTGCACCTTCAATCTGTTCCTTTAGAGAATCAATCTCGTTGCCTAAGTGATGAAATAATGTTGGAAAAATACGTTCTCTTATGTATTGATTCATTACAATGTGAAGTTGGACCACAAGTTTCTTCTTGATGGCATCTACAAGCTGGTCCACACCCAACTTCTGGTCAACAGATGAAGATACATCATGTACTGTCAAATCAAGAATGAAATCTATTACTGCAACCTTCCAAGCAAAGAAATCTAAGCCATTCAGCACCCCTTTAAATTTCCAGATATACTCAGACATTTGGCATCCTGAACTAAGATAGCTAGCTAAATTGGAAATATCTTTTCTACAAGAGGGTGCACCATAGTAGGCAGAGAGTGCTTTGTCCATAGATTCTAACCCAGAGAAAGGTTTGGCCAAGGCAGATAACAGGGTTTTACTTTTGAAACCATGAGCTGCTATATCTTCTTCAGAACCAAGCAGAGAGAGAAAATGACGCTCAGCCAAAGTCAAAGCATCTTTTATATCACCTTCCCTTTTGATTAGAGAAGAAGTTCGAGCATCCTTTTGGCTCCATGTATGGTGAAGTTGGTCCAGTTGCGCCCTACAAGCTTCCTCTTGGGAAGCAAGCTCCTCTGCCTCCTCCCAAGAAAGATGATCCCTTCCTTTCATAGCAGCTTCTTCAAGAGCCAACTGTTGCTCAGTGATGAGACCAACCTTTACAAAGTAGCTCTTTTCAAGTTCCTCAAGAGAAGCTCTCTCTGACTTAACCTCAACAAGCTGCTCTAATGCGGTTTCAATCGACCCCGTATGGTGGACAGTGCCCCAAATGCATCCATTACTTCTGAGTCTATTGATACGATAGATTTGATCAGATCTGGCAGAATAGTTTCAGTCATATGTACAACCAACTCCTTACATGAAAAGAAAATGGCTCTAAAAATAGAAGCCCAATTCTCTTCATAAGCTTCCGGATTACTGGTAGTAGCTCCATTTCCAACTGAAAGTTGAAGCTCATTAACAAAGTTGACTACTAGTACACATTTCTCTATTTGTTCTTCCAGGTCAGAGAAACCAGTTCTAAAGTCCGACTGTGGTAGACTGTCCACACTCCCAGCAACACTTGAATCATCAAAAATGTTCAGTAAATCACTCTTCCAATCATCATAAAGAGAACATAAAGCTGCATACAAAACAGAAAACAACTTATCTGTCACATCAAGTTCTCCTTTGCCATCTGTGCTGCCCTCATGTTTAAGTTGTACTCGTGGAAGAGAAGGAAACAGGTCTTCATTCTTCGCAAAGCCACTAGATTGCGTATATTTCATGAAAACAGATACAAGGCGATCTTTAGCCTTCAATTCTGCTTCTGAACCAATAGAGTTCACGAGCCCAGCATACTCTTCCTCAAGTTTCTCTATCTCTAGAGCATACCTCTTGATTTTGAGGCACAGATCATCACGACTATGCCTAACAAAGTCAAGGGTGTCACCATGTGTCTTAGCAACAAGCTCACCTGCCTGCCTTCTGGCCAGGCAAAGCATATCAGGGGAAAGGGTGTTGACAGATAGTTGTAGCACTTGTGTCCAACTGTGGATAGGGCTTGTTGCAATGTAATTTAAGGGTAGAAATCTTTGCAAAGCAAGAGAATACATTTGGAGCGCTGATACAGCACAAGAAACTCCATGATCTAACTCAGCTATGAGCTGAGAAATTTCCCTATCAATTTCATGGCACTGTGCTTGTGTGGGTTCTGGAACTATGGTCAGTGGAACCCCTGCTACTGAAACAGCTGAGACAAGAGACAACAAATCTTCCATGCCAGTCACCTTTATTCTAGCTTTGATTTCAGAAATTGAATCACTCCTTAAAGCATCAAGGACTCTTCCATGTTGCTCTAACCATGCGGCAGCCTCTTGGGCCTTCTCAGTCACAGCTGTCTTTGCCTGAGAAAATTCCCGAGCTTGAACTTCATATAACACATGGGTTTTCTCTGACTGAGAAGTTGCTTCAGCAACAAGTGATTTTGCAGATGTTTCATGGAGAAGAAAACTAGACCTTTCTTGGTCAGCACGATAAAAAATAGTAGATACAACCTCATACTGATGTAAGATGTTGAAAAATCTCTGCCAAATAAATTTCAGGGTTAGAAGATGTCCATTGTGAATTTGTGATACTTTATACGAAGCTATTCAAAATAAAAATTAAATAGACGAATGCATACCTCAAGAGCAGATTCAACAGCTGGAACACTAGCCAATAAGAGGTCATGATGCTCCTGCCAGAGAAAGCAAACAACACAAAAACCTCTGAAAACAGCAATGTAATAACCAAGATACGATGTTACAGGATGGCAGCTTCTTCACAACGTTAGAAAAATATGACCTATTAGAGCTAACCCAAAGTATCAATATGTTTATATATAAATAGTTCTGTAAAACAAGAGTCAGACATAGGGGATACTATTGGTTGATAAAACTCAAGTGGCACCTTCTTCCTATTAACTTCCTCTTCGAAGAAATGGGTTTGCTCATTTGGGAGACGGAAGGAACCAGAGGATGCTTTTGTTCAAAGATGCTAAAAAGACAAAAAGAAGTACCTGCAATGGGACACGTATCTCTTGCACACGAGAAGCAAATAAACTCAAGCTAACAGCCAATTCCATTCCCTTTCTTTCCTCACCACCAATGGCAGCATCATCATGAAAATCTCCACGTGTCCACTCCACAAGTGGATCCCATACAAACACTTCTAATAACATGAGGAGAATGTCTTTGTTCCTTCTAAGGACACCAATGACTGCTTCACAGTTTGCTCTGAAGACTCCTTCCACTCCAGTCAACCCTAAAGCAGCTTCAAGTGTTTGGGTAAGGCGGAAAGGTACAATCTCAGGAACCTTTAATCTTTGTCCCTTGTCAAAGCAGACATTGTAATCAATATGTACAATATCACCACTGAAAAAGTCTATGAGAATGTTATCCAAATGTCTATCACCGAGGCCAAGAATGTGGCCTACCATACTCATTGCAGCTAAGCTACCAGAATACCTGCAATGAAGAAAGAAGAGAAGTTCACATGATTTCTGAGCAACATAGATTGTAAAGATACCAACTCCATATTTTTTGGGTGTTAGGGTTCTTTTTTTCTTTTTTTTTTTTTTGGGGGGGAGTTTGACAAATTGATAAAGGCAACAGTGGCTGACAATTTTAGTAAACTAAGCAGGTCAACAAGTTATTTATCAGGGCCACCAATTTAATTTTTCCACTGCTTTTAATCACCACTGATAATTTGTCTAAATATTGCTAGTACCTCTTCAATTTTGAACTGAATGCTTTGAAACTCTCGCTTGCACACCAGAGCTCTTGATGCAGAAGCTGTCTTGGAGTCTCTTTCATGAGATCCAGGAGAACCTTGAGCTTGACTTCATGGGGCCAGTCTCTCCTAGAAATAACTCTCTTTATGCCTTTCTCTTTCAGGGCTGGTATTATTTTTCCATAGAACATATCACTTGGCCGGGGAACAGGTGGAGGAGCTGAGCTCTTCAAATTGCCACCACCAGAAGCCAAAAGCTGGGCCAATTGAAATCTTTGCTGCCAGGATTTGAAAATGCTATATATGCTTATGACATTATCCACCCACTGAATGAGACCAGCACGGCCACTGATTGGCGTCACAGAATAATAACGAATACCAACAGAGCGACTCCTAGTTTCTGAATACGAATGAAGAAAACTGTTCACAGCTTGCAGAAGTTGCATGATTCTAGCATCAAGTCGTAAATCTTCCCTTCCTTTTAATAGGTATGTATACTTTCCACCATCAGAGCCAAGCATAACGAGTTTCTTAGGTTTGGTCTTGGTCGACAAAATAGCCACCTGTTCAGAAAAAGAGGCAATTGTGACAATGCCTAGAGACGAACTACTGAAGTCTCTGTCAGACTCAGATAACATGACTTGCTTCTCAAGGCCAGGCATTGGCACATCAGAAGATGACAAACGAGCCAGTCGTGGAGCAACTTCTTCCAGAAGAACTCCTGACTTCCTTTGATAAGATGCTAAGGATGCAGCAATACTATCAAATGGGCGCCAGACATCTGCAAGTGCAGAAGCAGAAAACGGAGGCGTTTTGAAAGATAAAATAGCTGACTTTATTTGCTCTTTATATTCATCCTGGAACCATTTCTCATGTGGCGTCTCAGGCTTTCTAGAGATCAAAGCCAGACGACGCTCCAAGGCGACCACGATAGGGGCCATCATGGCAGAGTATTTCGCAGCATTTATCTTAACCTTCTCACTGTGGCTAAGAGTTACATTCTCTGCAATCCGTGCAGCTTCCTCTTTCAGCAAGTTTATCCGCCTCATGACATCTGCAAGCCACAGACGTTTAGTATCTCACAGAAGCTTTGCCTGAAGAATTTAGTGGATAACATTCTACGAACTACGTTCTAGATGTCTAGCACACGGAACCTTGTTACAACAAGCATCAAATATGGTTATGACAAAACCGCTAATTATCAGTGTGGTTGTAACTTGTATGTCAGTGAAATCAAAAAGAAAATCCCCATTAGGACAAGTCTGCAATATCCATGCACAAGATCTAGAGTTCATGCCACCATAACTCAGTGTGGACCCTGTGAAGCAAGCATTGGGGTAGCCCATACGCTGGCAGCCTTACTCCTACAAAAGGAAACTGGAGATCATGTCAATACTTGGTAAAAACGGGGCTGCAGATGGGGGAAGACCAGCTGCCAATCAGTTACCAAGGTTCATGTACAATGTGAATCCACTTTTTAAAACAGTTACTGCCACAAACAAAACAGCCAAACTAAATGACATGACATGATATAATGCATCAGCAGAGTGGATGGATACCTCCATGAAGATCTTGCAGTGTGCTGAGCCATAGTTCCTCCCAGAGAACAGTTACATTACCCAACTCATGTATCATGAGCTTGACATCTTGGACCAGTTTGGGATAAAGCTTCATCTGCATGATAGTTAACAAGTGAGCCCAATAAAAGATCATAGGTTCCAACAGTTTCTAACTTTTGGAACAGAAAAGGCAAGTGAAAAGAGGCACAATTAATGCATGCTGGATCTGAACTCAATGCTGCCATCCCACAAGGACTTGTCTAGCTTGTTAAAATTAGTATCATAATATCATCCACACATCCAGAACCCCATGGTAAGAACCAAATTTGCAGCTAGAACTTGATAAAGAACTCTTATGGTCGTTAAATTAATGACAAGGAAGCAGGAAACATCAAAAAGTAAAAGAGCGGATAACAACCAAAGTGCAGGAACTTCACCAAGCATCTAATCAACAGCTAAAACAGTTACAATCAGACACGAACAAGCAGATGCAAATGCGCAGCAGGGAAACCTTTTTCCACCAACAAGTCAAACAATTTGACATATTTCCCACCATTGTATGCTTTATCAGTAAAATATGACATGAGCATCCAATCTGTGAATAAAGAAAATAAGTTATAGGGAGAAGAAGTGTGAAAATCAAGTAAATTTCTTCATGCATCATATTAGAAGTTCAGAACCATAGGGCTGAACTCAGGTCTGACAAAGCCATGCCAGAAACCTTGGGACAAGGACATGAATCTTGCTGAAAGTATGTAAGGGAAGGTAATCTATTCTGAATAGAGGAAGACAAAGCCCAAAAAACTAGTAGACTGTTGGATTACCAAGCAATCTAAAATATGCTCAAGTTCCTCTGGAGGTTCCTCGCCAGCAGCATTAAGATCAACAAGAGTAGGATACACTATAGACCAAGGGGACGACTTTGCCAGCATCATTAGTAAGCCTTCCAATTGCCTTCGAATTCTAGGTTCTGGATGAGAACCTAATCTAGCAAACAGTTGCGGCGTTACTTCCTACAAATAGCTGGAGATTAGAATGTTCCAAAGTGTTGAATCTAAAGTAAGCAGTAGCATATGTGGTGAAGCGGCACACCTGCCATGGCAACAATGGAAGTGCAGAAAGTGCAGATTCAAGCGTGTCCTCCAATTCTAATCCATAATTGAGAAGAATATGTAGTATGTACAGGGTAGCCCTCAGGATTAAGCTTCCAGATTTCTGACTAAATGATCCACAATCACGTTCAGTGGAAGGACAGACACTAAGTTTTGAGGATGAATATGAAAGATACTGTGAGAAACCATGAGCAGCATGCCCAAATAATGACACCCTTCTCTTCCTCAAAGACCACCAAATATCAACTAAATCACTTAGAGAAGGTGAAATGATGTTTTCATCCATGTGAATATTCTCATCAAGTAAGGTCTTCCGAAGCTGAGAAGACACGGCAGCAGATAGAGATTCTCCACCAAAAGTTTCCACGCCAGGTGCTCCTGCTGCTGATTCAATTACATTCACTATTTTCTGAACCAAAGATATCACATGGTTGAGATTATTCATATCATTGACTGAGTTGACCCATAAATGCCTCTCTTCTCTTTCACTTGAGCTTTGTGCCCAAAGTAGCTGTGAAATGACAGATCTCACTCTAGATATTTCTTCTTCAGTCAAGCTGGACCTCTGAGGCAATAACTCTGGACCAAGAACTGAAGAAAGAGAGCATGAATGAAGGACAGTTCCACGAGAGGGAGAAAGACTCTCTTTAGCTTGAGAAAAGCACCAAGAAGCATATGATATCCATGACTTCCCTAGCACAGGGCAAAGACGTGTTGACACTTTCGCTGATGAGCCCACAATTTCCTCAATTATGATATGCATGCTCAATTTAGAGATTACAGTCCCTTCAGTAGAGGACACATTTCCACCAGCAGGCGCATTGAAATTGGCCAGAATGTCCAGAATAAGATTTTCAACATCAAAATCAGGATAATCCCGTTTCAGCCAATTTGAAAATTTCAGGCATGCCTTAGCCTTTAATATACAATCCTCAGCAACAGTATCTACAAATTCAGGAAAAAGGAAACATGGGCTCACATATGACCACATATTAGTGAAAGCGTCCACAAGCTTGTTTTGAGCATACATCAGCAAGATTTCCTCATACCTTAAACTTGACGTTAGAAACTTCTGGCAGCTTACTTCTGGGCAACTATCAGCTTGATCCTTGAGATAGTTCTTTAGACGGTCAGCCAACCCTAGGTTCTTCTGCTTTCGAGCTAAACCTATTAAATTCTTGCATAGTAGCAAGGTTATAGGAGAACTAGGCAGAATGTTTTTGTAGACCCTGAAAAGCTTCAGCCATGAATTACAATCTTGGTGGACTACATTCATTGGAAGATACACTGCCTGCGAAAGTGAATTAAGGATGCAGTCAGCATCCTTAGGGTTCTCCTGGATTCCATGAGGCTTGCAACCCTCTTGTAATGCATGTGTACAATGCAGATGAATTGCACATGGTGATGCTTCTGACAAACTATCTAGTGGGAGAATAGTTAACATTTCATCCAGCATAGACCTTGCCTTCCATGTTTCATCTGCCACTATATCCACTTTTCCTTCAGTTTTGCGGAGCAAAGCCTGCAAAAGCATTTGCTCGCTCCTTTGCATTGCCAATTTGGGATCAAGAGTGAGCTCAGAGCTGCTTTTGGGTGTTAAATCTAGGGATGCCCATGCTGCCCTTATATCACCCTCATCAAAGTGCGCAAGTGCATGGATTGCATTCATTTCATTGCCAGCTGTAGTCAAAGCACCAGAGTAACTTTTTCCAGCATGCTTTGCACGTAAAGCTTGGAGTTCCAGTAACCAAGATTCAAGAGACTTCCAGTCAGAAATTGCAGCATAACTCTCAATTACACGTCCAATGGTAAATTGTATGCCATCGGCCCCATGGCACTTAGGGACTCCTCTGACTGCAATGAGTGAGCAAAGAAGGCAGCAGCCATTTCATACTGTCCTTCTGCTTGATGTACAAGACCAGTGATCCACCAGAAAGATCCAGACATCGGATGGCCATTAACTACCTGTTTTTCTTCCTCGAGCAAAGAAGAAAAGGCCACATGCACCCAATTTTGTAAACCAATCAAATCTGCTGATTCATGCTTCTTAGACAGAGCCAAAGCCATGTGCCGTACAATTCGCATGACATCTCCAGCTAATCTACCTCTTACATTGTGTGGATTCTCACCCATCTGTATTCGAGACTTATCCCTCACAGAATAAACCATAGAATTCCTTAGCTCTTGCAAACGCAGAGAGCAGTAATGGATGGTGGCATCATGACACTGCAACGCCAATCCAGCATTCATCATTGGTTCACAAATTCGAGAGAACCACTCCTCACAAACCTTTTTGTTTGCCCGAAAGAATAAAGAACTCTGACGGGATGCAGAAGGGAGCACAGAAGAACCCTCATAAGCATTGTAAATATTTTTCTTCAAAGCCTCCACAAAATCCAGAAGTAATCTCATAGGCAATAGACGGGCACCAGAAGAACCTATCACACTCAAGTTTCCATCAGTTTGCTCAGCATCCAGTTGCAGCATATGTGCTACATCTAGAAGCATCCTTTCCAATGCTGCAAAAGTTTGTGTAGGTCCTCCGAGGTTAGTTCGAAGGCGACTAGCTGTACAATATCTAGCCGCTTCATGTATAGCCCACCACACACCAGCCAAGTTATTCACCAAGCTAATTCTTTCAAGAACATCAGCCTCAAATTTTATGTCCGCCCACAGACTATTGCCACCAGAGTCTCCTGCTTCCTCCACTTGACTCTGACACAAGTCCTTTGCACTACTGCAGAGCTGAATAAGCCGTTGAATCCAAGAAGAAAGAGGAGCCTTCCATCGTTGCGAGATGTAGCTCAAGATAGACACAAGTTGTTGTGGTTGCAAACGTTGTGGTAGCTGCTTGAGGGCAAATAGATTCCTCCAGTGCAAGTTAGTTCTATTTCCCATAGTGCAGAAATTGGGCCTGCCTGCTGTATCTGCTCCATGATCTGATGAACCACATAGATAGACGGAAACTGGCAGGAAATGAGAAAGATTCCTCACAAAAGCACTTCTTATAGTAGTATCTGGATCACCTAGCTTCTCAAGCACCAGTTCCGCAATCTGATAGAAGTGTCTTGGATCAACAAGTTTTGCTTGTAAAAGCAAATCAAAAACAATTGCTGCTTGCAGCCTCACTTGAGGTTCCCTGTCCAATACAGCACCCAGTACACAAGAAACCAGCGCCCACATACCAGAAGCACAGCTAGGATCTTCCAAATACTTTACTGTGGTGTTTAAACTTTCATATATTCTAGTTACATTTTCGCAAGATTTGTGCATCCAATCAAGGGCTTTTACTTTAACAGAAAGTGGAGATAGTGAGTCAAGCGCTTTGAGAAGGATGTTTCTGTATTTGCTCAAATGCTCAGTGATGATCCCTGAGCACCTAAGCATAACTTGCTTTTCATTTGTGCAAATATCAATTGCCGTCCCTAGACTCTCTTTCCTGCAAAGCTGGATAGAGCACTTGCTTAATAGCTCAACTGAAGCAATCTTACTCAGTGTCTCAAGAACAGTCACCTGCAGCTCCACACAATTTGCCGCAGACAAGTGGAAAAGGCATAACTTTGTAGTCATGAAGGATGCCATACTTTCTGACCTTTTGAGCAACAAACTGGCCATGTCAGGTTGGGCAATCAAACTATCTGCCTCGCCCAAACATATGCAACTTAGTAAAACTTTCAAATCAAATTTTATCAGGGAAAGTAACTCCAGCTTTGAAAAGGAATCATTATTGAAAGGGTTGCTTTCCATGTCTACACAGCCAAGGAATTTTTCTAGCATGCTAGCCAGTAAGGCCAGCTCTGCGAACAACACATTGATTGAATGCTCAACAACTTCGTTGTTCCCATGTTGAAGCAAGAAAACATATGTAGCAGCAGCACTTGCTGTCACTAAGTGATTGGGATGCAAACGCAGGCGAGATACAGGAGCATCCCATTGCAAAATCTTACCAAGAGACGATGGCAGAAGGCCAATCTTTTGCAAGGACAACAATTGCAGATTGGTTTTTAGAACCCCATGAATTTGAAACGATGTCATTTTTGCAGATACCCCAGGCTTAGCATCGGCATTCACATCCAAACTTTGAAACAAAACATCAAGGGCAAGTGGATAAAAGAAGGAAAACTTTTCACCAAGTATTTCAGCCAAAAGAGTCAAACACCTCCAAGAATCCTCAATCCAGTTTGACCACCCAAATTTCTTTCCCATCAAAGACAAGCACCCTAGCAACTGGGGAATCATTTTACTGAGGGGTTCAATTATTTGTTCGAGTAAATTCATTTCTAGCAATCCTGAAGCAGTTGATTGCAACACTGTATAGAAACAAGAAAACAATGCAAGCAGTCTCCGGAATTGTTGTGGAGTTCCAGGACTTCCATCTTGAAGAAGGGCATCCATATCACCTAAAAATTTTGACAACAAACCCAAAGGGAACTGAAGATTACCCACCCAATATTTCTGGAACTGCAAGAAGTTACCAACGATAACTTTTCTATCAGATTCAGCAAGGTCAGGAAGCATAGCCCATCCAAGAAGCAAGTCAACAACATCAATAAAATGTGGCTGGAAACATCTGAAAAACTTCAATGATATCATTGTTATAATGCCTAAAAGCTGATGCAGTAGGTTCAAGGAGGTCCTTTCATCCTCAAGTAACTCTTGACATGCTTTTAGTATTGGAAAAGCATACCTTTCGGTTGCCCCAGCATCCCCAACACTAAGGAATTCACGGAGACTCTCCACAGCCAGCTCTGTTGAACCATCAGTGGCACTGATGTTACTGAGTAATGGCAATGCCCAATTAATAAAACGGTCAACCAAAGCAGTGACATGGTTTTGTCTTCCATTAGATCCTAATGGAATGGAAGACAGCACAGAACACAGAGCTCCATAAGCTGTAGCAGCTGCACGACGTACGGAATACGACCTGAGCCATAAATAAGAATAGACTGTTAGGGGAGAATTCATAAAACATACTAGTTATCTGGGGAAGCATTTTCAGGAGACAAGGAGCATTGGTGTGTACACAAGGATCAAAAATAAAAAATGGTATAGTTCATCCCATTCTGCTAAATTATACCCACAAAAACAGCTGGCCGACCAACTGCCAAGTACCATGTGTTGGATGTCAATGGCAAGCTACATAAGCCATAAAGTTATCCCCAAAATTCCAGCATATAGACTCCATAATGCCAATGCCAATGCCAATGAATATACGAGGTTGATGGCAACTAGTTAGAGTTACCTCAAATACACTACCAGGAACAGATTCTACATTTTCAAATTCAACCTAAATTATTGTTTATATAATCGTTCCTAATCGCTATAGAAAAAATTGCTCAAAGAATATGGTCAAATTCAACTTCCCACAGCAATGACCAACAAGTGCAAGGATTAACTAGTTAACCCAAATTGAGAGCAAAGAGACGCGCATACTTATCGGCAAGAAGCTGGGAGAAGCCCTGGAAGAGGAAGGCCGCAGAGTGAGCAACGAGGACTGAGTTGGGAGGATAAAGAACGAGGCGGTGCAGCGAGTTAATGGCGGCGAGTCGATTGGACTCGTCAGCTTCCGGCGTCGCGGAGGAGGAGGATGTGGTGGCGGTGGTGGTGGAAGAGGTGTTACTAGTAGCGGTGGCGGCGGAAGCGGGGTCGTCCTTGGCAAGGGCAACGGAGAGAAGAGCGGCGAGCTGCTGTTGTTGATGGTGGAGTCCTTGCATCATCTTCTTCCCCTAGACTTCGCATCTCTCTCTTTCTCTCTCCGCAGTTTTCTCTGTCTCTCTAGACTCTCGTCAGAGGGCTTGAGACCGCCATTGGAGTTGAACTTCTGCTCCTCTCGCCGGAACAGCTTGACTAGAAACTGGAAACGGATCCGACCCGGAAACAATACCCGAAACTTTTTTTCTCTTAATTTTTTATTTTGGAAAAATGAGGTTGGCTTTAATATGGCGCAAAAGCTAATCTAGGCGAGATTTGGATCCATTTCATCAGTAAATACTTTTTTTCCGTTTTAACTTACAACGTTATCAATTTTTATAAATTTTTAATTTTTATAACTATTTTATAATTTTTTTACACCTAAATGAAATATTCTCTTCATTTCAAAATAATATTATTTTAACTAATTTTTTCGTTTCAAAATATTGTCATTTTATAATTCCAATGAAATATTAATAACATCGGTTTTAATTACTTTATTTCTCTCCTTTTTCATTAATTTTTTATTTCCAATGAAATTTTGCGCAATTTGATTTTCTAATATAAATTTTGTCATAAATTTTATATTTATTTGGTGTTCCTTCGTAACCTTAATACACTCTGTTTGAATATAAGAGGGGAAAAGCAAAGGAGGTTAATCAAGGGGATGGAAATGGAAGAGAGGGGAAATATCATCCATTTGTTTGAATTTGAAATGGAAGGGAATAAAGGTTACTAACACTTTCTTGTTTGGATTTAAAAAGGAAGGGGAAGGGAGGGGAGGAAATGTATTATTATTATTATTATTATTATTATTATTATTATTATTATTATTATTATTATTATTATTATTATCACTTTAAATTAAAAATAACAAATTTAAAATTTAGTACAAGGAACTCATTCCCCTTAACAACGTTCCACCAAAAAAATAGTTTATTTTTTAATATTTTTTATATTTAGAAGATATTACTCGAAGTAAAATAAAATAAACAATCAAATAATATAATCACTTAAAATAAAAGAGTAAATAATTAAAATTAAGGTAATGATAAAAATATTAATGTCTACATATATATTTATGATGATTAACATATATATAATCTACTTTATTGATCATAACTAGGAAATTAAAAAAAAGTACTTAAGTCTGAATTAGAATAACAGACATAACCCTATTACTTGATAAATATGAATTTGAATAAAGTAACTAAAGGGGATAAAAGAAAAGGGGGTAAAGAGGCATTAACCTGAATGACGATATGTTAAATAGAATAAAAGTACAACCCTAATGTTGATATATTTATATATAATTACTTTAGATGGGAGAAAAAAGAAAAAAGAATTTTGGAGAAAAGTAAATAAAAATAATATAATAATAGAAAGAAATGAAATGGGATTAAAATTAATATAAAAATAATTTTTATTAGTTATCTTACTTCCCCTCCCTTCTTTTCCCCTCAATTTAGAGGGGAATGAAATAGCGTCAAAAGAGGGGAACTGTTCCCCACCCTCACCCCCTTTTTATTTCCATAACAAGGGGAAGATGACTTAATTATCCTCTTTCCCCTTTCTTCCCTATCTTCTCCCCCTTTAACCCGATCCAAACATAGTGTAAAATAACGTATATTTTAAAATGGAGGGATAGATCATAACATTTTATGATACCAACCAATTGAATAACTAACATTATAATCTTCTTAATTTGTTTCACAACTCTTTCGACTCAAATCATACCATCCATTAAAATATCAAACGTTACATGAAAATTAGGAAGTTTTTTAAAAAATAAAAAAATTGTCATTTAGAGTAATTTGTGAAGATATATATGAAAGAGAGAAATATGTAAAATTTTAAAAAGTCTAAAATATAAAATTTTTGTTTGATTTGATTATGCAAATTATCCAATCTAGAAAAAGAAAGTAGTAAGGTTATAATTTTTTTGGTTCAAATTTTAAATTTGATGTAAAATATTTTTCGTTTCAGTTATATCTAATCAATTTAAATACTGGATCTAATATTAAAAAAATGTCAAATACATATTAAACAAAATATTTTCTTTTAAATTTAAACATTATTCATTTAATTTGTATTTTTGGCACCTCAATTTCCAACGGTAAAAAAGAGGAAAAAAAAAAAGAGAGAAAGGCCGAGGATTGGTTCGGCCCTCTTAAACCGCCATAAAATTTAAAATGTCAAAGAACCGTACAATAAAACCCCCTCGCCCGGTCCTTTAGCCACTCGCCTCCTCCGCCAAAACCCCCAAATAGCCAAGAACCCTAATTTTGCACCGCCTGCGAAGTTCAATTGTACGAGAACCCTAATCGAATCGATATCTTCTTCGAGTGGGGCGGTGAGAGGAGAAAGAAAGGATGTCGTACGACGATGTAGAGATTGAAGATATGGAGTGGAACGAGGAGCTCCAAGCTTTCACCTACCCTTGCCCTTGCGGCGACCTTTTCCAGATCACCAAGGAAGGCCTCCGCCTCGGCGAGGAGATTGCTCGTTGCCCTAGTTGCTCTCTCTACATCACTGTCATATACAATCTCGAAGATTTCTCCGATCACAAGAAGACGGACAATCTCCAGCCCCCAAGCAGCAACCCATTTCCGTTGCGTAATTTCTTGCCGCAGCCAATTCGCTAATCACTTATTATACTTTATAATTTTTTTGAGGCTTTTTTTGGGTCTCGTTTTTGTTTTGCAATTTTGTTTGAGGGGTTGATGTATTGATGATGAACTAGACGAATGAATATCACTATTTATGGGAAGATATATGTAATTTTTTTCCTAATTCAATCTTTAAATTATTTTGTTTCCTGGACATGAATTGATTTTTGAGCATATTGGTATTCTAACTCAAAGTCATAAGCTTGATTAAAACTGTACTTCTTTGGAAGCCTGATCTTTTATGCAGGTGGGTTGATTGATGACTGATTAGTCAACCAGATTTCTTCAATTCCTCCATGGCTGTTCAAGCTTGTTGAAGGCTTCAGTGATTTGATCTTGATGTATGTGAAAAGGTAGTTTTTTCCTCCTTCCTGTTATTATTTTATGAAGTTTACATTCAGACATTTATAAGCTAAATCACCAATGAAAGAAAAAGCCCATAGTGGTTGTATCTCTTTGTGCACTAACAGATTGTGGCCATTTCATAAAGACTAAAAAGGTTTGCTTTTTCTAAACCACTAAATATTTTTGTATGTCATTTTCCATTTCATGCAGACGGGATGTGGACATTGCCATTAATCAACTATTATTAATCTAACATTGAGAAGATTCAAGTTATTCCCTGACCAAATATAAAGCAATTAATTAAGTTGATATGTAAAGCTCAAAATTATTGAAATCTGTTCCTAAAAACTTGATTTAAAATGGCAATTATTTTGGATTTTGTAATATCTTAAATTGAGTCACTCATAATTTTTGCCTCTGCATATAATTAAGTTTGCTAATAAGCTTTTAATGACGAATTCTTCTGGCACTGTTTAAGCCTGTCTGTATTGGCACTCTTCTTGTGGCGGTGATGATGCTCACATAGTATTTCTCGATTCTTACTCCTTTCAACGGAGGTAGTCGTTTACTTTTGTGGCCATACACCCTCATCCATCCCTCTTTTGTTCTTGTGTTCTGAAAAGACCACTGAAAAAGTTTGCAGTCTCATGGGAGGGGTCTTTTTATGCTTTGTGGAAAATCTATGCACCATGCACCATCTACTTCCGTGTGTGTATAAAATACCAGAGCTCCTTTTTATCTGAGACAGCACATAAACTTCGGTGGGTGTTTATGTGCAGCAGCAAAATGGGAACTTTTCTTGGACATTTTGTACCTGGTTTGGCCCTCACCATTCTGGGTCTATGGCACACCATCAACACCATCAGGGCGTACTACCTCAAAGGCTCGATCAATTTTGTCTCGAGATTCTGGTATCCGTTCGAGAATTCTCTCTTTAAGTTCAAAGAGCTTCAGCTTGTACTCCTCCTATCATTCTCTCTACTAGCAATCATCCTTCAAGTCCTCAACTTCCCCATCCTCCACCTCTCCTTCAATTTAATCAACTTCGAGCATGCAACCATGTTCCTCCACCTTGCTGTCTTTGCAGGCTTTGCCCTCTTTGCTGAGTTAACTCAGCTGTCAGAGGCTGTTTCTGGTGTGATTGGAATCATGGGAGCCTCAGTTTTTGGTCAGGAGCTTTTTCTACTTCATTTCCACTCAACCGATCATGTGGGTCTTGAAGGGCAGTACCATCAGCTCTTACAGCTGATCGTGCTGATCTCTCTCACTGCAGCGATAGCCTCGACAGTTTTTCCTGCAAGTTTCCCAGCAGCTCTTGTGCTGTCAGTTTCTGTAGTTTGTCAGGGGTGTTGGTTTGTGAACATGGGGTTCATGCTGTGGGTTCCAAAGTTTGTTCCACAGGGTTGCTTTATGCAGATGGACAATTCTACCGGTGGTGAGATGATACATGGAGCGGTCGCTTGCTCATCCCCTGAGGCGGATTTCAGGGCACGAGCTCTGGCTAATCTGCAGTTTAGTTGGATACTTGCCGGGATTCTGATGATGACGGGGTTTTCTTGTCTGATTTTTGCCAGGAAAGGTGGTCGAAGGGTCCGGCAGTTGACAGCATACGAGCAGCTTCATAGTAGGCAATCTGATTCTGCTGTAACTGTTGATTGCTTCAAGCAACCTATTGATGTGTAGAGCTTTTAATCTGTTTTCCAGGTCCTATTCTGGGGAGATACATGAATTGTAATCTGGCATTTACGAGAATTATCTTTGCTAGTGAACACAGATTGTCTGCTTCTGTTTTCTTAGTAAGAACTGCTTCATGGTTGCGCAACATATCAATCGGAATCATTGAAAGTAAACATAGCAAAACTAATCTGTTAATGTTTGGACCAGAAATTTGCCTAACCATATGACACTGGACATGCCCTCAACCTGAAACGATCTTAACTTGAACCTAGCCTGGACTAACCATCTATGGAGCCCTTGTATAAAAAACAGCTTGCTTCATCATGTACAGGTATTATTGTTAGAACAAACCCTGTCTCACGGAAATGTTATGATGAAACAGTTATTAATAGAAAGTGTAGTGATTGCATGCTCACTTTCATGTGAGTATTGAGTTGACAAAATTCACCATATTCTCCATAACTGCAATTTCCTAACTATCACCTTAATACAAGTAGGAGGTATCAGATCCCCAAAAGGAAAAAAGGATGAAACTTGTGTATTATAAAATGCAACCATTGTATTGGGTCAACTGTGACAAGAGTGATCATAGATTCAAAAAAGTTTTCCAAGCTCAACTATCAAGTAATTTGTTGGCCTCCAAAATTTAAGAAATCATACAGCTCCAGTTCCAAAAGAGTAGGATCTTTGATTTGATTCTCGTGATATACCCTTCACCACTTGAATGAATCGCCTTCGAGATGTTGGTAATCTTGATAGAGTCAAGCAGAAGCCCTGCAACCTGATGAAGGATAGGATTATATAAATTCAGAAGTTTTGACTAGTGTTGGCTGAAAACAAGAATATCCTTCTAGCAGAAATTTTTGATACATACCTTCTACCGATGCCTTCCGACTGAGCTCTCCTGATCTCTTCCCGTGGAGGGCTCCACCATTGTCCCACGCCTCCATCCTTGTTGTGTCGCCATTATAAAGGCAGAATTTGAAGAGATACAGCTCTTCAGATTCTTGTAATCTTAGGCTTTTTAGCTGTGCTTTCATTATGCTCATGGGTTCAAATAGCCAATCAAACACTCTCCCTTCAGGCCTGTTCAGACTAGTTAACTCGACATTGTTACCTGAAGAAAGAGCATTTCTTTTTCAACTATCATAAAATAAAGAATGAGGTAGAGTCCAGTAGAAACAACCTCTCACACATTTTATTCACACAAATTAGGTTATAGGGTTTTAATCATAAAATGGAAAGAGAAAAAAGGGGTTGGGAAGGGGAGGGGGCGCAGGAAGCAGGGTAGTGAAGTCTTACTCATGAGAAATCCTGACGAGCCACCCTTAATTGAGCGGAGGAAGCAATCGAGGAACACATAAGCAGGAATTCCTACATTGACTATTTTGTTGTTCTTCGACTGTTGCCATGCATCGAGGTCAGCACTTGTAATAGCTCCTTGTTTAAGAAGCTCTCTCCCTACATCCTCACACCCTTTGAAAAAATTGTCCCATATCTAATAAACATTTCAGCAGCATAATATTAGTTCATTCTGTCAGTATAGCAGCAGTAACTGCTAACTGAAATGAAACATTTAATCTTACCAGCACAGCATTCAATGCTTTCTTCTTTTCTGAAGGGGTCCTCAGAAGAGGCTCCTTACTGTAAAGACCATCGATTTGTTCGTGCAATCCCTTGACAGGGAGTAGTGATGAATTTGCGTTTTCTCCCTCACTATATTTAGGTCTGGCTGCCCAAAGTGGACAAACGTTATAAATTTTGCACATAAATAGCTAAAGCAGCCACATATTCTATTTTAATTGGAACAAGATGATTGATGCAATGGACACACTGAAAGGCGTTAAAAAACACTAGAATTCTAATTTGTGCTGAAGTAAAGCATACCTTGGAAAGCAAGAACCTTCTCTCAAATACAAAAGGTCGTTTGTGTATTCATCAAAAATGGACACTGATGCTATGGCATAGAGCAATCCTTTCTTTGTAGACTCTTCCTAAATGTCATTGTCAATTTGAAAAGGGAATTCAGTCACAACCAAGAATAATTAACAAGAAAGAAGGGGAGAAAAAGGAGGCAAACATGAATGTAAAGAGATTTGAGACCCTTCCTTTCCATTTTCTTTAAAAACAATTTGTTGAAAGAAGGGTGATTAAAAAGAAGGAAAGGATACCTGGTAAGCATTAACAGCTGCATAGAACCCGAATCCAATGCTCGAAAAAATTCCACCAATGATGGCTAGAAAGACAGCAACTGGCCACAACACAATAAGAAGCCCAGCAAAGGGAACACAAACAGTTTCAAGGAAAGGTCCTTCCCTCCCAACAAGATCCTGTACCAGCCGCTGCCATCCCTTGAACAGTAAAATTGGGGCTTTGTAAAGTGTAATCAGCGGAATGAAGATAACATCTATCAAAAGTCCAACAATAGCACACAAAATGCACCCTGGAAGTTGTAGAACCCTACATTCAAAAGAACGGTTGCAGATGAGATAAGAATTTTATCGAGGCTGACAAAAATATGCAAATAGATGCCAAACCACCAATGCAGATTAACTTTTGAGAAAGGAGATTATAGGATAAAATGACATGGACCTTGGTTAATTTGCATCGCAATTTCAGACAGGCATGAAACAGGCTATTCTTGAGGACTCGCTATGATGTATGTTGATTATTTGTGACTACTGGCACTTGCAGCATACTACAGAAAAATGTTTCATTTATTCTTTTACTGTGAAGTAGCATCCAGTAAACGCCTCACTATAGGATCTGAGGGAGAACCCCTTAGCAATTCAACTATAAGAGTAAGTTTCTGTTAGCTTCCTTGTGCAGCAACATAACACACCAACTATGGTGGCCAGTTTGTCCATTATGCATCACTAGCAATTGTCAAACCAAGAAGAGAGAGCTCGCAAAAGCCTATAATATGTGAGTTCAGATGGCAGAAAACATACTTGAGTTCAATGGGTTTCTCTCCCTTTGACTCGAGCAATCCATCCATCACCGAGAAGTACGAGTGGAAGGAGAAATCAGCAAAATCACGCACAATAGTGCAAGCTCCCCATACATTGCTCCATGTACCATCCTAAATCAAATATCCTCAGTCATTAACATGTTAAGTAATTCAGGTCAAAGAGAAATCGGATTTAAAAATAAATAAATAAAGCATATATGATAGGGAGGCTGATTGGAAATAGCAATGTTACCGTGAGGCATTTGAGCAACTTGGTAGGAACTGACAAGCCTTCCTTGCTAATGGCCTTGAAGGTTTCCATAACTGGCCAGATGAAAGCATAGAAGATTGCCATAACCACACTACCCACCACTCCAACGACCGTCCATATTGCAATTGGTATCGGGGAAAAGAGGATCAATAAGCACTTCATACATGGTCCAAATTTCTTGGTTCTGCAGACCCCCATATATACATCCAGGAAAATGAAGATAGGCATTGATTCAAAATGCAAATAACAGTTCATCAAGCTAAGCTAGAAACCAGATTCAGATAGATCAACTAAAAAAGGTTAGATCTTGCTCATTGAAATGGTCAGATGTCTCTAAATGGGTATAGTGTGTGTGTGTGTGTGAGAGAGAGAGAGTGTACCTGATAATACAATAAATGCTGTAGAAAAGATGGCAAGGCCATAGCCCAATCACCACAGCAGTGTCTCCAAAGGCAATCACAAGAAACACAAATGGGCAGAATATTGCACCTACAATTTCAAATCTTGGGTATTAGTAGGAATTACAATAACAGTAGAGAGAGAGAGAGAGAGAGAGAGAGAGGAGCATACTCTTGACAACACCAAGCAGGAAGAGAAAGAGACAGACAGGGAGGAAGAGGAGGGAATAAGCAATGTACTTGAGGATGCCCTTTGCTTGTGCCATTTTCCTCCGCCCTAGCACTGGGCTCTATTCCCTTTGATTTCACTGGTCCTAGAAAATTCAATTTCTGCTTCAAGAAGCAGAATTGTGGCCGGAAATAATGAATCTGACCCACTTACCAATACAAACAATAATCAATTGATAGTTAAAGCTTGTGATACTAATAATTAAATGACCCGCGAGGCTTTGTAGAATTGCTAGACATAGTTTGACCTATTAGCTGGATGGAATTGAGGGTTTGGAACTTTGGAGTTGCCATGGGATCCCAATATCATATTCATATCATATCCTCCATTGTTTTCATACTGAAGATCTGACAAAGAGCTGTTTGTGGGTCCCATTTTGGTGGTACAGTGCAGGTCCCTTTGTCATAATTACCCACTTACCCTTGTACAAGGCGCAAGGATATGTGCAAGTTGCATGGGCATAGTTGGCATTTTCTTACTTCTCATTAGTTGGCAAGTTAGCACTTTTATTATATAAACTGATTGCAAGTTTGCCTAATTTTTACTGATTAGAGAGACTAATGTGCCAGGAACAAAATGAAATAAAATACAATTCTGAGCAAGAAAAAGCAGAGGAAAATGATTGAAACTGAGTTGGTGATTGCTGACATAGGAGAATCTGGAAGTTTTTTAATATTTTTTTAACTCTTCGCCAGTGTATTGTTTTGTTTATATTTTACTTTTTCTTGTTTTTGGATGTTTCTTCCAACCTATCACATTTTACAGTTACAGTTAAAAACACACACAAAGAATACAGGCCTCTCAAGCTAGAATTGCTTGAGAGGCCATTAGGTAAATCCAACACATACCCCTCAGGTTTTTTAATAGTCTATTGACAAGTCATAAAAGCAAAAGGGAAAATCTTATTGCATTGGCCAACTTCTGCATACAAGCTAGAATTGCCAACTTCCCTTCATAGACCTGAAGTCACAATGTTGGAAACAATATTACAAATTCATGTAGCCAATTGCATAAGCTGATAGCAGTCTCCCTAACCTCCTTCACCCAGTTACCATGCATGCCTCTCATAGTCTCATCGTTTCAGGCTGATTACGTTAATAAGCTACCACCTCATCAGTTTGCTTCGATATTGGAATCTTGATAGCTTCACGCGCAACACATAATGCTACCATCTTGCATAATTTTACTCCACATATATGATAATTTACAGCCCTTTGGAACTAGACCTGAAACCAATTGCCCATTGCCCCACAGGCCACAGCCAGTTCCTCCGACTGGAAGGGTCCTCGAAGGACCCAAATGTTATTTCATCACCACGTAGTCAACAGAACTGGTGTCAGACAAGACATCAAACAATTCATGGTCCTTTGACATGTTCAGCCCTTCTCGTGCTTCTTTTGCATTGTACTCAACACTATAATTTAATAAAACGAAACACAGAAGTCAGATCATTTAGTACTAAATAATAGTAATAAGTTAATAATGCGTCCTTAAAGATACATGAGCCCAACTTAAACCAAAAAATTACGAGTGATAAAAGTATACAGAATCATCAATCTAAAGGTGTCAAACTAAGAAGTAGAAGCAGCTTACTATTTTTGCTCCTAGGAAACTTGTCAGCATTTAAGTTCCTCTTGTCCGAATATTTGCTTGCGTCTTTCTCCATCTCCTCTCCATCATCCACTTGGTTGCCTCCTCCTTTGTTATCCTCTTTCACAATTAGTTCCTTCTCACATCCGTTGGTTCCAAGTATTGAAACTTCAAAAACATGAAGCCTATTATACTTAAAAACCATGAACTCCCCAATTTGTAAGGAATTGTCCTTGACAAACTTAGACCAGCCTCCTTGGAAATACAGGCCATCCCCTATTTTGACAACCTCTACTGGCCAAAGCTTGCCAATACTATTTTTTATGATGACTCTCTTGGGTATATGTTCAGTTATGTGGTCTTGAAATGCATCAGGGATCCGCTGCGAAATATTCAAAGTTCTAGAGATTACTAGTGTGAGATCACACTAACTAAAACAACACAGGAGAAAGTTGGCTGAAAAAGCCATTATTAGTTAGCATAGTCAGGACCATCTTATGAGCTCCTGGTTCTATTTGTTTGAAGTAGTCTCTTTTGGGCAATTTCTCTCTATTTTTCCTGGTGAATTCGATAATTGGTAAACAGCAACAACCACATTGAAATCTGACATTGATCTTGTCAAAGAATGATATGGGAATCCAAATTTATGAACCTATGATAATCAAACAAGCAATTCAAGCAAGATTTTTTTTGGGGTAGGATAATTCAAGCCAGAAATTAACAAAGTGCTACAAATCAGCACAACATTGAACCTTTTTTGGTTTTGGGTTTCTCAAAACAACTCTAAAAGGGCACAAATTTCATCGACAATAATCAAAGAATAGGCAGAAATTATTAGATAATAGGCAGAATTAACAGTAGTCCTTTCTGGAAATAATGTGAGGTATGAAAATTGAACCAGAATGCCATGGAAGCCTGTTGCGAAGCATACTTATGAGTAAGAGACAACGAAAAGCATGGCTTAATAAGCTTAGTAATTGCCGAATTGTATGAAAAAATCAACAAGCAGAATTGGGAGGAGTTTAGAGGGTTAGATACCAAATTTTGAGAACAATGGTCCGGCAGAAAAGGCTTAAAGAACCGTGGGAGATTACCGTCCGAAGAACCCATCTTTGAAGGCTTCGACTTTCGGATACCGTTCTATGCCTCTCCTCTCTCTCTCTCTCTCTCTTCTATCTCCCCCTCCCGGCAATTACAGCCTCGACGTGAATTTAGGTTAAAGGAGACATATAAGCAACTGGAGCGCTTCACTTCACTGCTTCGTAGAAGAGAAGTTGCGCTTTTTGTAATTTTGATTTTGATTTGAATTAAATAGATTTCAAGTTTGGAGCTTTTCGTAGTTGAGAAAATACTTTTTCAAAAAAAAAAAAAATAGTCATTCACATCCTTTCCCAGAAAAGCTTTCCAAATTTTGGGGTGTAGAAACTTAGGAACGTCAGTAGATTATATTTAAATTGAGTTGTTGAAGTCCAAAGATTTAATTTAAATGCAAATCTCATCCAATTTTTATTTTATTTTTTAAGAAAAGAACAAAACATCTATTATACAATATATGCTCTTAGGATATATATTAATAAATAGTTAGATAAAACGAAAAATGGAGAAAATTTTATGGCCAAATATAATGATGTGTCACCTAAGAATATATACTCTTAAATGGATATAATAATTTACATGAAAAAGGGGATTTGATTTATTTGTAATAGCCATATAATATATAAATCATCCAAAGTCAAATTTAAGACTTGATCTAAACCTTCTCCGACCTATTCTCTATAGGAGGAAGAATAAGCTTTTGTAGGTGAGTAATGTGTTAGCAACCTTATTCCCAACTCTTTTGACAAAATAAAAGTTACAAAAATCAAAATGACTAGCAAATTTTAAAATGTCAAGAAGGATATAACCGATAGGAGTAGTGGGACATGAGTACTTATTCAATTTGGAAATGATATTAAAGTTGTCCCTTTGATGATAAGTGTTTGAAAACCATGCTTCCATGCTTGTTGAAGGGCAAAGAAACACGACTTCTTCCTTGTTGCACAGCAGCAAAGTGAACAAACCCATCGCTCGATTGGAAGATCCAGCGATGGGCCCCAAAATTCAATCTCTTTCTCCAGTGGGAGATCTATGGGAGGAGAGATAAATTTTAGATACGAGTGAATCTCAAATAGAATCCATTCGGATTCTTTTGTTTTTTAGACATCGGCTTTTTCTTCTTTTTTTTTTTCCCTGATAAAAGTGAGCTTTTTATAATTAAATTTTTTTGGTGAAAATTTTGGATGCTTAATTGAGAGTGAACTATTACATGTGTAATTTTTTTACAAAAAGAAAATTTTATTTTTTAATAATGTAGGTGAAAATTAGAAATTAATTTTGTAATTTTTAAGTCAATTTTTTTGTCGAACTTTAGTATTGTATGTTTTGATAATGTTTGTAAAAATTATAAATTTACTATGACACTCTAACAATATTATATAATGTGTGTGAAATAGATTTTTTAAATTAATTTTGTTATCATAAAATAATTACTTACACTCCAAAAGTATATAAATTATTTTTCACAATTTATAAAAATAAATTACAACACAAAATAAAATAAGAAAAGAGTTTATAAAAATAAATACAATTAGTTATGAGTTCTATGTACAATATTTTATTAAAAAATTTAAATTTGAGATTCTTGCAATGTGAAGATGAAAAAATAAATAAATATTTTAATTAGGTGAAGGATAGGCCCACCAACAGATCCAAAATTTGAATCTTCCATGAACGACGCTATTAGAATCTCCGCTAACAAGGCATCAACCTTTGAAAGTTTTATTTTTCATTTTCATAAAAGAAAAAAACTATATATTAATTCATTCTTTTATAAACTAGATAGCATGTCTTTCTTGGAGGGTATTTAAGTGCATAGGTCTTGAGTTCATGATTATCTTGAAAGGAACCTTCTGGCCCAAGAGTCTAAGACAAAACATAAATATGAAATTTCAATGGAATGTTTCAAATTATCTATGTCCATATAAATATGAAATTCCAATAACTCAATTGCAATTATCGCTTAGTTGGATAGTCCACATTTCACTTTATAAAAAACATAAATATGAAATTCCAGTAGAACCTTCCAAATTAGCTATATATCATATTCAACATAACTCACAACATACATATAAGGCAAAAGCATAGCGTCAGAACAGGCATCACGGACATAATTCTACATCAAGTTAAAGCACAAAGAGTTCCAATGGTGCACTTCTACAAAAGCAAGCAATGCCCTAAAAGCAGGAGTTTGACTTACACAAGCGTCAAAAAATAGACAAGCAGCTGCCAGTGCCAGCTAGTTAGATCGGATCTGGGACTCCTTGACAATTTGAACTTTCAGCACGCAATTTTTTGCATCAATGAGCTCGAAAACACAGACATTCCCTGTCTGCAACTTGTAGTCTCGTGCAAAGAAAATCCATCCAGCACCTATTTTATACCGTCCAATTTTAGTGCATCGAGCTGGCCATTTTCTTCCATCAGGTCCCTCGAGTTTCACACCATCGCGGTGCCTGAGGTATGCGTGACCAAAACTAGCCGGAACATACTACATGGATCAGAAAAGCAAAATAAATACTCAGTCTTCAGTCGTCAAGATTAGCCAAAAATCAACTAGTTGTATGTCTGGCAGCTTACTCAGAAGGCATTACAAGTAGACTTCGGTAAGATTTAGGTTGGGTTGTCTGTTTGTCAAATAAGTTTTTCAAGAAAATGGCAACCTTTTTGCATCATTTCAACATAAGTCAGGTCAAAATCAAAATAAAAGGGCTGCCTAATATCGGTTATGGGTAGATCTGGTTTGCTACATAATTAAGAACCGCTGGGTTTTGCACGGTCTGATTATTAGATTCCAAATGCTGGCAAAACTATGAAAGGGACAAACTAACCACACAGCATGGTCGTTGCAGATGTCGTTTCTTGATGACAGCAGTGAAGAATGGATTTTCAGGCTTGGAGGATCCAGCCAAACCCAGAGCTTCCTGATGCTTCAACCAATGGTATTCTGTAACTTGATCATATTAACCCATTAAAAGCCATTTGAATGGAAATTTAGATTGAGTCCAGTTACTCAAAGACCTTACCTGGGTTCCCTTGTTTCAGATCATTTGCCTTAATGCTGTGTTTGCTCTGTTCATATTGATCTAGCTGCTCATCATCACTAGCCAGTGAGCTGCTAGAGAATAATCCACTAGTAACACCATCATGATCATGATCATGATCATGCATTTGTTCATCATCATTCTCATGCAAAGAAGGTTCATCTTCACTCTCCAACTTTATCACATGTGGGGCTTCAACACTAACATCGTTTTCCACAAGCTGCTTTTTTCGGGGCAACCTCACTTGGCTTCGGTGGTCATCACAAGGCTTTTTCCGGCCCTGGGGACCATTGCAGGCTTTATATGGGTAACATATCTCACAAGTGGGTTCATCATCATGCTCGTGCAAAGAAGTTTCATCCTCACTCTCCAACTTTATCACATGTGAGGCTTCAACACTAATATAGTTTTCCACAAGCTGCTTTTTTCGGGGAACCTTACTTGGCCTCGGTGGTCATCACAAGGTTTTTCCGGCCCTGGGGACCATTGCAGGCTTTATATGTGTAACATATCTCACAAGTAGTTGTATCGAATATATGAAGTTCAAACTTTGAATTCCCTTCATATATGAACTGCAGAAAATAAGCAAATCCTATGGAGTAGTACTTCACAATGTCCTGCCAACCGTCATGGAACCATAGCTTATTATTCTCTTTGACTAATGTTACCTTCCAGGATTCTTGGGTAGGAACAGTGAGGATCACAGAAGTAGAAAGTTTGTCACCATAGGTGCTTGCAAACATCTCAGGGATCCTCTGTCAAAGCCCAAAAACACTTGAGAAGGCATGCATTAACAGAAACATGCCCAATGCAAATGCTGCAATTGCAACAAAAACAAAGTAAATATGAGTCTCATTGAAGCATGGTCTTAGGAAGTCCACTTAAACACGACCTTACTTACCCCCAGCAAGAAAAAATGGGCCACCTAATTTTGTAAATGGATAACAAATTGCAAACCTACACTTTTTTTCGAAAGAGTTCACAAGTACTCTTGACGAGATGCTACTGTTCAGAGAGTCAGAGTGCAACTACAGCTTACATTGTCGTCAGAGACTGCTGTACCTACAAACCACTATCAGGTATGCTGATTAGTGGTTCTTACTACAGAGACTCTAACCATGAATTCTGCTTCCCACCCCGCCATTCGTCTTGAAACTTAACCCGCAACAGTTCCCACTAGAGCTAGGTATTCCAGCTAAACGTCCCTGAACCCACATTGGTCAAAATCATATCCGAACCTAGGCCAAACCTCGATACCAGGCCATTGAGGTCATGTTGGCAGCCCAATATGACATTCATGCCACCAAAGTCAGAGACCTACCATAATTCCATTAATTTCTCGCTGCATTGGGGAAAACTGAAGGGGAGGCCTTCCCCTCCATCACACTCCACCTTGAAGTGGGGTGGGACAGAGCAGAGCTCAATCCTTCGTACCTAACACTAAGTCTACCTTAACTAGTTGTATATCAGACACCTAGAATTCACACTTAGTAATGATTTGACTGGAACCCTATATAAAACGCAGTCCACAACACCAGTCGTCATAAAACAGCCCAAAAAGAATGAATCTTGAGGGCACTAGAATGTCATCAGTTACTCTGCATACATTATTGGATATAAACACAGAAAGGGCATCGCTTTTTTTTTCTTAATAAGAATAAATTAGCAATCTTTACAAATTACAATCAATATGTCAAAGCTCAATAGGGTTCTCCAGTTCGAAGTAAGAATGTAATTAATATATGAGAGAGATTTTTGGAAAAAAAAAAAAAAGGGAGCATGGAGATGATCAATGTAAGAACAAAAGAACCAGTAGAAATCAATGTAAAAGGAAAGAGAAAAGGGAAAAAGTTACCAGCTTGTTAGATTGTATGGGTTGAAGCATTAACTTGAAGAAGCTAAATCCCTTTGTTTGTGTACAAGAAGACAGACAGTGGCTACTTTTTCCATGGCTTCTCTCGTCCGGACCTTTCATATCTCCCTCTTCTTTCCCAATGAAACAATGATGCTTTGTGAAAAGCTTCTCGCCGTTGGGATTATGGAATTTGCCTTGGGAAGAGAACTCGCCAATTTTCACTCAGTCAGCGGCGGCCTCTTCAACAGTCGTTTCAGCTTTCTTTCTCTTTGATGGAGTTTTAAAATAAATAAACAACTCTCTCTCTCCCTCTTTTTGTTCACTCATACTACTATTTATGCAGAAGAAACTTAAAATATTGTTTTAACTTTAATTACATTTTCCTCTAATTTAATTACTGAATTGTTAATTTGAGATTGAATATAACCTCACTTTACTTCTGTAATGCTTTTCCTAGACTAACATAATACTACTATAAAACAGTTCTCCTTTGCATTAAAAAAAACAATTATTACTTTACTTTTGTTTTTTAAGTGAAGGTTTGAATATATCGTTCTACATTAAATCTAGCGGAACTAATAACAGCATAAATATAAATGATTTTCTCCATGTTTCTTTTTATATAATATAAACATCAAACTCTATCTGTTTTGATCAAATATCAAAACGTAACGTCCATAAATATAAATGATTTTCTCCATGTTTCTTTTTATATAATATAATCATCAAACTCTCTCTGTTTTGATCAAATATCAAAACGTAACGGTCAATTAAATAGTCAACTTTTTCTGAATTAGTTCAACTTTTTGTTTCCATAGCATTAATAACACACAACATGATTATAAAGCAAGAGTTGCCTTCACTATATATATCAACAATTGACTCTATATGTTGCGTTAGGAATGTATCATTTTGTTTTGTCTACCAACAATTGAAAGACATAAAAAAACGTAAAATATGAAAATAGAACTATTAAATTAGTCAACTCTAATGCTTAAAGTATCACAGTTGAAAGACATTGACCAGAGCAGCACAGAGTCTACTCCGCCTAAGAAAAAGGTCCAAAACCCAAACCCATTACAATGAGCCTACGCCCTACCCGGCCAAAACGCTAGTTAACTTAAAAAACGATCTTGCTTGAAGCTCAAATTGACAACAACATAAAGATGTAGTCTTCGAGTTTCTTCAATCAGTTCAGGAGCCGGAAAAACAAAGCAAAACAGAGTGAGATCAAGCAGCCTAGCTAGCCCCGACACAATCACCAAGCCTATTAAACTTGCCAGCATCATAAAGATGTAGTCTTTGAGTTTCCTCTATCAGTTCAAGAGCCCAAAAACACCCCAAAACAGAGCGAGGTCAAGCAGCCAGTCCAGACACGATCATCAAGCCTATTGAACTCGCCAACATAAAGATAAGCCTTTGAGTTTCTTCTGTCAATTCAGGAACCCTAAAAACACACCAAAACAGAGCGAGATCAAGCAGCCTAGCTGGCCCGGACAAGATCATCAAGCCTATTTTTTGGAGGCCTTGAGCGTGACACTATGAAGATTCTCACCCACCAACTCAAAGCTACACAGATCACCTAACTTCAAATTGTTCTCCTCCCTAAATTTGGTCCAATCAGTTCCCGTTAGACGCATAAAAGACTTGTGATAGTTGCATCTAAGATTCCATTCTCTTCCATCATCTCCTTGTAGTTTAACATATTTCCTCAACATGTAATTCCTCATAAAGCGCATAGGAACGAACTGTACACAGAAAATTTTCATCCATGGAATCACACATATACGTCATAAATTCATGCCGATAAAATGAGGGACACTATCAAATAAGTTTGAAAGCTTACCAATTCATTCCGCGAACAGTGGCTCTTTCTCATTGTAATGCTAAAGGAGGGACTTCCAGAATCGGTCTCAAACATTTTCTCTTCTTCTTCCTCTTCCTTCACTTGCAATGGTTGCTCTTCCTCCTGTATGGGGCATTGATTGGCATCTTCAGATTCTGAAGGACATCTGGGCATGTTGCTCGGGTACTCAATCTCACAGCAAGATAAATCGAAAATATGAACTGTGAAGTTGGAATTCCCTCGATACTCAAACTCAAGGAAATACCCGAATCTTATAGCATTATGGTGCATAAATTCTTTCCAGCCTTGAGTAAAGTAAAGCTTCTTATCGCTTCTGCTAATTGCTACCTTCCACACAAGGCCTGTTGGGACTCTGAGTTTAGCAACTGAAAATGCAGAACTGAAGTTCATTGCGAATTTCTCTGGAATCCCCTGCTTCAGAAATCACAAGGAATGGAGCTTACATGTTCAATCCTCTTACAAATAGGACAAAAAGACCATTCCAGTCATCAATTTCAGAATCCGATCACATTAAAACAATAACTTTACAAGACATGCATGCATGCATGATCATGATCTGTTTTGGAAAATAATCAGATTAATCCCTGTCCACTCTTCCACGGTCAAATTTAGCAGAAACAAAATCATGAAACATTTGAGTACAAATGAACAACATTTGATAGATCAACATTGTATAGCCAACAAATAAACCAAGAAAAAGGGAAAACAAAGAGAAATAAAGGTGATGACCAGGGAATTGTGTTCAAGGGTAGAAGGGAGGATGATCTTGAAGAATCTGAAGTTGCATAGCCTTTTGTCTCCTCGATTAGCCTTCGGAGGCCTTCCTCTTCCCCTTTTACTGGCTCCATTTTTCATAAGAAGAGATTCTTCTCTCAATTCTCAGAGAGAGTAAAGAATACAATTTATAAAAGAGAGAAACCGCTGAATTTCAGTGGAAATAGTTTACCATTTACCGATGAAATATATATGAATTATTGTGTATTGTGTGGGTAAACAATTGAGCCCATACGTGGCAGAGTAATGAGTGAAAATGGTCACATTTGATAGGTTCTTTTCAGAAAGTAGCTTTTCTCATTTCAAACTTTTTCGGGATAGAAAAATTATTAATGATTTAACATTTTTAATTTCTTTTTGGTACAGTGTGTTCTTTAAGAAAATAAATGTTTAAATTTTCTGAAAATCTGGAGTGTTTTCTTTTTCTTTTTCTCTTTTTTTACAAAAATATATAATAGAAGCTCATTGTCAAAAAAATTTACCAATTAATATAATCAAGAGTTTAGAGCACTATTGTAATTTTTGCCAGACTACTCTCGTCATTTGTTGGACATTAGACAATGGTCCATAAGTAACATGCACAACTAGTCTCACAAATATCTTAAATAAGGCCATTTCACACAACCATGAAAATGGAATTTCGTCAGAAGTCTTACCATATTAGCAATGTCATGCTTATCACAAAATACATCGAAGGCAAAAACTTAGCGCCAGTACAGGCATATAAGTTCTAAACCTCTGATGTACTACTTCTACAGATGTTAGTACTGCCCAACAGCAGGAGAATGACTTTGCATAACCTTCAAAAGATTAGCAATGCGGTGCTGGCCTGGCCGGATCCGTGGTTTCTTGAAAACACAAATATCCCTGGGGCTTCTAGTGGTTATCCCTTGCAAACAAGATCAATCTACGGCCTAAGTTGCAATGTCCCCGTCTAATAAATCGGACTGGCCATTGTCGTCTTCCATCAGATGCCTCAAGTTTAACTAATTTCCCGGCTAACACCAGAGGTACGCTTGCTTAAAGTGAACTGGACCATACTTCACTAATCAGAACAGCAAAATAAGTGCTCAATTGTCAGAATTAGCAAATAAGTTGCAATGCCCCAGTATTAGCTTATTGAAAGTCATACCAAATTGAACCCCAATAAGCCTTGAGAATGCCAAGAACAAGAAGCAAAAGGAAAGGGAAAAAGCAGATCGAGTTTGTTCTGTTTAAGGAAGCTTAAATAAGAGCAAATTCCGAGATGGATTCAGCTGTTGTAATTGGTGACATAGTGTAAGTGTCAGCAGGCTGCAAGTGGAATCTAGGCAGCACCTAAAACCACCAAATACAATCCTTCAGACCATTGCTCCTCATGTGTGTGATTAAGCAACATGGAAAACGATTAGCGGAATCAAATCAGCCAACACAAGAGGACCTACCATTGCCTGGGATTTGATTTGTAGAACCAGGGCGCAGCTGGCTTAGGGTTTAAGAATAGTAAACTCTGGAATATAACTCCTCTGATGATTAGAAGTGTTACATGGGTCAAATGGATCATTAAGATTTATTTGAAGGCAAAAGTTTCTGGAAGGCAGGACTCATGGTATTGGATAAAATATGCTTAAGCTAAGAAAGAAGTTCTGGAATATAATAGCTTCTTACATCTGTCTGCAGGGCAGATGTCTCTTACACAAACAGTAGTGGAGACTCCCAAAAAGCTCTAGTGCCAACAACATCTGGTGTAGATCAAAACATTCCTTCAGTACGATTTTGCAATAGAAAGGAGAATTCTAGTATTGACCATTCTTGGCCATCATCACAATGGCTAAACGAAATCATAAGCCTTAGCAGAAGTATGTAAAATTTTGTAGAAATTTCCAGATTTAGGTCTAAGAGGCAAGAATTCCTACCCTAGAAGGAGAGAGAGAGGGTTGATTTCAATGTAGAAATGAAGATAATCAGGGAGCAAACAGGGCTTAGGTGTTTACCAATAGATCCATACCTTCAGTGTCCTAATAGCACCAACATCCTCCTATACTTCTTAGCCAATCTAGCATCTGCATCTTTGATCAAAACATTGGAAACCTGCTTCACTTGATCATAAGGTGCCTGATGTAAAGAACAATAGATATTAGTTCCTGTTCAATGACCAAGGAAAAGGAAAAGACAATTGAAATCTTATTTGATGAAATTTCTGAATGTCAACCATCATCTCTCTTCTTTCTCTATTCTGCTGATGTTGGTCATTGAGTGGACTTCCTTTTTCTTCCTCAGCATAAATTACAAGAACAAACCACCTGAAGATGGCAAAAGGGAGAAAATACAGGATAAGTGATCTGTATAGGGTTATAATGCACACTATTTTTTGAACAACATACCAAATTACCAAATCAGAAGAAAGGTAAGTAGATCTTACTCTCATAATTATTGAAACATTAAAAGAGAAAGCCCTCAACTTTTGAGAAAGTCCTGCATATCAAGATAGTCCCAGACTGCATAAACACACAAAGTGCAGGAAAATAAGGCAAACATAAAACTGGAAAATATGAAAGAGAACTGAAATTGGACCTTAATGTGTCATTATCCTTACTGTCCTCATGGCCTACTCTCAATATGCCCTCATACGGTCAAAATCCAGCAGCAGCTACTGACACCAACTGAGAGGAAGAGACGAAAAAAATGGTTCAGTCATAAAATCTTACTTAGCTGAGCCAAAAAGGGAAGAAAAAGGAGATGAATGGCTTCAAAATTGCAACAAATTCAGTAACAAAAAGGAATTTCGTTCGCACGAGTATGAAGGCCATCATCTTATCTGCAGCCTTGTCAGCTCCATAGATTGAAGCCCTGGTGCTAACACCTCCAGCCTTTGTCATCCAGGAACTCAAACATGACCATTGAAAGGAAGGAAGAAAGCCTGAGGTTATTCAGTATGCTTAAGCTGTTCAAGTATTCATACATCAGTTTCATTTGCAATTTTCCTGTGCTTTTCTGCATTGTACTTTGCCATAGTCATCTCCTCAAAAGGGTACATAACATCTGCAAATAATTTGGAAAGACAAATTAATATGGTGCGCTGACACAATCCACAAATATTTTATAAAACACCATTGGAGGGGCTTTACCGTTAAAAATCAATCCTATTCACAGGACTCAAACTACACAATGCTCTGGACTCTGGAGTACTCCTGGTTCAATGTGCCAGACCCTTTAAAAATCGCATGACCTGGAATAAGGTTGAGTAAACACAAGACATACAAGAACTTTACAAGGCAGGAGAAAACATGTATCTATATTTATACCCGCATATTAGCACAAACGGATAATATTTTGATCTCATAGTGCCGTTATACTAATCTTGGGTTGGGTGAATAGAGACAGAAAAATTTATGCCAAATCCATTTTTTACTATGTTTACATCAATTAGTACCCATTGAGTTTGATCCCACGATACATATACCCAAAGCTATAATATTATCCATATTTATGATCTATTTTATATACTACAACATCCTGCATATTCAATATAATGCTTAGTTAGGCAAGAATAAAACATCATGTGTACAGTGAACATACTATACAGAATTCAGCATTTAACATTTATCATCACTGCCCCAATGTAGTTCATTTAAATACTGTTAAAAGCATAATGTAGATGTCCAGATCCCTCTTACACATAGAATGTTGCTTAATTAATGCAGTAGAAAATACATGTAAATCATCTCTTACCAGGGGCTTCCATTTGTTATTTTCACGTGGATTTTTAAAAAAGTATTCACAACCCTTATGTCAACATTAATCACAGTCTCAGGAACAGGAACTGAAAGAAACCCATCATCAATTGGCACAAACATTTCAATCACCAAAGTAGCCAACAACGCTGGATCATCACATTCACAGCACATGAATTGAACGAAATGAAATTACCAAATCCCAGATTTAACTGTCCGAAACCAATCTTGTTATACTCCGATCCCACACGAACCCATAAATTATCAGTTTAGGAACGTAATTGTAACTTCCGAAATCAGAATTAGGGAAAAGTAAAGTAGAACTACCAATACTTCTTCTGCATCGTATTTCTTTTACTTCGCCGCCCGTCTGAAATCAGAAACTAAGCCGAACATCTCCCTGGATGATAGAGAAAATCCCTCTCTGGAGGAGGGACAAAATGAAATCTATCTATCGGCTATCGCATCCCTGGACGCGGGAGAAAGGCTCGGAGAAGCGGATGATCAAATAAACCCAGAGAAGGTAGAGTTTTTATAGGCGCTGACGCAAACAAGAGAACAGCTATCGTCAGCTACCGTACGCGGTGGGGCCAGCTGACCACAGCTGTAGTACGCGGTGGGGCCAGCTGTCGTCAGCTATCGTCACGCGCTTTTTGTTCGACAGTCAACGCACGCGCTTTTTGTTTGACAGTAAGTGACGCGTTTTTCTTTTCCTTTTTTTTCTGAAAATTATTAAATAGGATGTGTTTACTTAAAAAAAAAAAAACACTAAACTACCAAAAACCCGCACATAACCCTAGCGAAATTCGGGTCGATTTGATTATTTGAATTTGTCCTAACCGAAAAAATCAGTCTAACCATAATTTTTTATCCAAATTTTAAATTTACACATAAAATTTTTTTATTTTTATTATCCGAATTCGATTTTAATCTAAATTTATACTTGTCTAATATAAAAAATTTAAATATCAAATAAAAAATTTTATCTCGATAATTAATTTATCAAATTTAAGTTTAACCCAAACTTAAAATTTCACCATTGTTACCCACACACTATTTGAAAGATTACATGTTTGGTGCGATTACTCAAAAAAATACATAAACATAGAAACCTCAAAACAAAATGGATTCAAACACTGAAGCCAAGTCTTGGCATTTCCACCACCACTGAGAAAAATCATGAGCCGAATCCAACACTTAACCGTCATGAACCGTTGGGCTTCCCGCCAAATTATAGAGCCGTTTTTGTGCTTCAAATGCACCCAGCAATGGTATCATCAACTCCCATCATACTCTTCAATCCTCAAATCTGTAAACGACCTTGCAACTCTTCGTCAAATGCATGCCCACATTATCGTTTCCGGCGCCGCTGCCCTCAATGTTTCTCTCTCCAACAATTTGATCAACTCCTACGCTTCCTTAGGTCTAATTCCGTATGCCCAAAAAATATTTAATGGAATCCTGGAGAAGAACTTGTTCTCTTGGACAATTCTGATTTCCGGGTTAACAAAAAATGAACTCTTTGATGAAGCTGTGGATTCTTTTGGCAAGATGGTAGGGAGTGGCTTATTACCCAATGAGGTTACTATCTCGAGCATTTTACCGGCTTTTGCAATTCAGGGTTTGAGAACGATGGGGAAAGCGGTTCATTGTTTCTGGGTTCGTCAAGAATTTGGGACTAATATTGTGGTCGAGACTTCTTTGGTTGATATGTATTCACGCTTTGGGTGCATGAGTATTGCTCAGTATCTGTTCGATAAAATGCCTCTCAGGAATCTTGTTTCTTGGAATGTCATGATTTCGGGTTATGCTAACAATGGGATGGGTGGTGATGCCATGCAGCTTTTAAATTTGATGAGAAGAAATGGAGTTCCTGTGGATTATTTTACCATCATGAACCTTATATCAGCCTGTTCTGGTGATAATTGGGGAGTAACAAGCACTGCAGTTCATGGTCTTATCATCACAATAGGATATAATACTGAGAAAAAATTCAAACCGCTCTCATTAATATGTATACCAGTGGAAACTTGATCAGTGAGGCTTATAGTGTTTTCGGTGAAATGTGTTTCAGGGACGTGGTTGCTTGGACTCTGATGTTAGAAGGCTTCACATCTGGTCAATACTGGAGCAAGGCCTTTGAACATTTTAATGAGATGAGGAGATTAACTTATATGGCTCTTGACTCCACTGCCGTTGTCAGCATTCTTTCAAACTGTAGCAGTTCTGGTGCTTTGCAGCAGGGTAGACGGGTGCATGCATTGATAGAGAAATGGGGGTTTAGTGATGATGTCTTTGTAGGATCTGCGCTTATAGACTTTTATGCAAATTGTGGTGATTTAGTTGATGCAAGAAAGTATTTTGGCATAATGAAGAAAAAGGATGTTGCATGCTGGAATGCCATGATCAGAGCTATGGGGGCAAATGGAAATGGTAAGGATGCAATTGATCTCCTATTTAGAATGGAAGATTTAGGAGTTAATCCGAATGAATCTACTCTTGTTTCTGCCTTGTCAGCATGCAGTCATGCTGGCATGATTGACGAAGGGCTTCAAATTTTCTGTCATATGGTGGATAGATGGAACATAGTTCCCAATTTGCAACATTATGCTTGTGTAGTCGACCTTCTTAGCCGTTCGGGACAATTAGATGATGCTAATTTAGTCATATCTAAGATGCCCTTGCAGCCACATTCTGGGGTTTATGGTGCTTTACTGAGTGCCTGTAGGGTCTATGGCAACACCAGGATGGGAGCTGAGATGTTCCAGAAACTTATAGAATTAGACTTCTTAGATGTCGGGCACTTCTGCTCTATCTCAAACATGCATGCCTCTCTGGGTAATTGGAATGGTATAGAGATATCTCATATAGCACTAAGATCTAAGGGAATGAAGAAAGACCCTGGCTACAGTCTAATTGAGATAAACCAGGAAGTATGTGCTTTCATGGCAGGAGAGAAAGATCATATCAAATATGATGAATTTGATAGGGTGTTGCAAGGCTTGCTTTTTGTAGTGAAGATGCAGATATACCTCAGATAGGTGCTGAATGAGGATGAATCAGGCAACGTGGAAATAGATGTACGAGGACTCAAATAAAGGACTAGTACGAGGCTGCGACCTGTAGAGAATTGCCTTGGTCAATTGGCAATAACAAAGAGTCAAAGATCCTTAAGAGATGAAGGTTGACTAGATCCAGAGTTTCACGAGCACTTATTAAAGGTGCCCCTTCTTTTAAGCTTTTATAGTATTTTGACTGATGATCCCATATTGACCAGGTGTCTACTTCCAATCTACATCAAAAGACAATCATATTCACTCCCTCATGTGAGACAGTTTTTAAACTTGAATTGTTTGGATGCCCATAAATTCCACATTTTCAAGTTGCATGTGCTTATAGTGGATTTGTCACGTGATACTTGATCAATTTCTTCGAAGTTTAGTTCATTTTAACAGTGGGACAACTGTCCTGAGAGATTAAGAGCCTGTTACAATGTCAGGAAGCTGTCACTTTTAGGCACCTGAAATTAAAAATGGCTTGATACTTAATGATGACAATTTTAATTTTTAATACGAAATGAACATCTACAACCGCTTCTTGAATCATTCAGTTAAGGCAGAGCATTTAAGAGAATTTTATAGTTGCCAGTCTTAATTTGTCTATTAGATTGATTTTTACAATGACTGCGCAAGAAAGGAAGAAAAACTGATAAAGGAAGCACAATGTTTTGTTCCAGGGCATGGTGAAAACAGAGAGAGAGAGGGGGGATTCAGAGTGTTTCCTAAGTAAGCTAGTATGGTCAACCATCTCGAAGGTTTCCATAGAGAGAAGTTTAATGGACAACATATTATTTGATAATGAATAAGTAGTGAGAGCAGCATCCTTGATTTGTATCATGCTTTCTGCACCCTCAGTTCATTTGCACTCAAGAGTTCGAATATGCATTGATTTCCAAGTTCTATCTTGTTTGCTTCTGCAAAGTTTCTCCATCCTTGACAGAGGCAGTATGACCCCTGATTCACAGATGCAGTTACCTCCCAACCTTCACCTTTAGAATTTCGGAGAGTGATCATCTTATTTCCAGTTAAAGGAAAATGCTCCTTACAAAATCCCGAAGGCATTCGCTGAATAAATGACCCAATGGATAAGAAATCAGTCAATAAATATTATGTCAATTTGCTGGGTCAATGGAATTTGGATGATACTCACCATTATGTAAGTTCTTTTCACATGGTATTCTTTCATATGGACTCTGAAGTAAGGATTTTGAGATGGGAGAACAGGTGCTTGCCCCCTGGCTGAAAAATTTTGTCTATGATTAATTGCCTTGGTTCTGCTCTGTGAATCCTCTGATTCTTTGATTTGCTTTTTCTGGTTCTCCTCTTCTTCAGAGGCAGCAGGTACTTTGATTCGCTCACACCCATTTTTCTCAAAAATCTGCAGATTGAAGCACATATCTCCGTCATATCTGAAGAGTAAGAACTCATGATCTTCCAAGAAATTGTCTTTCATGACCCTTTCCCAGCCATCCTCCAGGTATGTGCCATTGTTCCTTTTTCTTAGAGTAATTGGCCATTGACCGGCAATACCCTTGATTGTTGCCCTAATTGCTGCTTCACCAGACAGTTCTGCAGGCAATTTCTTCACAAAACGTGGTGGAATCCTCTGGAATGCAAAACAACAGTGCAGAGCAAACAAATAACCAAGATCAAGAACATTGATAGTGGCAACCATTCAGAAGGTAAAATGACCTTCACGATAATGTTAATGCAAGCAAGAGAGCTTGCTTTCTTTCTGTCATCATTTGCATAGAAGCAATTAAACAATAAGTTAGCATCTTGTGCCATTCTGTTCATTTTTATGGTAGATTTCTCCTATCACATTCTGTAAGAAAGACTTGAACAAGATACACAAGCCTTGGACGCAATAAGAAGGATATCTAAGTGTTGATATCTGGAATCCTCAGCTTCAGATCTACATGACCTCAAGGAACTCCTTTCTCACTAGGCCGCATTCTTGCCTTTTTTTTTTTTTTTTTGTAACTTTACAGTGGCGGAAAATCAGTGGGAAACATAATTATGTTGCCAGTTCATCTCAAGGGAATTTCAAGAAGAGGCCAGAATAGGGGAAATTAGAAAGTGAAAAACGAAATAAATTTTCATAAAAGTGAATCAAACAAAGCCAAGCCTAGCCTTTACCCACTTACTGGATTCAGATACATGGTATCATCAGAAAATTAAAGGAGGAAATTCCATGCAATAAGCTTTGGCAAGATTCTATGCTGGGTGTCAACCACATCACAGAGCCAAGGAACAGTTGTTTATCCCTTAACAAAATAAATACTAACCAAAGTTGTTTTAGAATACCATTCTTTCTTTGAGATAATCTCCAGCGACAATCTTGAAAAAATATGACTTGTTCTTCTCCATTGGCTTGAAGCTCTGAGTCCGTTCTCTTTTTTCTTGATTCCTTCAGAACTTCTGTGCTGTTCCCTCTTTATTATTTTGCGTAAATCTCTTGGCACATCATTCTAGGCACTTATACACAACAGTCCTCGTATGTTAAAGCTTTTCACAACAAGGTAATTTACCCCTAGCTTGTGACAATGACCGTAGTTTCTATTTCTAGCATTCCTGCCCCACACCAACCACTTCCTGGTGTACAATTAAGTCTCGTGCTCAGGCTGACTTTAATTTATTGGGGGAGGAAAAGTTGAAGTATTTGTTGGCAACAGGAACTTGGCAAGGGATACCTATTTAGGTGACGTGGAAGTTTTTCCACACTGATGGTATAAAGATGTGTGTTTTTCTTATTCATTTGCATAAATACTCACAGCAATAGGCCTGTTTCTGACTTCATTGAGAATTCGGACCTGGAGAGCAGATGCTTGGCTTCATAACTGAGCAGTATAATGTACAGCCCTCCATTCATCAGAAATTAGTGGCAATATTAATTAGAAAGCACATAGAATAAATCAGATATAGCAAGCTTTTTCTTCCTCTTACCTGGATCCCTCTTTTCTTTACCCTTTTTTGGAACTGGATGCCCTCAGATCATCTGCCTAGTTCCTATACTTGTCAGAAATTTTAAATTTCAAGAGATATGGGTATACCATTTGCAAGTTGAGAGGAGAGAAAAACTGAGGATTATGACTCAGAAGCATGTGATGTTTGACAGCTTTTGAGGACCATACTACTCATGATGTATTGATGTGCATGGGCAATAATTCCACAAATGGAATTTTAATCAAGATGGTCATCCTAATGCATTTTTTGCTCACCACTAGGGTCATATTCAAGATTACAAAAGAGGCATTCCTTTTCTCAAGTGGCTTCCCTACATGCTTCCTAAATTTGGTTATATGAATTATTTGCACAACCTGATTGCTGAGAAAAATTACTCCACAAGCTCTCCTCCTCCTTCATAGTCATCATTATCATCTTCTTCTTCTTCCTTGTTCTTATTCTTCTTTTCCTTCCTCCCCTTCTGCCTCGATTTTCAGGGGCTCTATGTCAACTGCTTATTGTGTCTTTGGTTACAGCTGAGATGTCTCTTAGTGCCTTTGTGATATCAAATTGAAGACTATCACATCGCCTCAACATTTCGAACATTATATGGCTCCATTGGCATAGCTAAGACCCTCAAGGAGCCACAGTTTCCTAAATTAGGTTCTATGGAGTATTTGCACAGCTTGATTACCAACAAGCATGTGATATTTGGCAACTTGTTAGGACCATAATACTCATAATGCACCACAGGCACCCCCGGTATGAGTGCAATATGTAAACTACTCACCATGTGTCTCTGGCTCTAATCAGGTGAACCTGTCCTGGAGATAGTGAGGGAGAAGCAGATTCAGAAAGGAAAGGGGAGATATCAGAAAATTTCAAGGTCATTGGGACCTTGGAAATGAGTTCATCGGCAGACAAGTATCCAGAGTTCTTCCAAGTCTATCTTCCAGAGCATAGTTCAGAGAGTCTGGTAAATTAAACATCCCTGCTGTTCTTGTATGTAAATCAAACGTCTCTGTAATCTGTTATATTCCAAAGTTTAATCCCTTGCTCTCTTTCTTTTTGATTTGTTGAGGTGCATTCTACTTTACAATAGCTCTTTGATCGAATTGCTTTTTCAAAATCTGTCATTTTTCTTCCTCTACCGCTTAATTTATTATTTTTGGGGTATTACATTTTTCATTTGTTTGAATCTGCACAGAGGATTCCAGATGCTTTTCTGGAATATCTAGGTCACAAAATACCCAAGAAAATCGTCTTGAGAACTCATGATGAAAACATCTGGTCTGTGGAAACATTAGAAACTGACAATGGCCTTTTTTCCAAAAAGGCTGGCTGAAGCTTGTTTCGAACAATTCACTGCAAGTAGGAGACATTTTAGTTTTCAAATACAATGGGCATGTAATGTTTGACCTCTTAATTCTTGGGAACACTGGATGTGAGAAGGAACAAGTTGGAACTTCTCCCAGCAATAGGCACACAATGCAACAAGACAATCAGTTGCCAACTCAACAACAAGAAGAAGAGGAGGTGGAGGAAGAAGCATATGAAATGAGGGACAGAGACCAAGCTGGGAGCTCATCTAGGAGGAGGATACTTGAGGGCAGGGGAGAGAATTGTAAAAACTTTATCCATCCCTTAAGCTTAGTTATTTTCTTTAAGTTTCCTTCCAAATTATCAATTCCCATTATGTCGTCCCTTATTATGATCCAGACTCAGTGACTGGATACAAGCCTGGGAAATTGGAAGAAGGCATTGAGGAGTTTCTCCCTTCCAACAACCCTTATTTCATCACTAGATTGCGGAAAACCAGGGCTTCTGAACTGGTAGAATTTTTCCCCCTGGATAATTATCATGCATCGTAATATAATTGATGCTAATTAGTGATGCTCTTATCTTACTATTAGGCCATACCATATGAGATCAGGAAGGACTTCAAACTGAAATTTAGTGATAGCATTCAGCTTCAAGATCCTGAAGGGAGATTCTGGCAAGGAAATGTAATCAAATGGAAAGATGGGCGGGTTTGGGTCAGATGTGGATGGAAGAAGCTCTGCAGGTGGAACAAGGTGGCAATGGATGATAATCTTATCTGTGAGTTCTTACCTACCCAGAAACGGACTCAAGAAATCATCAAAGTTCAAATCATCCGTTCCAAGATGCGAAAAGGCCAATCAGCCAATTAGTCTCACTCAAAGTTCCAACTTCCAACAGTAGGGTTAAGGGATTTCAGTCTTTGGTAGGTCTTTGATTTATCTGGGATTGCTGTAAATCTCAATGATTTCTCCCTTGTATTTCATATTCTGAAGTTCCATGCTATATCTACCAGTCACTGTATGTACTGTATTTGTGCCAGAGAATGTCAATCATTTAGAGAGAGTGCACAATTAGCTACCTGCCTATACATATTTCAGTTGATGTATTATTCATCGGTTATTTGTTTCAATTGCAATACAGCCCCTTTTTCTTGATTTTAATTTTTTATAAAAATTTTTTAGAAAAGGCTTTTTCGAGTTTGAGGACTGGGAAGTCCGTCTCCTTCCATTTGTTATTCAGAACCTCTTTTTGCAATTTGGTTTGACATGAGTGTAATTTTATTGAATAAATATACCTCAATATTTTTTTATCTATCTTGTGTCAATGGGTTGGAGAACTGGATACTCTAAATGTAATTGAAATTATTTTAAATTAGTCAAAATAATTACTTGTAGTCCAACATTAAAAAAAAAATAGAACATCTCGAATCTTCTTCATCTTTTGAGCTAGGGTAAATAAAACTCCCGTATTATTTGTAGAAATTTTAAATTTTAATTTTCTCTTTTTATTTATTTCCTTTTTCTTGGAGAAGCCAATTTTTTCATTTCTTTCCATCTGATCTGCCGGAATAACCGTTTTGCACCTTTTCAGTTCATAAGAAAACAGAACAGAAAATAGGAAGTCCTCAAAACATTGTAAAACTGAATATTAATTACAAGAAAATAATTTGAAGAAGTTCTTCTTTGATTTGATTAAGGTAAGCTCTCCCCCCCACCCTCTCATTAGATTTGTTATGAAGTCATCAAAGCTCTGTATCTGCTCTTCATCAATTCCCAATCAAAGGTCATGTCAAATATTGACAAAGCTTGAGATTGTTTTGAAATTTTAATAACTCAAGTCCAGAATTTGAAGAATCAGCCCCCTTTATTCTGACTCATGATAAAGATTTTTAAAAAATATACATAATTTTGTAAATTTGGTGATGATCAGGCAAGGAAGATACGAGAAAGAAAAGCCCAAATTCCCAAATATGGGAAAAAGAAGAATGGCTAAATTCAGAGAAGAAATACAAGGGTTGTTTGTAATGATAGCATTAGCAACAATTTCAGTAGCAAAGGCAACAGATACAAACCCAGTTTATGATCCATGCTCAGATGCAGAGGTGCAGAAATGGGATGGCTTTACTTTTGGGGTAGCCTTCTCCTCTAAGGAATCCTTCTATGCTTCTGATGGGGTTCAGCTTTCTCCTTGTGACACCCGCCTTGAGCTTGCAAACAAAGCCCAACTCGCCATCTTTAGGCCGAGGGTTGATGAGATCTCCCTCCTCACTGTTAACTCCACATTTGACCCTGTATGTATTTCAGCTACGCATAATGGTTAGATATTGAAGATCTGATGGTTAAAATGAATTTGCAGAGCTAACCATGTTATGTTTCTCAACGAGAATTATGCAGGCCAAGTTGGGTGGATATATGGTAGCCTTTGCAGGGAGAAAATATGCTGCAAGATCACCCCCAGTTTTTATTGCAGACGATACTAATACTATAACAACTTTTACCCTTGTAAGCGTGTGAATTCTTTCTTTCTCTCCCTTTGTTTCTGTCTCCTTTAGAATAGCGTAACCAAAATCAATTTGTCCCTCCTTCAAGGTGCTTGAATTCCAAAAGGGTACTCTTCTAAATTTATACTGGAAGAAGTTTGGTTGCGGTTCATGCAGCGGGGACTTCCACTGTAGTAATGGAGAGTGTGTGGTGGAAACCTCAAAATGCAAAGGCAATGGCGGCTCTGTTGACTGTACTATTCGCATTCAGCTGACATTCTCAGGCACAGACAACAGCCTTGATGTCCTTAACTCGTGGTATGAGATGAAGAACATGAGGCGGTTCTCACTCTCTGGCCTTTTTGCCAATCTTCAGGATTCATTTACCAACAGTCTCTTTTGAGATGGTGTTTGAGCAAATTGCTCCTTTGTTTTGAAAGTAAAACGTATGTAAACCTCAAAAGCAAAGCAATGTCTAAAAGAAATGCAATTATATCAGTTCTGTACGAGTTAATATGAAATTGTTGTATTCAGAGTCATATAATATGGGTATTTCATGAGAACGGATGTGCTTGTTTTGTGTACCAATTATGGTTTTTCCAAGTATAAAATATGACCTTTTAATAACCCAACTATTGTAAATGGTGATCATGTCAAAGAATATTAACCAGAAATTAACCGAGACAACATCATCTCTTGAGCAAAATGTCTGAATCCAAGAATTCAAAAGTGAAACTAGACTTTCTTAATACTAGGATCTTTGCATCACATAGACATGGAACGCAAAACTATACAAAGATTTCAAGGTGTCAGAGGTTTCTAACATAAGGTCTAAGCTGCCAGAGGCAAATGCAAACTTCACAGCAAAAATTTCTCCTACTGCACAATTCCAATGTCTAAAGCCAAAAGGGTAAGCAATCATCTTTACATTGTAGTTGCTGTTCATCCCATCTCCCAGCAAAACTCAAAGCAGTAAAGCATGTGAACTTCATTGATCTTCAGATTCCAGCTAACATTGGGCAATCCAAATCTCTATTAACTATCATCTCTTGGAGAACTTCACTCTTGTCAACAGGTTGGCTGATCACCACAGTAGCATCAACTTGCTCTTCTATAGCTTGCTCTGAGTTTTTCGTCTCAGGTTCTGAAACATCACTATCAGAATCATCAGACTCAGACTCAGACTCACACCATTCAGAAGATGTATCAGAGCACTCAGAATCCACTTGTGCTGGTGTGTCTCCTTCTATTGAGTCAACCACCATCTCTGGCTCTATTGGCTTGTTCCCGGCTCGTCGGGTTAGAATGAGATAATGTGCAACTGATTTGAAGCCTGATTCAATTATCTGGTACAAAGACAACAAAATAACATTAAACAAATTTACAAGGACCGATTGGGCAGATAAAAGAAACACTTGAGAGGAGGTCTAGAATGAACCTTAGAGTATAAAATTGTGACAGGTGGCCACCCTTTTGAGCGACGACAACGGCTGCAGTTGCATATCTCCCTGCAAGCTGGGCACAACCACACTGGATTTTTCATAGCTTCAGTCAAATTTTCTCCATACCTATAGAAGGACGACAAAGGTCTTAAGACATCTAACTTACAAAAATCCCAACAGAAGTCATTGTTGGTTTGTTAAGCCAGTGGGAAATTGGCCAATTGTCTATCAAAGTATCCAGTGGTAAACCATGGGTTATGCTAGACTATCAACACATTTTTAACCAAGTATAGAATATCCTTGAGCACTACTCTTTTCAAGTAGCTAACAATAACAACTACAATTACTTTCAGCTGTATCTCCCTTCATCCACAATTCCACCATGACCTTTTATTACTACAATATCAACAAAATATGCACCCATGACCGATCAGTGGCACAATAGTTGAGAGTTTGAATGCTACATGATCATAATCAAATGATACAGAAGACGACTGAAAGGGCTGATTGGGGGGGCAGAGGATCAACATTAATAGGATACGCTGACGTTAATTTTATAAATATTCTTCTCTGTCAGAAAGACATGTTCAAGATGGGATCACAAAAGGAAGATATATGAGAATGAACTCACCTTGTGTACAAGCAGTATCCACAAAACTGCCCTTGTGGTGACCTGCATGTGGAGCAAAAGGTGTGCTTCCGAAGAGTTTTCTGCCTGCAAGTTAAGACACACATCAGCATCGAATACACAAATAAGGCAATCACACCAATGACAGAGACCACAGAAGTAACAAAGCCTAGAAGTTGTAATCAAGTTTTGACCTGCACTGGTGGCAATTTGTTCCGCTCACAGGATCATACAAGCGCTGGCCATCCTCTCCAAAGCCATCAACATTCAAAGTCCATGCGGTCTCGCAATCCCCCAATAGCTTCTCATCATCTTCAGAGTAGATCTCAGGTTTCCATGAATCTGGTATACAAATCCCCATATCTTTCAATGTTCTCTCGTCTTCAACACCAACATTCTTCGACCTACAAACATCCCATGCACTCAGAAACCCAAACTAGCCCTTTATTAAGTAAATGGATAACATCAAATTACTCAAGTTCACAGAGATGAAACACATTAAAACATGCTCTTAAGGGTAGTCCAGAATTAAACGAAAAATAAACTCTAGGTTTGATTCCCTTCTCCTTGTTGGTGACGATAAGATTTGAAGTTATAAAGCCAACAAACCGATGAAGAACCCTAATATCTTACCCAATAACCAGGATTTTGCATATCAAATGGGGGAAGACGACAATAGAAGAAATATCAAGGGGTCGTCCAAAATCATCCAAAAAGTTAAAAGCGCAAAAAGAAAAGGGAAAATTACCGAGAAGATCTCCTGCTGGGATCATATGAGGGAGGAAAGAGGGGAGGGTTCCTCTTCCTCTTAGGAAGGGCTCTGGTGGAGGGTCCGCGTCTGTTCTTAGAATCGAACATTTGGGAGGAAAGTGAGAAAATGCCCAGCTTCTCCATCCTTTCTTTGTTCTCTCTAATCCTCTCCTCTCTGAACTTCTCATACCCAGTGGTAGTGTCCTCCTCGGAGCCGGATTCAGAATCGGATTCTGCCACTCTCCTCATTTTTCTTCCTCTGGTTTTGGGGATTTTACGGGATTTCTTCTTCCTCGGAACCATTTCTCTAACAGGTGAAGGGCTTCTCCTAACAGGGCTAATCCTCTTTCTCAAGGTCATCACCATTTTTTATGGATTCTCTCTCTCTGGATGACAAAGAAAGTGACTGAATGAATGCGGTGACTGGTGAATGACGTGAGTGGGAGGTATTTATGGATTGTGAATTTTTCAAGTTTGGCGCCACTTTTGCCTCCTCAAAGGTAAACTTTTGGTGGAGATGTAACTCAGATTCTCTTTCCAATTTTTTGATTTTTCGGTTTTCCCTCTTTTTGGATTCTTCAAAATTGGAATTTTTGGGAGAGAGACTTGAGTGAGGTAGACTGAAATTGGCTTACGGAGAGAGAGAGAGAGAGAGAGAGAGAGAGACTAGAGTGGCAGCAATGCAGCACCAGACACCAAAAGGGTTTGCTCTTTCGAGTTGTTTTTAGGTTTTTTTATTTATTATTTTTGGATGTAAATTTTTTTCTTAAAATAGTTCAAATAAAAATAGGTCAGTCCAATATAATTATGATACATCTAATATTGGACTATAGAACAAGACACATCTCAACCCATATGTCTGAAAAACGTCTCACTGTCATATATTTCAAACTTACAGACTTGTGTGATTATGTAAAATATTAAACTTACAGACTTGTGTGATTATGTAAAATATTACTATGGGTAAACCGAATCATAACATTTGTAGACCTTATAATGTAAAATTTTCGTATGGGCTCAAGCATACCTAGCTTGTAGGCCCAGCCCACTCAACATATTTTGAATGTTACATCATAAGCATGTATATCGATTAATCAACCAATGCAATATACGTCTATGATTATGAATATTATGAATAAATATTAATTTTCAAGTTGAAGTAGCCTTTATATGATAATATTTTTCCCCTCGGCTTGACCTTTGCTAGCGCACGAGATGCATAAAATGAATAATCCGAGACTTCAGCACTTCAACCAAAATGAATTTTCACTATGAAACGGCAATCAACTGAATACACATTTCTCTATTTTACAAATTTACACATTGGAAATTGGATGCCGAAACAACCCGTAAAAGGGTTGTCCGATCGGAAAAAGGTAACAAAAGTGGAACTCACTGTACAAAATCCTGCACAAATGCACTTATGTACAGATCAAACATATAACCACTGCCCCTTCTCTATAAAATCCAAAAACCCACTCATGAAAAGGATTCCCTCATTTCTGGGCTCTTCTTTTTGTCAACTAATTAAAGACTCCATCACCTTCGATGTCGTCAATTGATGTCCTCCATCACCCACTGCTTTCTTCCAACATGCCCATTGACAAACAAAATGATTGATCTAATGATCTCTTCCCCATGAAATAATCAACATCTATCTATAAGCTTACTAAACGAGCCATCATTGAGAAAAGGTGTTTGTTTTCAGCAAAAACACCCTCCAGTGGGCACAGACGCCCCTCAAATGGCAATACAAGAGAGGTTATTTTCAAGCAGGTTGAGCTTGCTTCTTCTTATGGATGTCTGCCACCAGATCCCTCAATTCAGGAAACACCGACACAAGCAAGAGCTCCAAGATAGCAAATGCCAGTTGCTTCAGACACACCGAAGACTGCAAATGTATACTCTTTTGTCAAATTCAATGCCATCAAATAGAACTTGGAGGGAACGACACCATGTCTAACAATAATAATAATAATAATAGTAATAAGAATAATAATATTGCAAATGATCGCCAGATTTTACCTGAAGAAAAAATAAATATCACGTGCACAACGCTTGTACTGCTTTTGGCCTATCAAACTGACCAATGGTGCCGGAGCTCCATCTAGCAAGAAGGGGAAAGGAAAAAGATCCTGTGACTAGCCTGTTCTCTTCAACTTAAACCATCTAAAATTCACAAGTTTTTAGATCTCAGATCTAGATTAATCCACATTTATTCAGATTTATCAATTTTTACTCAAACTCTAGATTTCAAACTCCAGGGTAATATTTCCAGGGTGTCAAACATAACAAAAGATTTAAATGAAGAGAACAGGCCCAAGAAGCCCAGAACTCAATTAAGTAGAAAGGAGAAAGGACAGCCATGAAAAGTGCTTCAACATTCAGATTGTCAAGAAAAACAAATTGGAATAAGGAGGAATCATCTGCAATATAGAAACTTACTGAAAAGCGTTTCCTTCACAAAACTAGCTCTTCGAGCTTCCTCAAGCTGCATCTCAAAGGAGCCAGCCATTTGGGAAGATTTACTACGCCTTGCTCGTGGTGTAGCTTGAAAAGTTTTAGAATCCATCTCGTCCATTCCACCCCCTGTAATCTCGAGCTTAAGAAAGAATTTTCCATCTGGCCACAGAATCTGAGAAAAAAACATATACATGACTAGTGAACAGCTGAGGGTAGGTTTCAGTTCTTTTCTTCATCATTCTTTTTCTTCGGTCTTCTGAATTGGTTGTAATTACAATGCATTCCCAGGAGAGGGTGAAAGTTATTTTCAAATATATGATGAGAAGAATCCTAAACGCCCTCGAAGTTACAAAAGTACATCCACCATAGATTCAAACAGTCAGATCTGTGAACAAAATAAATTGCTGATATGCTGAATCAAATTATACGACCCTTGGCAAAACAGTTGCTTTAGGTGCCCAGACCACATCGTAAAACATCAGTAGGGAATTCTCCTCATATATATCTACTTATAAAAAAATCTAAAAGAAAAGCCTAATATTCACTTATAAGATGCATAATTGGGACTTGGGACTGGGGAGAGAAGCTCTACAAAGCCACAACCAGAGGGACAAAAATAATTTCTATAGCATACACTACGTCACCAAGTAAAATATTAAGTATTATAGAGATCTGTAGACATCATATATGAATGATTGATATGGTCAACATCAAACATGCACAATGATCCAAATGCTTACATCTTTGACCCACCGAATTCCTTGAGCAATAACATCCTCTCTCCGCAGCCAGTTAATCTGCCTTAATAGCCAGTCATCAATGGCATCTTCCATGACTAACTGCAGTATCTGCTTCGAGATCCAAAAACTTGTCTCCTGTTATAATATGAATGGATACAGGCATGAGAAAAGTACAGAGCTCGCTTCCGAAGTTTGCTTCAATTAATTTTTTTTTTTAATGTGGATACTTATGATGAAATTATGATGCAAAATCAATAATTATAGACATTAATAAAATTGAATGTATGGAAAATGTAGTTGTTCTAAAGGCTACCATAAAATGACTGCATGGAGTTTGCCTAAAGCAAAACTCCACTTTTTTTGGTTTTTTTTTTTTGGTTGGAGGGGGAGTGGTGGAAGATTACTCAAGTGAATTTAGACAAGAAAAATGCATAGATGACATTTGCTACGTAAATCATGAGTCCCATTAAAACCCTGAGTACCAAAACCTAGATATTATACCTCTCAGCAACCAAATACAGTAAATATAGGAAATAATTTACCTTATCCAACCTCTTCTATTAAGCTGAAACACCTTATCAACCAAGTTCAACATAGGTACGCTGACATTAGGCGGTGTCCACTGCAAAAGCGAGCCAATCAGAAGCAAACTACATGCAAGAACAGTATATGGCCCAAATTTTCCTGCTTAAATAATCCAAAAGTTGGTAACCCATCCAAGTAGAGAGAAATGAAGTTGCCTATCAGATGTTCCAACTTCGAAGTAGAGGGAAACATCAAACATAGGGACATAACAAAATGAACCTCCCACAAAAGGAGTTTCAGATAATTGGCTGTATTAAAATACTGTTATCCATTCATCACAGTTTCAGAATTAATTCAGTTGGAGACTACAACTCATAATCATACTACCAGCAAATTATGGCTTGTAAGGAAGACAAATCAGGATGATCAATAATATGTGATCATATTGGTGTGGTACCCAATTATGCGGGTGGACAAGACAGGAAAGTATACGACAACAGCCAAGACGAGGAAACTAAGATCCATTTTCATTTCTTAAATGGAACAAATATTGATAGGGGTTGTGCCCAATGATACCTCAGGTGGCACTCCAACAGGATCGTCAAGAGGGTGATACATGGCTGGCAAACTTGCTGCTCCACCCAATTTGAAATTTGTTTCCAAGGTTCTGGGCTTGTCGGAATATGAGCATGCAGTATCTTCCATTTGTTTAACTACACGTGGCGGAATGCTCTTATTTAATTCATTGTCTGAATGCCACCCATTTTCTCGGTCACACCTTTCATCTTTGTCACCTTCTTCATTATCAGAAATATTAGTAGCTGTCTCCATGGAAGAATCCATGGAACTGTGCATCTTCAAATCATGATCATTCAAGGACAAGTTTCTGTTAGACACAGATTCCAGAGGTTCGTAGTGGGATGAGGATGGACCTACGACTTTGCGGACTATTCCATCTGAAACCCCTTTGAACTGGCGTACAATGTCGTCAACCGCATCATCAACATTAACTGTTTCACAATTTTTAAAACACCGTCAAATTTCTATCAAAAGCTACTATTTTCAAGTTATTCAGAACAGATTTCAGGGTGGTACAAAAAGGATGACAGTCCAGCATTGAACTAAGATATTCCAGCATGTCGTATCTTTTCTCTTGATGCAATAACAAGGGAGCAGAACTAGAGAAAACACCAGTAAACATCCGAGAAACAAATTACATGCACATAAACTGCAAGATCCAAAAATGATGCAGACAAGTCATACAAAATGTATTAATGAATGCGGAATGCTATCATAAGGCTAACAAATAAATAAGTCTGGGTATAGCAGTGAATTAACCAAGATTCAACAAACAATTAGACAGTTTTCACTTGTCAAAATAACTGAAAATTCCATCGTAGTCCCTGGACAACCTTGAAAGGTACTCCCATGAACTACAACTTCTTTTTTTCTTTTTCTTTTGTTCTCTAACCCCTCGCCCTATTTTTCCCTTTCATCCAACCATCTATTGGCAAGTGGTGTGGGAGTACAATACATCGTACTCAAGGGACTACCATCTAACAACAAAATAACACTTCTCCTCCAAGTGGTCCAAAGGAAACATATTTCCCTTGCAGTTTTAAACATAGAACAGTCAGCCAATTTGGTCAAAGTCCTCATGATACTACCTATTACCAAACAGTGTCCACTGAGTTCTCATCTTATCAGACATCATCAGCATACGCACACTGAGAACATCCAACAGTCAGACGTCTACGAGAAATAATAGTAAAACGAATAAGAAATTCAAAAGTACCCATTACATACCTGCAAGGGTTTTCATCACTGACGGCGATTTCCCAAATGAATAGTTCTTCATAGAAAAATTAAAGAAGCTGATTAGAATCAAGCTTAGGAAGAAGTAAAAGTGAGGAATTCCTCATTATCCCTTCACGTAACCAAAGGTAAACATCAAGGTTAAGTATTCACCTTTGAGGAAGCACTGAGAAAATCCCAAACTTCATGCTGTTCAGCAACATTAGCTATAGCCAAAAGATCCTGGAAAAGGATGGCTGAGATGTCAGAATAATCCTAGCTCAATAGAAAACTCCAGTTGCAAACACATGAAATCATACTTGCAGATATTTGTCAAGCTGGATGCAACGCTGATGCACAAAAGCATCCTCAGTGCTGGATGAGAATATCCTTTTCGGAGGCAAATGAAGATTATAATTTGGAATGTCCTTAAGATGTCGATGCAAGCGCTCGAAGTTCCGGTACCTGCACTCAAAAATCACAAGATAAATATCTCAGCAATCACATTCTAGACAGATAGTTAAGTATAGTTAGTAACATTAAAAAATGTTTTTAAACAAGCAAGGTTAAGTGTGCATGCATCAATCATTACAAAATTAAGACAAGTCGAAAAGATATAAAAAGAAAATATATAGTAGACACCAAGAAGCGACAGCTTTAACATACAACAAAACATGCATGTCAACCTACGTATAGGTTACACAAACAAACTACAAACTTAGTGACGTATTATTCTTAGTAGAAAGGGCAAGGTACAATATACTTACACCAATATAAACTTATACTGTGAACACAAATTCAGAGTTGGAAATCATACACACCTCCTTTTTACGAACCATGTGTTATTTTGTGCATCGGTCACTGCAATAGAATACACGGCAAATGACTTGGATCCAATTTTCTCGAAGTATGCCCCTATAACCTGGCAATTATGCCAGTGTGGTGATCACCACACAAATCAATCCATCAGTCTTTTACAGAGAAAAAGAATGTCAACATATTTTGGGATCTCTAAAGCAAATTTGACCATAAGATTCTGTGATCAATATCAGAATCTTCAATAAAAGTGGACATGGCAAGGGCATTTATGCAAAATCCACTTCCTTCAAACACGCTTCAACGCTTCCCTCAGCATTTTCACCAAGAAAATAATGTAGAAGTAGAGAGACAAAAGTACTAACCCGACATCTAAGCTTGGGAAAGTGTGACCCATCAGCACGAATCACAGAAGTTGACACATCATTACTTCTCCGACCACGATGCCTTTCAAAATCTGGACTATAGAAGTCCTCTGAAATTATAAGCCCTTTGTTTTCACCAGTATTAACTCTTTTCTCCTCAGGTTCAACTTTCAAATCAGAAGTACTACTGGATCTCTTAAGCCTACTTTTATTTCCACCAGGTGTGAACACACTAGTGTCATCTACTAGATTGGAAACAACCATTTCCCTTGAAGAAGATGCCTTCTCTGCATCATGATATACTTTCGTCTTGATCGGAGCAACATGAGCTGATCCAGGCCGGACCTGTACTACCATTCTATTATCCGATACTGAAGAAGTATGTCCTTTTGCAGATTTATTGATTTTATCTTTATAATTTCTTCCTATAGCCCACATGTTTTCAAGATTTTCAGGCGCAAGAACTTCAGTTCTTCTCTGGGTTGCTGCATCCAATACCCGGGCCCAGTCAGCCTTTGGATGTATGGACTCTGCATGCAGTGCATTAGATGAAAGGCTTTCTGAACTCTCCGAAACAATTTCTCTATGATCGTCCTTTGCAACTAGTGACACATTCTTTAATTGATCATCAGAGGTTTTTGTCTCAAAGTCGTACATTTACCACTTTCTACACTTCCTTGAGGAACTCGATGATTGTGATCTGGCTTAGCTGACTGATCATCACTGTCTTGTCCATTTAAAAGTTCTTGCACATTAAGAAGAACAAACTCAACCAACTCATTGATATACCTAAAAAACCAGGATAAAAAAAATAACCACCATGAGCAAACCGACCAAATATTTCAACACAAATGCACCATTCAGGAATTTGTATTTTAAAACTAAAAACAGCCAATTTGAAAGCAGATACTGCAAAATTCAGTTTTAAAAGCTAATACTTTAAACTATAGCTGTTATGTTAGAATGACAAGCAGAAAGAGATGCTACGTTATGTTAACAAAATCTCAGTGCTCGGGAGAAAGAAGGCAATGATGCATAAAATTATTACTCTAAAAGTCTAAACCAAGTACATAGAAGGGTGAAGAATGGAGAACAAGGACCTCTGCAGCCAATGTCACAGGGCAGGAAATAACACTAGAAGATTAGGAATCTGATTATGGGTTTCAAATGAAAAAATAATAGGAAACTCAATAGTTAGAGCTTAAAACACCTGATACACAGCCACATCCAACAGGTGCTGAATCGCAGCACTATGAAAATTTGGTAGTTTAATTTTCCATCCCACAATGTTTTACAGGTGCCAAGCTCACATCTTTCGTGAAAGATGTTTTGATAATGTTGAGCTGTTTAGCAGTATCTTATGTATTATTTGTCAAGCACAAAATGATCTGCACAACATTCATCAACTAACTGAATGATTAGAATATGTATCTCACTATTGAGGGACTACACAAGGCAGTACAATTCCTTTGACAATATCCGTGGTAAGGATTTGACTACTGACTGTATTGAGTATTGACTAATATCTCAAGCAATTAAATTAAGGTAACTATTCAAAAGACAAGCAAGTACATAACCAGAATCACAAAAGAATTTCAGTAGAATGATACAGCATCATCAATGCTCCTCATCAAAGTATCATTGTCACAATGCGTGTTATTTTCAGAAAATCCGAGCAGTAAAAATAACTATATAACATGTCAGTAACTATTTGAAGGCAAACTCCAACCAAATTGACATAAACCAGAACCGCTAGCAATAGCTGTCAAGTAAGAAAGGTTCCTAAGGACTTACGCTGGAGTAACAAGATTTAGAATAGGCTGTAACACTAAACAAGTAACAAACTCTCGAGCGATACACCTAACAAGAGGACACTGTGCTTCTCTTGGCCTTAGAACTAAAGCTAATAATCCAGCAACAAGCCGCTGAAGAACCTGCAGGTACAGACATGTTACATAAGCAAAAAGAACTTAGCAGCGAATATTAGAAGAAAACATAGCATCATGAGAACAAGACTCCACTCAGACCTTGTACTCACTCTCAGCAGATATCAACGCTGGATGAAGCTCATTGGAAGCCTTAAGATGGTGTTTTAGCCTTTCATCCCTTTCCTCAGAGGACAGAGTGACCATGACATCCACACCAATAGAAGCCTGGGTCCTTCTAAACAATTCGATATGGTCACCTATTAAGTTAACTAAGTCCCTGAAACATACATAACCTGTTTAAGACGCTATAACTTAGAAACCAGGACTTATACATCTGGCATCTCAAGTTGAGGGCTCAGTAATTACCTCGTTAATAAGTCAACAAGGTTTACTTCCTTAACCCTTTCCGCAACTTCACCTATAGCATCCAGTATAATTGTACGCATCAGGTCAGGAGCTTCTTCATCGGGTGTTATATCAGAATACCACAAGTCTGTGACAAAATCTTGTATAATTTTATCAACAAAGTCTTCGGCTGCAGCCTCTACCATGGGTGAATCGAATTTTCTCTTCCATTTTGGTTGTGGACGAGGTGAAGAGAGACGATAATCATTTAGAGTAAGTTGCTTCCTTTCCAAATAAGAAAGATACGTCTGTTTGCTATTTGGTGGAACCTTCCAACTGAATTCTACCTTGCTGGTTAGAATGCGTAAAAGCACAGCAAGAAAAATTGCAATTGGGACATTCATCCACATCGACTTACTAGTATCTGCACAGAATATTTGAGAATGAATGAGAATAAATGTTGTATTATGACAGATTATACCTCCAAGAATATAGTAGAAGCTTGGCCTATCACACTCCTGAAGGAACTCCTACATTAGGTCGTCATTCTGAATTCAAAAGAAAAAAATTGCAATAAGAAGTGAGTTTTCCGGATTGATCCGCAAGAAGTGAGTTTTCCGGGTTGATCCGCTGACTTTCCTTGTTAATCACTAAGTCCATCAACGATCATGTTCTGGCTTGTGTGAAAGTTGGACAAAAGCTCATACAAATCATTCTCATGCCATTACATTTAGTATTGATCATTTGGTTTGAAGGACATGGAAAATGCCTAGGACAGAGTAGAAATAGCTCTTCAAAGTATCAAAGTCTGAAGGATTTAAACTAAGGGTGGTCACTTTGATAGTCTCATTCGGGATGCTTGCCTCTCATCCACCACATTAGATTTCTCAACCAATTAGATTAAACTTATTCTTATCACAAAAAAGGAACAGATTCAACAGAACTCCCCCAACCACCACACACACACACACAAAATAGCAGTACGGCCATCACATTACATGATGGGGTTAAAATGTTGCAGGAGAAGGTAAAAATAAACTTAATTGTTTCTTCACCATCACATTACACCTCCATCAAAGAAATTGTTCCCTCCTTCAAGAAAAGAGAAATTAAAAGAAGAATTTAAGTTCAACAAATTGTAGGCAGTTGAGTAGAAACCTTCGAGCCACCACCAACAGGAGGCATGTATTATTTCTTCCGGACAAGTGGGTAAAACTCTATAAGGGATGTAACGAGATTCGTTTCAAAAGCATTTCCGTCGATTAACAGCACATAGCACCCCATGGAATGTCCTTCACATCCCCGTCCCCAACCCTCAATACAGAAGGCATTTGAATCTCATGGAAAATCTATTTTCTTTTTTCCAACAAATATGGGAAACATTGCTCAATCCTTGTTCTCTAATATGATACTAGGAAACTTGAGAAACTTCCCGTGTAGACCTACTTCTCCTCCAAAAAACCTACCAATACATGGCAAACAAGGGCACGGATATTTGATATTTGCAAATAGTTTACTCTCATAAGTAAAGAATCATTGTGAGTACAAGTGTCTATATATAAAATTATGGTTTGCTAATACCAACACCCCTCAAACAACCGCCTCTATCAAGCATCAACCAACATCTGGTCGTTGATAAACCACAGAGACCACACAATACATGGCAACGCTATCTCCATCATTGTGTCCATACATACTCCAAGTTTGTGCATTGTACTATAATTTACCAGTTTACCAACGTCATTAGCCACAACCCACTAACTTTGTCCTCGTAGTTATATTTTCATTACCAATATATTCCCATTATTATGATTATGATCTTCTTGCTAAATTTCATCTAATATTACTCTATTTGGATAAGGCAGCAATACATTCAGAGATCGTGAACCCTGATATCTCTATGTAACAAGTCTACCCCAATTTCTCAATGCAAAATACTATAATTCAACTCCATTGCTTAAAACCTTATCTGTAACTGAAGCAATAGGAGTTGAATTAATCCACATTCCATGAGTAAGCTATGCGACAAATAGAAGACTCGCCAAATTCCGAAATTGTGCTCAAATTCAAACGACAACAATTCGGAATTTTCAAAATTCAACATTGTAGAGGTAAAAGAGATAGAGAGGTAGACTTACGTGCAAAGAAATAAGTAATGACGAAGATACATATCGCCCACCAAACAAAACGAATTTTAGCTTCTTCAATTAGATCCTGAATGGTCTCCATCGGCCTCATCGCTTCGAAACCCTAAGGCCCCCAGAAGGGACAAATAGAGAGAAAACTCTGCCGGGAGCTCCGATTGGATGGAATATAGAGCTCTTCAGTTCGGGGCGACCATCGGGATTCCGAGGCGAGAGACAAAGATCATCAACCCTCCGGCGAAAAAACTAGGGTTCTTTTTTTTTTTTTTTTGGAGAAATTAGAGTCAAAAAAGAAATTGAAATGCTGGGTTGTGGAAGATGATGGAACGTTCACAGTGGGTGGTTGCCTCGTTGGCGAGAGAGAATCTGGCTGAATAGAGGCGAACTTTGTCGTTAGACACAGTTGGCAAAAAGGGCTAGCGCGGTCTACCTTCTTCAATATTCATTGTTGGACACCGAATTACAGCACGTTAGTTGTGATCTTGTGATCTATCCAAAAAAAAATGTTACGCAGCTCATTATGTAATATGAGCACAAAACATATGTAACTTCATTTTCTAAGACCATCCTTAACATTGAGTGTATAAGATGCTAATCATTTGATTTTATTTTTTCTTATTTTTTGACAATTAACATAGTTATTTTTAAAAAAATATATACATATACACACACACACTCTAAACACAAATAAGCTAAAATAGGATGGAGTCTCGCTGAATATCAAAGTTTCACTAGGAGCAAAATCTCCGGAAGGAATACTTCAACACACAACCATTCAATATACCTATCTCTCGTAAATGTGTAAGAGTATCTCTTATCTTCTATTATGAGCAATTAGTTAATGTATACCTTATAACAATATATTGATACTTAGATGATGTGATTAGTCGATGAGTTAAAGCTAGCTAGCTAACATTTCCTCCGTTACTAAAGTTTGGCTATAACGTCGGGTCTTTAGAAACGATCCTTCTAATCTAAACCATACACAAAAAACATTAACCTTGTTTAAGTAGTTAGCTAACTCATACTTCGCAACTAATGAAGTGAAAACTAAAACCGATGGATGTTAATTACTGATCAATTTAACTATATTAAAAAACAAGGACACATGATTTGTGCAACATAATCACGGGGTTTGCCCACCAAAAAAATAAAAAGGGTTAAGTAACGCACTTTAGGCTGGCTTCATGATTTTGTAACGTAAGAGGCATCACCATGCATGTGGGAGATGGCAGTGGGATGAATTATCATCTCAGTCATGCGCACTGCCCCTGAACTGCCTTCTTAATTCCCTCAAAATAGCCATATTTCCTTTTAACAAATATATTTCCTCCAAATACTTTTCCTGATTTTCTCGAAAATTATTTTCTATGAAAAATTTATAACTTATATTTTTTATTATTTGGTACGAAGAATGTCTTTTTTATATTATTGTTCCTAATCACTTTGCCCTTGATGAGATAAAAGATGATATAATATAATAAGATTAAAGTATCAATTAAGGATGTTGTATTAGTATAGGCAAGTATTTTATGAAAATATTCCATAAAAATCTAATCATATTTTTTTATTTTTGTTTATTTTCCCAAACCGGGCCCGGTCGGCATATCCACCGGCCCATTTCGAAATCCAAAAACCAAAGGAGGACCCATCAGGCCCACGGGCTCCTTTTCCATGACACATTATAGTCAAACCCGGAGGCTACTCAATCTGATTACCGTAACGGCACTGTTTCACTTCGTCCCCGTTTCAACTTGGATTAACCTCACCGTGACGGCGTCACCCGCATTTGGAAATCACGTAACAAACAAACTAAAAAAATAGTTTTCTTTTTCTAACAAAAGATTTTTCTAACAGGTTATTCGTCTGTTACGCAAACAAACTAACACAGACAAGTTCGATTAAAAGATGTCACCCCTTGTACCAAAATATCATTTTTTAAAAAGAAAAGAAATATCTCAACCTTATCCAAAAAGTTCAGGGCATGCCTAGAAAGGCGGCCTTATGCCCTTTATTATTTTCGTGTATATAAACAAGAAAAAACAACGTAAATGAAAAAAGAAATATTAATCTTTCAGACGAACACCTAACCCTTAAACCAATCTGAACCTAAGAGGAGAGAGAAACGCTGGAGTGAGAAAGATGATCGGAGGAACACTTGCAGTCTCCACTGCTTCATCGGCGTTTCTTCTGGAAACTGCTGATGCTAATACTGATAGTGCGATTAGATCTTCATCTTCATCTTCTTCGCGGAGATCGCTCAATTTCAGTCCAATGATTTCTTGCTCAGCTTCTTCGTTTTCGTTTTCGTCTTCTTCAAGAAGCCATGGATGCGATATTCCGAAGCTCGAACCATTCAGCAGAAGCAAGCTCGAGAGAGCTGTCAGAGAGCCTCCATTGATCGAGAAATCCGAGAGGCAGCTCGCTGGTTAGTCTCTAATTGTATTCCTTCGTGACTGTTTTCTAGAATTGTATTTCAAAATTTTGAATTTATTGTAGATCTCGATGTTAAATCATCGCGCTCTTACTTTTTTTCTTTGATTTTTCTTTTTTGTAGATTATTGCTCGGTGCTTGAAGGAGAAGATTCGTACGATTGCTGGAAGGCGTATTTCGAGCTCAAAGATCTCGAAGTGAGTTTGTATTTCGATTTTTAACTTCTTCAACTATTTTTTTTTTTTTATTGTCAAATTCGTGGTCAAGATCAATAGGAAATGCACAATTTTTACGAAAATTAGGTTTTCAAGAGTTATGTTCTGAAGCTGTGATTTTCTCCCTCATTTTCATATTTCTTCAGGAAGAGGCTCCAAAGGAAGAGGTGGAGAGGCTGATAATCGAAGCCGGAGGAGTGAAGTCGCTGGTAGGGTGCCTCCATGGAGTTGCATCGATTCACAAAGCGAAAAAGAAAACATCAAAAGCTGAGAAGAGGGAGACGGAGGCGGTGAATGGAGAGAGAAAAAGACCATCGCATATACCAGATGGGGTGCCGAGGCCATTGGAGGAGATAGAGGAAGAGGAGAAGGCAAGAATGCCAGATTCTTCCTTTACCAGGCTGCTTAGGGTCAGGGGAAACACCCGGCTTGGTACTCCCCTGCTCCTGATCATCAAACTGACTGATTGAATCGTTTTCAACTGATGATGATGCTGTGAAGGTGCGAATTCCGTCCAGTAAAATTTGTGGATTTAGGTGTAGTAATATGTTCATATCTTCGGGTTTATGGTTTTTTTTTTTTTCTGTCGTCAATTTTTGTTAATTTTGTGATTTGTCAATTTTGTTATCGTCGGACAGTGGTTTCTTATCTTCGATTAGGCTGTCAAGGATGTGGTCCGTAAAGCACTCTGCGTTGTATATTCAAATAATTTTCTTTCCCCGTGATTAAGACATTTGTAAATTATAATGTAATATTCCTCACGTATTGTAGTGCAATATTTGAACACATGCGTTGATCTGGCCTGGTTATCAGAACACTCTTCAGCAATCATAAAATTCTCACAATGGAAGAGAGAAACGCAGATGAAGATATGAAATTCATCAATAAAACAGCAAATTTCTGAAACACGGATGGGATTTGGGCAGTTTAATTTCAATATAGTTTGTTGGAACAAAAGAGGATGTTGATTCAGAACTCTATATCGAGCAATAATGGTGCTACTGAAAACAAGAAACAAAGCATCAGAAACAGGTTTGAGTTTGAAAAGACTCTGAACAGATGCAAACCTAAAATCAGTAGAAAAAGAATAGTCATCCAAAATTTTTAGATGGTCATTTGAGTCAGTAGTCTGACGATTGTGTTCGTCCAGTTTATACATAATCCAGGAAGAGGGGAAAAAGGGACACCCACAAGGCATACAACAGTAGTATTACTTAAATCCAATTAAAGCAGGAAGCAGGCGCCATATATCTTTATCTCCCTTCATCTATTTACAGTTCACACGATGAAAGGGCATCACTCCTGGAGGGCACACGTCCTCAGCAACTCCTCCCATAAAATCTGTTGTTGCCCACCAACAAGAAAAAAATAGAAACGGTAGTGAGAACCAGCGAATAGATACAATACAAGCATATTGACAAACAATGGAGGAATCATCAACTGAGTTTTGGTTTTGCTCTACAGCCACCATTCACATTCCTCGCCCTCCACCTAGCTTTTTTCTTCCCTTTTTTTGGGGTTGGGGGGGTATGCAGAAGCAAATCAGGCCACATTGTCCTCCACATGTAAGAGAGGTCTCAGTTCTCAGAAAGGTTGACATATACACGAAACACACCCAGCAAAAAAGAGGGGCTTTCTTTTTGGGGGTTCATTTTTTTTTGGGGGGTTGTAGAAAATCTTGTCCACAGAATGCCATCAGATGAATGGCAGGGTTGGGGTGTAACAGCAAATACTACTGGATGTAGTAAAGGCAAACAGTGTAATGAAAAAGAATGGTACATACCATTGCTGGTTTTTCCTGAACTCAGTAAGCACTGGATATATGTTCTCAAAGGCAGTGTAGGTCTCTTCTCTCACCTAGAGACAAACATACAAGAAGCAATCTTATCAGAACTACATTCAGACTGAGACTGATTCCCACAACAGACATAATTAACCAAATTCCCAGGCTAATTAACCCAACCAACGTAGGAAGGAGAGGGGGAGGGGCTGACCTTAGCTCCTGTAAGAACAATCTTGCCTGATACGAATATAAGTAGCACAATCTTGGGTTGCTTCATTCGATATATTAAACCAGGAAATAGTTCTGGTTCATACTGTAAACCAAAAATAAACAATTATTACAATGTATACATCATGCTACTGACAACCAACAAAGTTAGAATACAGTGACAGTAACCACTATTGCTATTAAGCATGCATAATATCAGTACCAACACAACTATCACCCAAGAGTTAAAACTGGCACTAAAAAGGCACTACTTATACCACCCAAACCTGCCTGTAATAACTTTTTTAAAAAATATACAGAAAACACCTGAGATAGTTTTGTTAGTAAGAGACCAAAGCTTTCTGAAACTTGACAAGCATTCACAACTTCCAGAATGAGCTTCAACAGAGAAGACTCATCAGCAGCAGGATTAAGGACAATAAAATAAAATCAAAAAAGGACCAGTCACTTGCATATGTCAAGAATACAAGGGTATGCAATAGCCTGTACTCATAGATTATTAACCATATCAATCATGTTAAGTGGATAAGAACAGAAAATGATCGGACCAGAATGCTGTGTCAACCTTACACAAAAAGGATCAGCTAAGACGAACATAACCTACTGGATTTAATCACTTACGCTGGAGAAAGCACCATGGGAGTATGCAAGACCCTCCAGTCGTATAGGAAACTTGACATCACAAGATCCTACTATGTTCTGGATTTTGAAATCCTGCAACAGAAGGCAAAAGGTTGAGATTGACTAATCCCTCCTATGACACAATCTGCTGCTCCCCCAACTAACACGGAAATCTCAAAGATGAAACAACTAAAAATGATGAAAGATATGAAATATAACCAAGCTAACAGAAAGCTACAGATAAATACGAGAGAAGAAATACCTTAAATTTGGCAGGGAAACCCAGCTTCTGAATAATGCGTGCATACTGAAACAAGCATCAACATAACATGGAGAACACTGGTTACGTAACAAGCGCAAAATACACACAGACAAACTGCTCAATTGCAGACAGCATACCTTACGAGCAGCCAGTTTTGATTGATGCTCGCTCTTAGCTCCAGTACAAACCTAAATTGGTAAGGTAAATATCAGAATGCGAAATATAACAAACATTATATCCCAAAAGAACTTGACAGACAGTGGAATCAAGCATGCCACAAGCCACCAAAGAAGCAAGGAGAAAGCAGGAATCATGCACACAATCCCACTCCAGGACCAAAGTCTTTGTCCTAGTTCAAAGATAAATCATGTGTAGCGTCATGTACGAAGCTTCACAGGGAAGATTGTACGAGCATACCATTTTACCGGAGGCAAATATCAATGCAGTTGTCTTTGGCTCCCTTATCCGCATAATTACGGCAGCAAAACGCTAGAAATCAGAGGAACGTAAGAAAATAAGTAACCCAAGAAATAGGTTCATCCATAGAAGACATGAACTCTCCCAGTTGAGTAGAAGAATTCTGGTGTCACAGGAACTTCCTACCAACTTAAAGAGACATAACACTTCCCTAAAAATTACATACCTTGGGATTATACTCTGCATTACGAGCTTGCAAAGCAATGGCTTTGAGATCCAACTTGCAGTCCAAGTTGACAGTTGAGACAATATTTCTACCACAAGAAAATGCAACAAGAAACCAATTTAACTCTTGGAAAAGAAAACAGAAGTAACCCTTCATACATTCAACCATTTGATTGACAAAAAGTACATAAGGAAAAAATATACGAAAGACCAAATTAATAAGGGGGAAAAAAGCTGTCTAGACCCATGTGTACAAACTGAAAACTCATTCATTCCAGGATAAGTCAACAATCACATGAAAACCTATCTACATTACAAGTGACACGAGAAGTAGTAGCAACGAAAACTGTAAGCAAAAGAGACGTCAGCAGAACTTCCATCTTGATGCAGTAGCATACTAGAGTCAACGTTCAAACAAGCTTTCATACAGTGAAATGGACATAACAACCACCTTAAAAACCCGATATTTTTTGGGCATTTTGTAAGGATGATAGAGGAGAAGACATAGAGTTATTCAGCCATTGCTCATTTATACATCGATACAGGCCGAACAAAGACACTAGACGGTGAAACCCCAATTCATTCATAAAGAAGGCCTCTGATCTTCATTGTTGCTATTGACACACCGAGAAAGGGAAACCAACTGCAATGTTCGTCCATGAACAGCAAACCAACTAGAGAATGCAGCCATTGCTCTGAGTTATGTTTAAGCAAAGGGCAGCCCATTATACTCGGAAGTGTCAATTAAGGTATCCACTCACTTCAGACACACATATGCAGCAAAGGGTATTAAAATAATCTGAATCATAAAATTGATTGACATTGATATGCATCTCATAGTTGAGACTCGCCACTTACACATTTTGCCACAACAATGTCAACCCATACCCCACGGTCAAAGCAGCAGAAACCCGCGTACTTATACTACGCTCAAATTATACCATTTTGCAATACGAAGTTCGCCCATTCCTTCCATAGTTCTATTGAATCATACACACATTCGAACACTGTTTTACTTGATTGTATATAAATAGTTTGACAACATTGTGAAGCAAATTTCCATGCCCATGTAAGACCTCTAGTCTATCTACTCTTCCTTATCAAATTGACAAAGAATTTTGGTATAAACGAAGATGAAGTGAAGCTCTCAAAGACTTACTGGAGCGTAGGGACGATCCCAGATGGGTGCTTGGCCAGATCCACGGGCTGGCTTCCTTCCAGGCCTTGTTCTGCCATTCGTCTCTATCTGGAATCGTCTCCCTCTCCCTTCCTTTGTGGTCTTGAAATCGCACTGATTTGACCAATCACAAACCAAAATCCTCATCAAATCAATTAAATTCCAACCCCAGTAACTAATTACCCTAAGAGCGAGAAAACTAAAACTAATTCATGGGTTTAGATTTGGACCCTCTGATGACAAATTGACAATGTTACTTAAGATTCTTCAATTAAATCGTGGTTAAGACGAAAGATCTGGCAATTAGACAAGGAAGATCGATGGATCTACCAATCAAAATGCAATCTAGGGTTTGTTAGTCAGCTAAAGAGAAAAACGAAAACGAAAAAGGAGGGAATCCGAGCTTTACAGCGTTCGATTGAGGAAACAAGCGCGAAGAAATTGAAATGGATAGTCTTTTATATAAGATGGAGATGAGAGATTTGAAGGATGGAGGTCTTATATGAGAGGGAGGGGAGGGGATTATATGAGAGAGAGAGAGAGAGAGGAGAGGACAGGAGAGGGGTTGCTGGGAATGAGAGGTCGGAAGGATCTGGAGAGCCTTTATGGAGGCGTGTTGGATTATATAATAGGCGGTGCCCTATCACTCTGATTTTCCCACTTTACCCCTGTGACGCAAACAAGGTAAAGACCAGACAAGGCTATGTAATGCGACATAAAATTTCCCAATCCTTTTTACTCAACCTATCAATTTATGATTTCATTGTCGGTTAAAAATAAAAACTTACTTCGTAAAAATAAAAAAATAAAAAGTTACTACAATTTCCTTCTATCGAAAGTCTTCAAGAATACTATTACCTAGTTTTTTTGCCTTGTTTGGCAACAGAGAAATAAATTATATTGAAAGTTAAAACACTAACCAATTAAATATTAGTATTCATTATGTTGTTTCAAGTAATATTCTAAAAAGTTAAAAATGTTAATTTTTTATATTTAAAAGTAGCGTTTTATGTTCTTTTTGCAAAAACATTCATTCATTAATTTATATTTGACAAATTATTTATATCATTTTACGTCAATTTTGCAATAATTAACTAATTCAATCACTAAATTTAACAAATACATTTACTCAACCGATCAACCGACAGCCTATCGGTTACTTAAATATCTCGTCAAGTACACGGACAATTATCTCGTTACTCAATCAACTCATTTTACCGAATAGGACCAAAATCGAGCTTTGTTAATCCAATATTTTAATGAACTATATTTATTCTCTAAATATATGAGTGACACAAACATTCTAATGTTGTAGCGTTTAATATAAATGAGTACTTTAAATTAGGGTATAAGTTTCTTATAGAGGATTAGTAATGTCTTTTGATAGAATATTTGAGAATTGATCCTCATTCAATATAAAGGATGAGTATCTTGTAACATGTTTACCTAGCAGGAGGATTGGACTATGGATGCAAATCAAAATGATTGAATCCGATTGAAGATTATAAAAACTAAATTTGATTTATGTTGGTTAACCAAGATTCATATGTCATCTGGCTCTTCCATCGTATTGTTGTGTCACTAGTAGTATCCACTTCTATTTATAGAAAAAAATTACTTAAAAATAGAAAGGTAGTATTTAATTACTAAAGTAGGTATATTTCATACACTTGATGGCCATACATATGTTATGACAAATAGAAGTTTTTTTCATACTTACCTTTTTTTTCAAAAAAATATATTTAAAAATTCACCCCGTACAATTCGTATGATATAATTGTCCTTTAAAATATAGTACGCACTTTTTCTTTCTTTATCACAAAAAGTATGAAGAATGACAAGTAATAGTTAAATCATAAATAATACACAACTTTTTAGTGTACATGATATATACTTAGCTTAAATTTGAAATAACGATATGTTCTATAAATATATTGTTATTATGTGAAACCTTTTAATCGATTACCATTTTAACATATCTTACAACATTCTTTTTTGTGAACAATAATCACTATTTTTTTTTAAAATCGGACATTTGACCTAATATACTTAAAATGTCAATCTTGACCATTAAGTTAAGACTTTATTGGTAATTATAATTATTAACTCTGGGTGTTTTTAAGTGGGTAAACTAGAAAAATAAGTAAAGAAGGGAAATATATATGGAAAATAAAAGACATTTAAAAATAGCAATTTGATAAACCAAAAAAAAATAGCAATTTGCCACCAAATCTAAGGTACACCACGTAAGGAGTAAACACACAATTTGCGGCAATAAAATGGATGGAGGCTATACTCAAAACTAGCCCTTATTTCTCTCTCCGTATTAACATCATCCGCTATTGTCAAAGGTAATGTGGTAACTCACTCTAATGGCAAAAATCCTCCTGCTCTTTATTCTCCTGCTATTCTCTCCCATTTTCCCTTCACATTCATCGGCATTGACCGATGCAGAGACATCATTTATCAAACATCGTCAGCTTCGTGCGTTGAGTGAAACTGGGGATGATCTTCCGGACGATTATGAATCGAAAGTCAGTGTGCCATTTGAATTCCCAAATCCCAGGCTCCGCAGGGCCTACATTGCTCTTCAAGCATGGAAGAATGCCTTTTACTCGGACCCGTCTAGTTTTACAGGCAATTGGGTTGGCCCTAACGTGTGTGACTACCAAGGCGTGTTTTGTTCCCCGGCCCTCGACGACTCTAAGGTCATGGTTGTGTCCGGGGTAGACTTAAACCACCAAGACATTGCCGGGTACCTCCCTGTAGAATTGGGTCTCCTTTCAGATATTACGCTTTTTCATATTAACTCGAATCGATTTTGCGGAATCATTCCCAAGAGTTTCTCGAGGCTTGATCTGTTATACGAGTTTGATTTAAGTAATAATCGTTTTGTGGGAGCGTTTCCAAGAGTGGTCCTTGATATGAACACACTTAAGTACCTTGACATTAGATTTAACGAGTTTGAGGGTGCTTTGCCTCCGGAACTTTTCAATAGGGGCTTTGACGCATTGATACTTAACAACAATCGGTTTACGTCGACCATCCCGGAGAGCGTTGGGAATGCGAAGGCCTCGCTGATGGTATTTGCATATAACAAATTCAGTGGGTGCATTCCCAACAGCATTGGGAAGACGGCAGGTACATTGGATGAGATCATTTTGAGAGGGAATGAGTTGAGCGGTTGTATGCCCCCTGAAATGGGTTTACTCCAAAATACGACCGTTGTGGATATCTCTAAAAACTCTTTCGTGGGACCTTTGCCGAGCTTCTTGGGCAACTATAACAAAGTTGAGGCCTTGGACATGTCCGGAAACAAATTCACAGGATTTGTTCCGGAAGAGATTTGCCAGTTACCGAATTTGAAGAGTTTTGATTTCTCGAACAACTACTTGAAGGGGAGGGTAAGACTTGTAATCCAGAGGCCAGGAAAGATGTGGAGTTTGATGATAAGAAGAATTGCTTGCCTAGCAGGCCTAATCAAAGGTCTTCCAAGGAGTGCTTCCCAATGCTGTCAACTTCAGTCGAATGTGATAAGGTTAAATGCAAATCTTCCAATGGAAATCATCCTTCATCGCCTCCCAAGCCTCCGACCACACCGTCTCCATCACCCCCTAAGCTTCCACTAGCATCATCCCCACCACCACCTCAACTGCAGACATTGCCTTCGCCACCACCAAGTCCCATTTATCCACCCCCACCGCCAGTTTTCTCTCCACCTCCACCAAGTCCCGTTTACCCTCCTCCGCTGCCACCAGTGCAACCACCTCTACCCCCACCACCAGTTTTCTCTCCACCTCCACCTACTCAATCATCTCCCCCAAAACCTCTCCACCATCCCCTTCACCCCCTCCAATCCAACTTCCACCAAATTTAGGTTCCCAATACTCATCACCTCCACCACCCATGTTCCCAGGATATTGATTAGTGTAGTATGTTAACAATGTTTTTTCTCCCCTTTCCTTCGTTTGTTTGTGCTTTCAGCTTAGCAGTAGGATGTGCAGTACATGTCACTATGTTATGTGTTGAAATCTTCTTCTCCTTCGCCTAACAAATTATCTAACATTATTTATAAACTTCCAAGTAAATCAATTCATAAATCAATTCACTCACTACATCTCCACCGTTAAAAAGTTATCAAATTTTAGAAATATAAAAATTTGAGAAAAATTATTTATCACTCACAATTTTTAGATGAAATAGAGAAATTTTGACAACATTTTTAAAACATTTAAAATAGAAACTTTTGACAACTTTTATGAAATGGTGGGAGTAATAAACAATGTAAAAATAAATTTTCAAATATTATTTTATATGTCGAAGAGGTGTTGTCCGAATAATTATACCTTCACTTGTAAGTTGCCAACCACCCATGCCACCTGAGTTCATTCCTGTGGAGGTGCCACATTTCTACTTTGTGTGATGATGGTATGATGGGTTTGTGATTGTTAGATTTTGAAATGTATCCATATTTGCTTCCACTAAAATTACATTTTATAGAAAGGTCTAACTATTAAAGTTTATATTTCACAATAACTTTTAAGTGAGACAAGTATCACACAAGACTTACTAATATGGAGACTCCATAAGAATGATTTAATACGATCAATTCTGAATTCATTAAAGTTGATTATAATTGGAGCCCATTGAACCAAACCCAATGGGAAGAGACGACGTCGTTCGGTGTGTGCGTGTAGTTCACGTGAGAAGGCACCTAGAATCCCATCGCCTTTGCTGTCCTCGCTTGCGAAATACGATAACGTTCATCCTCAGTTGCCCTAACAAGTAACAACCGGAAAAGAAAAAGAAAAAACAATCAGATCTGAAAATTGGCTGTTAGTGGCGAATTCAATCTGATTAATTCCGGAATTGATTTCACTTGAAGAGCCGGCATTGGAGTTACTGAAGATGGAGGAGGGTGACACGAAGCCCTTGGCGGAAAAGGAGGGGATAGAGAAGGAGCCCACTGCGCCACCGGAAACCAGCGGTGGCTGGGGAGGTTGGGGTTTCTCTCCGCTTTCGTACCTCTCGGATCTCCAGAAAGCAGCTGCCGTCGCTGCTGAAGAGATCTCCCGCAATGTATACTATCTCTCTCTTGATTAAAACTCTATTATGGAAATTGCAGCTTAGAAAACTTGACTCCTGTGAAATGTGTTTTTGGAAGCTCGTGAATCATTTTATGTGGAAAATAGATTTATTATAAGAAATTACATTGCATTTTTGCTTCCAATGGAAACCCTATAAATGTTGGCTTTTTTAGTTTGTTCGTTATTTTGCCCTTTCTTTCCATGGCTCAATTGTATATGCTAGTGTGATGCTCCATAAGTTAAAAGTGAGACGACATTCTACAATGTTTTCTGTTGTGAAGAATGAATTTGCCGTGTATTAGATAGGCAGCTGGTATGGCAGTTAACAATAGTTTCGCAATTGTATGTGGTAGCTTGATGGTCGATGGGTTTGACTGAGGAATCTATCTTCTCTTGGTTAACAATGCTGCTCAATGGTGTTTTTTGTTGGAGGAATAAATTGGTCATAGAAGTCTTGTACAGTAGATTGGGTCCGAGTTTCACAGCCTGTTGAGGCATCTTTCTTGTGATTTATGATAGGTAGTTAGATTACACCCCTTTTATCTGGAGTTAAGATCTCTCAATATTCTTGAAGTTAAGTAGTTTGATTTTATTTGGAATATATCTTCTGAATGAATAACGAGGGTGTATTTTTCTATCAATGTTTTTCAAGATCACCTAGTGCAAGAAAACAAAATTCATGTGTTGAATCCTTCAGATTATAACAACATTTTGGATTTAATACCTATATGAGAATTATGTTCTACTCCTATTGGTTCGGAGTTAAATGTTGTTTAATTGAAGTGAATAGTTTGGCTTGTACTTGTGAGATATTTTCGCTATAGGCTGATGACCCATTATCATTTGAATCAGAATTATGCAAGCTGTTTCTAATTCTGATAATTGGGAAGATCTATATATATCATGTCTATCAGGAAGCCGTCCCACCCCCACCCCCCAAATTTCATGCTTTCTTTACTTCCTTTCTCCAAAGTAATTATAATTGATGAGTGTCAATCTTATAATTTTATCTGAGAAAATAAATTGAAATGGAAAGTTGGCGTGATTAGAGATGTAACCGGTGAAGTTCAAAGTTTTTCTAAAAAAGTTTCTTGAACTGCGATTACTAATCAAAATGTGCGGTCAAGTTATCCTGTATTGTTATGTGCGATGGATAACGAAATGGGACTGTTTTACAAATGGTAAGTGTCCTATTTGTAGCTTATGCTGACTCACAAAATGAGCACTAGATAGCCTCTGTGTATAGTGCTTGCAGATTTCCTTTTTTCACTCCTTGTAACTTCTTTTCTATTGGTGATGGATTTTTTTATTTTTTTTTTCCTGAGTGCAGGCAGCTGCTGTTGCTCAAAGTGCGGCTAAAAGCATTTCTGATATACAAATTGCTGATGAGGATTCAGAGTCTCCAAAACGGAAGGATGATGCGGAGGATTCTGGAGCAGAAGGAGAAAATGAAGATGAGGAGGAAAAGCTGCGGAAGGATACTCTGGATAAGCTGGAAAAAGCTGGTGGTGATACAATTCTTAGCCAGGCAAGCAACTAGATGATATCTTCTTCTTTTTTTTTTTTGGGGGGGCTACCGATGTGGGGCCCCATGTATCAAACTGGCACTCCAGTGGAAGAAGCATAGAGAGGGGAAGGGCATTCAAGGGATATTCTGCTCATGCCTCTGCTCGAATTCAGAGTCCCCAACCCCTTTATGTCGGAGTTTGTCACCCTAATAGGGGTGGCTCAACTTGGTCTAATATGTCTATGCGCCTGACTCTACTATTTTTTGTTTTGTTGCTGATTGGTTTTATTAATTGCTCGAACTGAAAATTTTGACAGCAGGTTTGCAGTTTGCTTTATCCTTCCCTGAGAGTTTTGTGAGATTCGGTATCAAGTTATATCCCCTTGTGCTCTGAATCTTTTTGTCTTGCAAAAACAAGCTAAAAATTGTATCAGTAGCAAAAACTTGAATTTAGAACACTTTGCTTGAACATGCTTATCCATGTATGACAGCTTTTGTGATCTGCCTATCTGAATTTCTTAATCTATAGTTTGGTGTTTCTCATTTTTGTTATCGCTGCATATTGTTTTATCTAATTGGCCTGTTTCTCAAATCTTCAGGGTTTGAAGGTAATAGATGATTCAGTAGAAAATTTTGCATCTGGAGCTTGGAAGGCTTTGGGAAGTGCATGGAAAGGAGGTTCTGAATTCATTCAAAAGTATGTTTGGATTTAAGATACTAACTTATGGCCAGATGTGTCCTGCAGCATTGTTTGTCAGATTTGTAGACTGTAGAGAATTTCCTGATTTTACTTTACTGAAAAATGACCAGTTCGGTCTACTTAACTGTGTAAACCTGAGCCGCAAATTGCTGTGTTCCTCATGAAAATGGATAATTAAGTATGAGAAGCATTGGGTGTTCTAGACAACTCGCACAGGTGTTTTGTGGATACTTTTAATGAAATATGCACCCAAAAGATAAATGCATTGAAGGTGAGTCTATGATGATGTGGTTTGATTTGTCTTCCATGGCATGGTCAAAATGAAATGGAGTTTTGAATGGATTCTGATTTGTTCCAGAATTAAATTGAATTGATGTATGATGTATTTAGGGAATGATGACTTGTCTTCTACTTGGCTTAGATGCAAGCACTGCTTGTGTAGTGTATCCTGCTGTATGTGCCCTTTATGCAAGTATGATGTTGCTTCTGAGGGCCGAAACATTTGGTGATGTTCTTGTTGATGTTGCTTGCCCTCGTTCCTTTTTTTTCTTTTGGTATATTTGGACTTTCATGCTCTAAATAACGAGAATGCTAAAGAAGTAAGCATGGGATTTTATGTTCTGCAGGCTTGAACATTCTGTAACTGAATCTATTCAACATGGAGGCACCACTGGCTCTGCTGCACCGTCTCTTCTAGAGGTCTGTGTTGTCAATCTTTTTGTTTCTTCATCTTCCACTTCCTTATTGGCTGTTATTGATGTGTCTGTCCTTTTCTTTCCTCCATGGCCTTTTCGTTTTGCAATGCCTCACATGATGCTTTGTTCCCCAGACAGGCAAAGCTATAACTTTTAAGGGTATTCAAGTTCTGGAGAATGTGGGCAAGGAGACTATAGATCTATTGATTTCTGAGACTGGTTTTGAAGTCGAAAAAAATCTGATGGCACTGATCATCAAGTTGATGAGGAAATGTCATTTGATAGGTGTTTCTACATATATGGAGGACCTGAACAGTTGGAGGTTTGTTTTCCCTGGAAGCTTGATACTATTGTCCAACAAGGTGACAAAGTTGACCGCCTTATAAGTTATTACATCCTTTCAGGAATTGGAGGCACTATCTAGCCATCATGCGTTGCTTTTTAACCGAAGGAAAGCCAAACTTTCACCAGAACAGAAGTCTTTTTATGAGGGCAAGGTAAAACAGGTTCAAGAAATTCTTGATTTGAATACTGAAGTTGATGGAACTGCTGCGGAGCCAGACAAAGGAAAGAAAGTTGAAACTGGATCTGATGGAAGTGACGATGAGATGAAGAGCTTACGTGATGCTAGCGTCAGCAAGGCTGCTGATATGGCAGCAGGGTTAGTATCAATACTCTGTCTCACCCTCCGGAATCTGCTAGCATATATCGATCCATACATACATACATACATATATATATATATATATATATATATATATATATATATGTATATATATATATGTATATATATTTATATGTATATATATTTATGAATGTTTATTAGACAATTTCTGTAGTTGTGATGCTATTATCTTCTGTGCCTGATAATTTATTTACTTCTACTCTGCCCAGTGGATGTATCAGTAGGTTTGATGTGTTCCCAAGTCCTTTTTAACTTTAATGTATGGAAACGAAAGAAGTATAGTTGCCCTATAGCGATGAAATTTGCTGGAAGAGACATGAAGAGAATTTGTCTCTCTAAAAACCATTCTCTGGAAATTCCAAATTTATCATACTTTGTGGGGATATGCATTCTAAGCTTTCATAACTCATGGATTAACTTAAAATTTATGTCAGTAGTTTTAATGTGTCATTGTCCCCACGTAAGAAATACAATTACCCATGTATGGAAGAAATTAGCTGGAAGAGGAACATGAAGATGTTTTGTTTCTCTGAAGCGACTCAGTTGAAACTTAAAGTTCCCAATTTATCATAATTCTTGGGGACATGTATTCTGAGCTTGCATTACTCTAGGATTGACCTGTATCGTCATCAATCCTGTTTTGCTCTAGGCTTCCTGATCAGTTTATCTATTAAACCACATCATCACTTTATGCCTCTGTTATTTTTAGAAATAATCATTTACGGTTAAAATTCTCTAAACTGTTGGATTTGAGACCTCAGGAACATTTAATGCTGAATCTGAATGGTTTATGTAGTGTGTCTTACTATGCTTGTCAATCTTGATGGTTCTAATGTAGATACTGCCTCTGGGCCCTTGATGACCTAAATGTGAAATCTAGGTCTTTGATTTTAGTAATTTGAGGATTCAGCATAAAAGAATGCTCTGTACATTCTCATTACTGTGCTTCTCTTTGTGGTATTTCTGTTATTGTCATTTGCATTCTTCATGTATCGCTGTAGCTTATTTTCTGTGCTATGTTAAACATTAAATCAACCTAATCTTCTCGCATGCTGCATATTCAGATTTACAAGCGCCCTGGCTGGGCTAGCTGCAAATGACATTATCCAGAGGACTTCTGGCAGGCTGGAATCTATACATTCTGAAGGAGTTCATGTGAGACAATACCTTGCATCTTGTATTTAATATCTTCAGTTCAATACATTTTGTGTATGGATCCACTAATTGTTAATGGCGCTTTCCTGCAGAGACTATCAGAGTTCTGCTGTTTTGCTGCATCTCAGTTAATGATGTTGGCAAAATCTGTGATATCTAGTGCAAACAAGAGCCAAGAGGAAAATGCAGAGGATGAAATTATGAAAATTAAATGGCCAGAGGATTCTCTTGAAAAAGCTAGGATTGTAAGATTAAAAGGTCAATCAATGACTGAGAGCTTGGAAGCCGTTTCTAACAGCTTTATTACTGGTACGCTCCTGGTGAACATCTAACCATGCACCCCGTATGAATCTCTAGTATGGCACCTTTTTCTTTTTGGGGTGGGGGGTAAGTATTTGTGTTTTGTGGTGGGAATAAAAGTATCTTCTGTTATCATCCCTGGGCGAAAATATGAAATATGATTATAGCCTAGATTATAGCTTAGATTATAGTGAACTAAACCGAACTGCCTTAGTTTATTCTACTGTACTTCTTATGCTATGAAGTAGGCAGTCAATAGTTTTAAATCTGCGGTCCAATAGAAATGACCTTCTGATGGGGTTAAGGCTTCTTAGATCTGCTGCATCTGCACACCCCCCCAACAAAAAAAAACCCGTGTGGGGGTTTCTCTCTGCTTAAAGCTGCATTCAGGGCCACTGGTTTGGTTTAGGTTTTAGTACCACATCCTTCTTGTCATCCTACTCAGTTGGTGAACCTTGTCAATTGTCGTGAACCTAGTCATAAATCTCTATAAATATGATTATTTTTTGTTTCATTATTTTCATTAATCTTTGTGATAATTTCGTGATCTAGTGGCTCTAGTACTTACGAAGATGTTTACGTGTTATGGATCAGGTATATCGGATGTAGCTGGAGCTTACCTAGCTGCCATTAAAGCCTCTGCGGCAGCTGAAGCACCCCGGAGAACTCAATTCAAGACAAAGCCGGCTCATTGTCTGAACGTCTTCGAGCGGATCAGATTACCGCTATCAGTAAAATTCAGGACGGCCTTCAATATTTGTCCTTTGTTGTGGTGTCGACCTCCATGCCTTCTGCCTGAACTTCATAAAATGTAGCCATTCATCTGTATATAGTCACTTAGCAAACATCTTTGTTTTCCTTTGGTGTTTTCATTCAAATCATACCATGGTCCAGTTGAATGTTGGGGGTGACCATATCGAACTCGGATGTTATCTTGTGCTTGTGCTAGTTTTTAGTTGCACTACGGTCAGATGAATAACAATACAACATTCCGGCAATAGAGATTGAACATTACTTGGTTTGGTTTTGTTGGCTCAAAGTGAAGTACTCTAATTGGTTTGGTTGGAAGACATGATGATCTCATGATTTTGCCCAGTATTTGTCATCAATTTTGAAGTTTTGAGCGGATTTGGTCAAAATGACTCTTGTCTACGATGTTAGTGAAAGCTGCCCAATATGTCTATGTTCAATGTATCAATTATGTTGCTTATCATATCATTTTTTTTTTAATGTCAAACTGGCTGGTAGGGCTTGAAGAGAACAGGGGAGACGGTTAATCAAGTGAAAGCAAAACAGGCCCACCGGGTGTCTTCCATTTCTAACTAGCCTTTGTCTGAGGCTGACATTTGAGATAATTTTACACTCTGGTAATCATATCAAAGGTTTTTATTCCTTCATTCATTTGTTTATGACGTACCTACTGCCCACTGATGGAGGACACGAAGTATTACAGGATTATATATAGTTGTGTTTGTATTGTATCATGAGGCTCTCTCTCTTCTTTTTTTGGTTTTTTGGGGGGATTATATGTAGTGTTTGTGTTGTATCATGAGTCTCTCTCTTTTGGGGGGTGGGTAAGGTGGAGCTTCCATATATGATTTGATCATTTGTCCAATACAAGCGTATAAATGATCATTTACTCAGAAGTTTTCCTTCTAGGTATAAGTTTATCCATAGTCATGTTTCATTTATCTAAGTTATAAGGAGTAGTTAGGTCTAAAAAATTACAATTAGTTGTAAACATTTATAAAACTGTACGTTAAAGATAAATGAAACGGCGAAAAAAATTTTAATAATCAAATTGACAACCGATTTGATCCGAGAGTGTTGGGTGGTGTCCCAAAATCTTATATTTTAGGAAAGATTGTTTCCTTATAAAATTGGGTATCCTAAACCTAATTGTATTTTGTTTCCTATTTGTATTAGGTAATTGTTACCTATTAAAATTATGAGTAAGAGTTTTGGTAGGTTTATTATATTCTGTTGGGTTAGGATTTCTTTCCTATTTAAAGGAGGGTTGACCTCCATTGTAAACACCAAGGAGTTATTGTGAAGAGAGTGTTGTGAGATTGGGATATCCGGGGTTTGGGAAGATCTCTGGGTTTGAGATCATATTGTACTCTCTCATAATAGTGAAATCATTGTGACTTGTGTCGTTCGTGGTTTTTCCCGATTTGGGTTTTCCACATTAAATTCTTGTCTCATTCCTATTTTTCGATGTCCATCTAATTTCTTGGTATTGTTTTTGTCATTCTAAAACGCTTCCGCATCTTTGCTCTAACTTCACCTATTAAGTGAGGTTTAGAGTGGGGCTAATTTCCTAACAAGTGGTATCGAGCCAACGTTCTAGGATGGCATCGTCATTCACTAAATTTGATATCGAGAAGTTTGATGAAAAAATCGGTTTCGGTTTACGGAGAGTCAAGATGAGGGTCGTTCTCACACGGAGCGGATTGAAGAAGGCACTTGGGAAGAGGCCTAACTCTATGTCTCGGGAAGATTGGGAAGAGTTGGATGAAAGGGCACTTACTGCGATTCGGTTGTGCATTACGAATCAAGTACTTCGTTAAATTGTTCATTGCAAGACTACCGTGGATATGTGGACAAAGTTGGAGCAAATCTACATGACAAAGAGTCTTGTCAACAAGATTCGACTCAAGGAGCGATTGTTCACAATTCGTATTGAAGGTACACCTATCCAAAATCATCTTGATGAGTTTAATTCTATTCTCTTGGACTTAGAGAATTTGGAGATTGATATAAATGATGAGGATAAAGCTATTCTCCTTATTGTCTCCCTCCCCTTTCATATAAGCACTTTAAAGAAATTATGCTTTACAGTAATAGTGAAGTGTTGAGTTATGAGGATGTCAAGTGCAACTTGCTATCCAAAGAAAAATTTGACTTTGAAATGTATGCTAATGAAAGAGCCGAAGGCTTTTCGGTAAGGGGTAGTACTAAGAAAAGTTCTAAGTACAAGTTTGAGGGAGATTGTTACTTTTATAAGAAACTTGGACATAAGAAATCCCGAGTGTTTAAAACTTAAGGCTTTAAAGGCTAAGGAGAAAGAGGAAGACTCTAACAATATGGGTGAGGCCGGTTTTGCCCTTGCTGAAGATGAGTTAGATGGTGATGTTTTACTTACTTTTCATAAAAGGGAAGTGATTCTGAATGGGTTTTAGATTCTGGATGTACTTTTCATGTGTGTCCTAACAAAGATTTGTTTTCCACATATGATACTCTGTTGATTCTGGTATTGTTAATTTAGGCAATGATGCCCAATGCTCAATTGCTTGGAATTGGTACAGTTCGATTAAAACTCATGATGGTGTCGTGAAGACTTTAACTAAGGTCCGACATGTTCTCGATATAAAACGCAATCCGATCTCGTTGGGTGTTCTTGAAGCTAAAAGGCTAAGGTATTCGGCTGAAGGTGGAGTCTTGAAGGTGTCCAAAGGTTCCAAGGTTTTGTTGAAGGGTTCGAGACGCGGGGTCTCTACATCCTTCAAAGTTCAACTGTAGGTTCGAGCAGTTTCGGTACGGTTACATATGATGGATCGATTCATTTGTTTGATATGTGGTTGGATCATGTCAAGAAGAAGGGATTGATGGATATGATTCCTTTAGCTAAGTCCAAGGGGAACTTGGATTTAGTGGATAGTGATAATTAGTAATTACCCTTCGGGGTGGAGCCCTCCGAGGTGCTACTTCTTGGAAAGGAGAGGTAGGTTGAAGGTGACAAACATGTTTTTGGAGATTTCGGGATTTTGGTCCAAAGTGGAGATTGTTGGGTGGTGTCCCAAAATCTTATATTTTAGGAAAGATTGTTTCCTTATAAAATTGGGTATCCTAAACCTAATTGTATTTTGTTTCCTATTTGTATTAGGTAATTGTTACCTATTAAAATTAGGAGTAAGAGTTTTGGTAGGTTTATTATATTCTGTTGGGTTAGGATTTCTTTCCTATTTAAAGGAGGGTTGGCCTCCATTGTAAACACCAAGGGAGTTATTGTGAAGAGAGTGTTGTGAGATTGGGATATCTCGGGTTTGGGAAGATCTCCGGGTTTGAGATCATATTGTACTCTCTCATAATAGTGAAATCATTGTGCTCGTGTTGTTCGTGGTTTTTCCGGTTTGGGTTTTCCACGTTAAATTCTTGTCTCGTTCCTATTTTTCGATTTCCATCTAATTTCTTGGTATTGTTTTTGTCATCCTAAAACGCTTCCGCATCTTTACTCTAACTTCACCTATTAAGTGAGGTTTAGAGTGGGGTTAATTTCCTAACAGAGAGAAGAGTCAATTATAAAGGGGTCAATTTTCATCCCAATATTGTTACATTATCAATAAATAAATCATGTAATTGTAAGGGAAATGAAAATGTAAATTTACAAATTAATTTCAACTTCAACCTCAAATATGAATACTATCATATCATTAAAAAATATAATATAATAACTCATCTTTCTTAATTTTTATATCAATTTTAACTCAAATTTCAAATTTAAATCTTATTTAATAATAAAAAGTAATTTTAGAGAAAAATGTTCAAGTCTAATTAAGTTTAATTTAGGCCAATTTAGGATATGAATTCATTTTAAATTTAGTTTTTTTATGAATCGGGTCGGATCGGATACGATATAATTCAGGTCATTTTTGCATGGTGCACCTGGCTCCTTATAATAGGGACATCCCCTCTTGAGTTCGTCAGTAATCGCAGTTAGTAGAATGGGGGAACTCGATGAAGCCTTCATTCAGGCGACAGAGCACAGGCCAAAACTCGCCATAGCTGAAGCAGAAGGAATCCCAGTGATCGATCTCTCTCCCATCACCTCCCTCGATCACCTCTCCAACACCGAACTCACTGAAGACGCAACCGCTCTAATCTCCGAGGTAGGTAATGCTTGTGAGAAATGGGGTTTCTTCCAAGTCATCAACCATGGAATTCCATTTGAGAAGCTCCAGAATATCGAGCGGGTAGCTCGTGAGTTCTTCTCTTTACCCTTGGAGGAGAAGAGGAAAGTCCACAAAGATGAAGATAATCCGTGGGGATACCATGATACTGAACTAACCCAGAATGTCAGAGACTGGAAACAAGTGTTTGATTTCACCACCAAAGATGATAAGATCCCAATTCCTGTTTCCCTGATGATCTTCAAGCTTCCAAGCCTGTCGTGAATCGCTGCCCGGAACACCCTTCTCATTTTAGGGAAAAGTCTCAAACTTGTATACCAATCAGGATTGATTATTTATCACTGTATATAAACCTACTTTTAGGTGGAACATGAGCCTCGACATTATTGGTAAAAAGCAGGGAGGTGGTAAAAGGATATGTAAGAGAAGTAGAGAAGCTTGCTTTTAAGCTGATGAAAGTGATTGCCCTGAGCTTAGGACTGCCAGCAGAGAGATTCTATGGCTTCTTCAAGGATCAGACAACCAGCTTCCTTAGACTTAATCACTACCCTCCATGCCCTTCTCCTCACCTGGCTCTTGGTGCCGGTCGGCACAAGGACGCGGGTGGCTTAACCATCCTTGCTCAAGATGGTGTTGCAGGCCTCCAGGTCCGGCGAAAAGCCGACGGTGAATGGGTCTTGGTCAAGCCTGCCCATGGTGCTCTTACTATCAATGTTGGAGACATGACTCAGGTATTCATATGATTATTTATGCTAAACTATATAAATATGCTTTGATTACCAGTTATGAAGCAAAAAAAAAAAAATGCTTGTTTCCATCCTGATACGTGTGGGCGGATGTTGCAATTTTTTCTCAATAGTGGAGGTGTTGAGTTTCTTCCTCGTAGGTTTGGAGCAATGGCAAATATGAGAGCGATAGTAAACCCAGACAAGGACAGGATATCCATTGTATACTTCTTCAACCCTGAATTCTATGCCATGTTGAAGCCCTTGGATGAGCTGGTCAATGCCCAAAACCCTCCAAATTACAAAGAGTTTAACTGGGGAGCTTTCCTTATGACAAGGAAGAACAGTAATTTCAATAAGCTTGCTGTTGAGAACCTCCAGATCTCTCACTTCAAGATAACCCAATAATCATCAATACTTTGTAATAATGACTCTATTTAGCATACTAGATTCCCCCCTTCCCCCTTAAACCACCAAACTGTACAGACATGGGAAAAAGAAATAAAAGACAAGGTGTAATGCCTTCGAATGTATGTTTTTATTTTTCTTTTTTGGCTGCAAAGACACTACAGCCGAAACTCACCTTCCATTTTTCGTATAAATCATGTCCTTGACACCAAGGATGCATTTGAATGTACAAACCATGCCGTTCACCAGACTTAATCACTCGACACAAGGATGCAGGCGCGTTGACCATTCGTGCTCGAGACGGTATATATGTTGGAGGACTTCAAGTCGGGAGAAAAAATCAAACGGGGAATGCGTCAGTGTCAAGCCCTACCCCTGGATCTTTCATCATCAACATTGCAGACATTATTCAAGTAACATTATATGTATAAGTTGTTGATATGTGTTTAAAAAAGAAAACAACCATTATCTATATGTGTGCGATAAATTTACAACTATATTCTAACTTAGTTGAGTTCAATATACTTCAATTTAACAGTGAAATATTTTGTGACACTAAGTATTATTTTTAAATTTGAATTATTGATAGTTTAATACTCCCTAGTTTTTCAAAAATCCAAAGATACAATTACTAGGAAACTAATTGCGCTTACCGAACAAATGCGTCTACAAAGGGTGTGTTCGATAAAATTAACTGTTTTAGTAGTGATTAGCTGTTTTGTTAACGATTAACTGTTATGACTAGTGATTAATGGTTAGATGTTTAACTAGTGATTTAAGATAAGTGCGTTTGATAATAGTAGTCTGTTTAAGTAGCAGATTTGTATAAAATGACTTAAAAAGGACATAATTGATAAATACTTTTAGAGAAGAATTTTAGCAATATATGTGCTACCATTAGATAATATTTTTGAAAACGTTACTTTAAATAATTTTTAAAAATACTATTTAAAACTACAATCATTATGTCTAATATTACTATACAACTAGTTCGGACCCGTGCTATGCACGGAGCAATTTTGTGCAATGCATAACTTAAGAAATTGTTGAATTACGGAGCGATTTTGTACTTGTAAGTTTTTTTTTCTCAATCATTTGATTTTATTGAATGGTTTTACTTTCAACAACATTCTTTTACATGTTATCCTCGCATAGAGAACGTGATTCATCAAAGTTATTAGAACCCAACACATAAAAATCATTAGAGCCCAACACATATTCATATTCCAATAATTCTAAATTTCAAAAGAATAAATAAATGATCTAAAATAATAAATAAAAAAGAATGTTAAAAAATATCATCAAGGTTTTAAGATTACACTCGTAATTTGGAATATTAAGAAGCCGGACCCCTCTAAGAGTCAAATAATTTAAATAATCCTAACTCATACAGTTATAAAAATAATGTGATAATATGTTTGGGTATCAAAAGGTAAATATTAGTAGGAAAATGAATAATATATAATTGGTAAATATTGAGTTAGATGACCTATAGATAACAATAAATATCATTATGTCACAAATTAATATTAAAACACAAAGTACATTGAATCAATAAAAGAATATCAAACTTTTATAACTCATAACTCGCTACAAAGTCACTACTAATTTAACTTAATTGACGCCTAAATAAATATTTATATGCAACCAACTTACTAAAACATCATTGGCTTAAATATTACACGAACTCTTAAAAAGTATACATATACCCATAATGGGATCTCATTTTTTAAAAATTATAAGGTGAATATAATGATTTATCTATTATTACCTACCTATGCACACAAAGATAATTAAACATATAATAACTACTTATATTGAGATTAATAGTGAAAAATATTATAATGATAGAAGTGATCCAAATATATTTAACAATAATAGGTAATTTGTATCATAATAAATGGCATAATAAGTCAATTCGCGGCGTAGGGTAATAAAATCATCCGTGTTTCTATGGGCCAAAAATTGATACAATTGAAATTTTATAAATCTATGTTTTACTATATTAGTGGGGAGGTTCGATGGCAAATACTTATCTTTTAATGATTTAGAAAACTTACAATAGTAAAAGACATGATTTAAATATGTTTGTCAATAATAAGTCACGAGATAGATATATTAGGAAGAAACTAAAATAAAGCTGTATTTGTAACAAAAAAATGATCCGTATGTTGTGCAAATATTTTACGACAAATGAATTTATTCAAAGTCTTATGAGCTTAATAGAAGTTGACATATTAAATTTGCAATCCTTTAAACATAACACAAGTTACGAACTTAAAGTTCACAAATTACGAATTGAAGCAATATAATTTCTAACTTTTTAGGCATTACGTTTTATTTTACAACATATTTGAATCATAACTTTCTATCTTGTAGGCATTTTTAATTATTAATATCAAGTATATATGTAGTTGTTATATTTTTATTATATTAATTTATGATTTCTTAAAATTTATTAAATCATTTTATATATAGGATGAATGTAATAACCAAATTGCTTCCTCGGATAGTTAAATATTTAAATATTATTTTTATAACATATTCCTGTTGATTTTAATTTTAAAAATTCTTATAATAAATATGTTTTGAACTAATACAATTTTATGGCACTAAGTAAAAAAAACACCTTCAACAATGAAATAAATATTATTTTTATAACATATTCTTGTTGATTTTAATTTTAAAAATTCTTATAATAAATATATTTTGAACTAATATAATTTTATGGCACTAAGTCAAAAAAACACCATCAACAATGAAAAATTAATAATGTTAGACAAAATTATTATATTTCGAGCCGAAAATAATATTGCATACCAATATAAATAAAAATAAATGAGAGTTAATATACAATCTAAACCCTAAATAAATAAATACATAACTATATATATTAATTTTATTTTATGTCTTAATATATTTTAATTTTTAGATTACTTTTCTATTTGTTTTTGTTATTTTCTAGTCAGTTTGTTAGAATTTAGAATAAAATTAGTCTTCTTTGGTTAATTTTATTTTTATATTTTTATAGGGTTTAGTTAGAGTCTTAATGTGTTAGTATTAATTTTCTTAATTTTTATAACTGATTTGATAATTTTTAGATTTTTTTCTAATTTAGGTTAAAACAGGTCTTTAATTTAATAAATTTATAAATTTAGTTTTTTCATTTTGATTTTAGGTGTTTAGGATATATTCAGGTCCAAAAAATAATTTTAATATTCTGGTAATTTAATTATTTATTTTCTTATTTATTTAATGCAGTTTTATTATTTGTTTTACTTTCTATTTAAGATTATATTTTTATTTTATTATTTTTAATTCTGTTTAATTTTTCTGGAAAACTGTAAAAAAAAATTTTTGGGTTTTAGGTTAATTTTATATTTTTTTAGATTTTTGATTTAATTTATTATATAATTTTGTATATTTGTTATCTATTAATGTTCTACTTAGCTTTGTTTTTATTTTCTGTTTTATATTTTTATGAATTAATGGATGATTAATTATTATTTAATTTTTATATTAAGATTAGATCATTTTATAATATATAACTGATTTGATAAATTTTTAGAATTATTTACTAATTTAGGTTAAAGCATATTTTTAATTTAATAAATTTATAAATTTAATTTTTTTATTTTTATTTTTATTTTAGGTTTTTAGCTTATTAGGTCCAGAAAATAGTTTTAATATTTTGATAATTTAATTATTTATTTTCGTATTTATTTAGTGTATTTTATTATTTGTTTAATTGTTTGTTTAAGATTATTTTTTTATTTTTTATTTTTAATTTTGTTTAATTCTTCTAAAAAATTATATATTATTATTATTATTATTATTATTATTATTATTTTGGCATGGGATCAAAAAGAGTCCATATATGAATGGAAACCTATTTTTTTCAATGATAAATTTTTTTTTTTATTGGACAAAACTTCAAATTCATTCTCGAATCGCAATGTACATCTTTTTAAAAAGATTGCTTATTATATATAGTATAGATACTTATAGTTTAAATACTAACCACTGCATAAAAAATGAACGGGAACACATCCAATACCATTTTTTTCCTCTCTCGTGAACACAATGCAACATACAGCTCAGACAAGCGTCAGCACCCGGAAACCGCCAAATCCATGGCACATGAAAGTGAACAATCCCCATCAAAAGACCCAGAAAAGGAACAAAAAATTAAGGAAAAGGGGAAAATCTTAGCAGTGGTATTTAGTTCGATCATTGATGGACTGATACATTTAAATCATATAGGGTCGTATTCGTGGAGAAGAATCATTCATCTGAGTTTTCAAAGTGATGGGAGATTTAAACCCAGAATTCGTTCAACCCACCGAACACAGGCCAAATCCGACCTCTTCAAACATCGAAGCCCAGGAAATCCCAGTTATTGACATCTCCTCCGCACTTAACAACTGCCCAGAATTAGTCGACGATGATCTGATTGGAGAGATAAAGGAAGCATGCAAGAACTGGGGTTTCTTCCAAGTAGTAAATCATGGGGTGCCATCAGAGAAGAGAGAGAAAGTGGAGTTGGCAGCGAGGGAGTTCTTTGCCTTGCCGCTGGAAGAGAAGAAGAGGGTGAGGAGAGATGAAGAAAACCCCTTGGGTTATTATGATTCTGAGCATACCAAGAATGTCAGGGATTGGAAAGAGATTTTTGATTTCACTGTTGAAGAGCCCACTTTGGTCCCTGCTTCTCATGAGATTGGAGACGAGCAAATCAAGGAGCTGAGGAATCAGTGGCCTGATTTCCCGCCTGATTTCAGGTATTTTGTTCCTTCATCCTCCAATTATCCTTGTAAAAGCTTTCATGGAATACAAGTTTTAGGCATATCTTTTGGTATACAGAAAGTGTGACACTATCTGAGAAACCTGCCTTATTCATTGAAGCTAGAAACATACCGGAATTTATCCTAGCACTTGTTCTATGTGAATTGAGAAACAATATCTCAGAATGAAAATTGTGAAATATGAAGATGATAATGGGTTATTCCAGTTGGTTTAAGTACTTTTTCTCAGCTTTCTTTTCCTTCCTTATTTCGCCCTTTCAAAAACCATCCTCTAGTTATTTTGCTGTGGAGTATTAGACAATATCTACATACATGTCAATTTAGGGATAAAGTCGCATACATTTGAACACCCCCAAAGAAAAAGAACGAGAAAAGCAAGAAGAAATTGTGGCTACTGCTTGTTTTGGTTTGATGGACTTTCAAGTGTAGTGTTGATATAGATTGGAACTTATTGAATATGGATTAATTGATCGTTGCAATCAGAGTGGCCTGTGAAGAATACGTGCAAGAAATGGTGAAGCTGTCTTTCAAAGTGTTGGAGCTTATTGCTTTGAGCTTAGGCTTCCTGCAGACTGTTTTAGTGGCTCTTTAAAGGATCATGCAAGCTTTGTTCGTATCAATTACTATAAGCCTTGCCCCTTTCCTCACCTGGCTCTTGGTGTTGGCCCACACAAAGACTCCGGTGCCTTGACCGTCCTTGCACAAGATGATGTTGGAGGACTAGAAGTCAAGCGAAAATCAGATGGCCAGTGGATCCCTGTCAAACCCATCCCAGATGCTTACATTATTAATGTTGGTGATGTAATCCAGGTGCTTCTCTTGTCCTCCAACAACCCCCTCCCCTGACCTCCCTCTTCCACTCCAAATAACAAAGAATGAAAACACGATCTCAGTTTAGAGTGTGTGTTTGGGGAATTGATGGACTTCAACTGAACGGTTGAAATTTGAGAAATAATATCTCGCGAACCCCTTTACATGGTCATTATTGCCCTGTGAAATGCAGGTTTGGAGCAATGATAAATATGACAGTGTGGAGCACAGAGTGAAAGTAAACTCTAAGAGTGATAGATTGTCAATTCCATTCTTCTTCAATCCATCACACTATGTTATAGTAAAGCCTTTGGATGAGCTGATTGACAAGGAGAATCCTGCCAAGTACAGGGAGTATAACTACGGGAAGTTCTACACAACAAGAAGGCTCAGCGACTTTAAGAAGCTCAATATCGAAAATATCCAAATTCATCATTTCAGAATAGTGGAATAATTTTGTCAGGTTTAGGACTACATTTCTCTGGGAGCATAAATAAAATTCCCTCAATATAGAGATCGAAAGGTACTTCAAATAAGCTTGTGAGTTTGAAATGCTTGCTTCTTTCTCATTTGAACGCATGTATTTCCCCTCCCAGGGTATGAAACAAAGTATTTCTATTGATTCTATATTTGGGAATTATCATGATGTTGAGTTACATGTAGCGTATGATAGTTTAGCTTAATTCTTTAAGATTTGGCTTACAAATATCTAGTTAAAATGCGATTTTCCATGAATCTTTATGCCTCTGGTCACATCCAAAAAAAGGACAAAGAAATAACTTTTAAGAAATTATTATTATTATTATTTTTAAGATCACATGTAGTAGAGATCTTGAAAATTTCATTAACATAATTTACTAATTTAATATGCGAAATGGTCTCATTTGGCTCTTAAAAAAAAATTTAAATGATCACAGTGTGAAAGAAAAAGAAATTGCCTTAGAAAAGTCAGATGCCCTTATTGCTCATTATTTCCCTCCCCTTTTCTCTGTTGGGGATGTTGAAATTTTTCTCATTAGCAGGCATTTAACAATCTGTTTTCATCTGATGAAGTTTATATAGAGGATTTACAGGAAGGGACCAAACACAAAAAGAAGAAACATGGTGAGAAGAAATCTACTCGTTGTTTCTCTGAACGTCCTTCTTTTCATAACGTCAGCTTCTGCATCTTATGATCAGGATCCTTCTAATGAGGAGAAAGAGAAGTCCATGCCAATGATCAAGCACTTTGTGTTGGTTCATGGGTCTTGTTTAGGAGCGTGGTCGTGGTACAAGCTCATCCCCTCCTGAAATCACATGGTCACAGAGTCACCGCCATCGATTTAGCTGCTTCTGGTATCAACCCTTTGCAGGCATCCCGGCTTAAATCCATTTCTGAGTACTTTCAGCCATTGACAGACCTCATGACAAATCTTCCCTCCCATGAAAGGGTGATCCTTGTTGGTCATAGCCTGGGTGGCTTGGCTATATCTCATGCCATGGAGCATTTTCCCAAGAAAATCACTGTCGCCATCTTTGTCACTGCCCAGATGCCCGGACCGGCCCTTAATGCCTCCACCCTTACCCAAGAGGTAACCTTTGTTCTTCCTCTTTCTTCGACTAGACCGAGCAAACTTGAGATAGCAGGAATTAGACTAAGTTTGAATTTTGAAACCTAACCAATAAGCAACCCGGTAACTTCCCCCAAAGGAACATGATACAGGTATTTCACATCCCGAGTCTCCTCAACAGGGATTTAGATTCTACACAGTTGGAGGAGCTGTAGTCTCTGTCCTCTTATCCAATGTTTGAAAATTTTAATTAATAGTGGTGGAATACATTATATCACCAATGATAATGAGATTTACCTATAAAATATCTAAGTTTTAGCCCTTAGATGGCAGACGTACGGTAAGATCTAAGATATTTAGTCTTCTTCCTGGAGTATACAAATTCATATAGTAGACTAGTGTATGTACCAATGAACCCAGAAATAACCTCGTTTATTGGCATTATTATCGTTTTTGTTATTGTTATTGCTATTAATAACACTTTTTATCTCCATCAATGTTTGATTGAAGCTACTCAAGGGCAGTGGTCCAATGCTGGACAATGAGTATACATATGATGACGGTCCAAACAATCCTCCCACTACTTTTATCTTTGGTCCAACCTACTTGTCGAAAAAGGTCTATGACCTTTGCCCACCAGAGGTTATCCGCAATTCTCCCGCCAATTTAACTTAATCATACTGTATTAGAACTCATGTTTTGATCATAATTAATTCTGGACACTTTGATTAGATCATGCGATTAATTAAAAAAACTTGCAGGATATAGCTCTGGGACTCATGTTGATAAGACCATTACGCTTGTTTAGCAGTGAAGACATGTCCAAAGAGTTGATGCTAACAGAAGAGAAATATGGGTCAGTTCGTCGGGTTTATATTGTTTCGGGTCAAGACAGGCTCAGGAATGAAGAGGTGGAGAATTGGATGATTGAGAAAAACCCTCCTACCAGAGTGGAAATGATAAAAGGGTCGGATCATATGGTCATGGTCTCTCAACCCCTGCAACTTTGTTCACATCTTCTGGGCATTGCAGCTGATTTTGATTAATGTCATTTACTTCTTGATGCCTATAACTTTCAATCAAATGCCCCACTAAATTTGTTGCCAAGTGTGGCCATTTGCGTATTGCAATCTTAATCTAGAAGCCTAGGTTATGGTACTCCTATGTCATGACCCACTACTCTTAAAATTACTACAATTCTATATAGGTATAGGTTTTACGTATTTCAATAACTTCTATATCAGATAAGATTAAGTTGATTTTCAACTAAAAACACCGTATATAATATCATTTAAAAAGCCTATCCGTTTAATTGATTAATGTTTACATACTTAAAGTTTCGAATAGAACCACAAGAATCAACGGATAAGCATTCGCATTTGCATTTGAAATTTCAAAACAAGGCCAGTAAAAATGTGAGAGAGAACAAAAAGGAAAGAGGACAGTTGATAATGATGATAATGGTGATTAAAAGAAGTAATCAACTGCCTGGATGAAGTGAAGATAAAGTTAACTCAGATTCTTCCACCAAAAATTGGGGGCAGGGGCCGATAAGATATGATAGAGATTGCTGTTTGTAATTTGGTGTATCCTTGGAATAATTGCGATTAAAGTAGTACGTTAAAGGCAAAAGGTTTATTTATGGCATTGGTATACTGTCACTGTTAAATCGCAAACCCTGGAATCTGGAGCTCTTCGATAATTGTTTCCTCAACCACCCAAGGCCCAGCGCCTCAAATTAAGGAATAATCTTGTCTCATTCAAAACATCCCTTAACTTTCCTTCTTTTTCTACTCCCTCCGTCCGTCCTTTACTGTTAACTTTGAGTATTTTAATGTCAGACTGTAGCTCGATTTTACACCTAATGCTTCACAGTTTATGTCAGACTGTAGCTCGACTACGCCTAATGCTCACAGAAAAAAATGTCTGTTGGGGGAAGACCACGCATCAACAAATGATTCTCTTCACATTTGGGAGAAGACGAGGAAATAACGAAAGCTGCACAAGTAATTTAGATAACTTGAAGATATACACTAGCTTAATGCAACCAAAACTACAGCTCTTACAACCCTTTAAAAAAAGGAAAGAAAGAAAGAAGCTTAAGCAACCTTTGTTCGATTTTGTTTGCTACACCATTTACAAGGATACGAGGAGTAACGGTACATACATACATACATAATACTCTTCTCGAGCTAACAGAATTGACACGGAGGGAGTATTTCTGTTGTTACATGTCACATGTATGTACAAGAATATATAATTAGAGAATGATCCCGGGGTAGGGGAATGGAATCTGGTAATTAGTAGCCCGGTCAATGGAGAAGCTCTGCTGCATCACCGTTGTAATGGCTTCTGCAAACACAAACGCAAACTCAATTGCCAACTTGAACAGCCCTATGAATATCTCCACCTTTCTTATCACCATTACTCCCATATTCAATCTCTCTCCTCCTACTCTTTTTGTTTCAGTGCTTCTTTGAGGTTTCTGCTCGCCGCGTATCCTCACTTTTTATCCACTCCCTTTTTTTTCATATGAACAAGGGGGATGTGCTATATATATACAAGGGAGGGAACAGGAAAGAACAGACAACAGCAAAAACCTAGAGGCAGATAAGTAAAGGCCTGTGGATCCATTTTTTATGAAAAAATTGACTCTTCATAACTCCCAAAGGCCGGTTTTATTCTCTTTCTTCCTTGATTACTGATTGCTCTTCTACATATCCTACATGTGCATCTTCTCTTTGCTTGGACAACAACAACAAGCACACCCATAAATATCTAAAACTTCAAAAATTTTACTCCTGTATGCTTATGTTTAAATATCTTAATTACTTTTTATGAACTAGTATATATGTTTTAATTAATAGAAATCTATTCAAATTAATAACTCTTTTGCAGTAATAAAATCATAGATTTAGTAGATATTCTTTTAAAATAGTAAGTACGGGTTATCCTTATCGATCAGTAAAACTTTGTCATCCGAGGCGATTTGAGGGGGAGATATCGGGCTAAAGACATAATCTCTACTTAAAATTACATGTCAACTCCTAAAACCATAATGTTGTGTGTGGGATAGAAATCTAACATACTGGACTTTAGTATTTGGATTGTGTGCATCATCCCTTCCCTAGCTAGCTGAGTGATGACATCTATTTAATACTCAATTCAGATAATGAGCATCACTTACTTTGTGATCACCTTGATTGTCCTCGTAGAAAGGTAAATTAGATCGAACATAAATATCACGTCTTATAAGCCCGTCAATTACACGATTATCCTGTTATAGGTGTTACTTTGCACATGATTCTTATGATATATACTAGTATGTACTGTTTTAATACAATTTTTAGTAGAGTTTGTCGGTAATTTTATTCTCTTATATATACATACAATATGTTACCCTAACTATTGTCTATCTTTAGAACATATGATTGCAGTTTTATTTATTTGCAAATAAATAGTAGTGATGTAACGTTAGACGAAACCCCACCAAGAATATAATTCAACTTGGCAACAATTTCATTATTAATTATCAACTGAGGTATTTTTTGATAAAAAATGTAGGAATATTTGCTCATTTTTCAAATAAATTGTTGTTTTTAATATTCCACTACTATAGAATAGAATAGTCAATGGATTTTTTTTTAATCTTACGTGACCCCACAAAAGGTCTTTTTATATGGGAGTGGAAATTAAAATACCAAATTATTCAATTTGGGAGTGTTTCCGTACGTGAAATTGTAACATAATTAGCATTAATATAAGAAATCAATTAAATTAAAGTTAGAAGCGGGTAGGAGTAATATTAGTAATTTTGTATATTTGGTTGACTTATTGATCAAACATGTCAAATTTTGTTTTTAATTACCTTTTTTTTAGAGTGCACATATTCATTTAAGAATTATAACTCTAACTATTAAGCCGTTTTTCTCTAAATTGATACTCCCTTCGTTTTAAAATACATGTCACTTTATTAAGCTTTTTTCGTGTTGTAATATCCGTCGACTTTACTAACCCAATGACATAGTCGTAATTGGTTTACGAATTTTTCCTTATTAAATGTTTTTTCATCTTCATCTTCGTAAAAGCTTAAAGCAACTTGATTTTTAACGTGAATTTTATTATATTTTTTTACACTGCAGAAAGAACAAATATTGTTAAATTAAGGGAGTATATGGATTTTCTGATAGAACTATTACATAATTACTTTTTTATTTTTTTATTTTTATGGAGCTATCCTACCAACAGTACTTTTTATTAATTAAACATAAATTGGTAGTTCCCATGGATATGGTAGAATCATTTAGGATAAAATAATATTAAATACTCGGTAAAGAAAACAAAGTAGTGATAATAATAACGATTGAATTTTTATCAAAATAATAATAATAAGTAAAGGATTTGGTGGATGAAGAGAGAGAAAATCGTTGGCTCTCTCTGATCTGCGAGATAAACACAAGGATTTGGTTCATGGGCTTGATTTTGACAAAATAATTAATATTATAAAATAAACAACGACGGATGGTGTGGCCTCTCATGAGAGGAGAGTTCTGGACCTTCCACCTGTCGCTAACGTGATTGAAGGCCAATAATCAATATGGGCCCAACTCCATCACTATCATAGCACCCCCTTTTCCCTCTATAGTTTTTTTTTTTTTTTTTGGTGTGTAGATTTCTCTAAATCAATCCTCTTAGTATGATCGGCAGTAACTTTTGATGTTGTGATTAGTGTTTTGATGATTTAAAACACTACTTATCTAAAAATATAAATGTTCGATAAAGTAATGTTTGACATAGTGTTTACATTTTTAGATAGTGTTTTTGAAAAACTACTCAAAGTAACGTTTTCAAAACATTATCTAGTGTTTGCACATAATTTTCAAAGTTCTCCTTTTTATTTTCAAATTTTTTTTATCAATTATGTCATTTTAAGTCATTTCATACAAATCTGCTTATTTAAACAACTAATATTACCGAATACACTTATCTCATTTTCAAAAACACTAGTTGAACATCTAACCATTAATAAGCTGGTTGGTAACAATTAACAACTACTAAAACAATTAATAGTTACTAAACCAACTAACCACTACTAAAACGGCTAATTTTACCGAAAATACTAGGAATTCAATTTGAAATGAATTTATTACGCAATCTTTCAATCCGAGGTCATTATAATTTAAAACTAGATAGGTATATTAAAAGGTGGTAATACTGTGATAATAAAAATATATCTTTAATTTTGAGGTGACATTTTGAGGTTAATTTTGTAATTTTAATTGATTCATTGTAATGCTTTTGTACACATGTTTACATTAGCTTTATTACATCAAGGTGACAGGGTTAATTATATATAGTTTTACACCATAAGAGTTATCCTAAGTCTTAGAGCTTGTTCAACTTTGGGCCTATTCATACTTATATACAAAACTACAGTAATATAAATAAAAATGAACATAAACGAAAAGAAACGAATAGAAATGAGTTGTTAAATAAAAAATCAATGAAAATAAACTAATATAAATAAACATAAATGAACATAAACAAACATAAAATATAAATAAATTGTGTTTTTCATGTAAAGTCGAACATGCCCATATGAAAAATGAAATCTATTTATGTTTTATGTTATTTAATATTCATTTATATTTTTTTTATGTACTGTTCGTTTATGTTCTAACCGCTCATTTCCATTAGTTTATATTTATATGTGTTTTTATATAAATTCGAACATACCCTTATTATAAGATAAACTTATAGAACCTTAGTTATTATACCAATACATTTAAAAATTTGAATCATGGAATTAAATATTACATATTTAAAGTCTCCGATAAAAATGTCAAAATATTGAATCCATAAAGGGTTAAAATATGGTGTTTTTGCCCAAGCATTTAATTGAAGTTGTCAAAAGCCCGAAATGGCCCAATCCGTTAATTTGCATTAAAAAAGATTCAAATATTCAAACCGCGAAGCAAAGGACGATCGTAGGATGTCGTTCCAGTTACAAATCCGGGAAGCACATCTCACCGTCGGATTCTCAGTTTTTGAACTTCAATTCGAATTCCTGAAATGAAAGCGAAACCCCCTGCCCTGCTTCGCCTTCTTCTACAGCAAGATTCTTCAGTGTCCATGGAAAACGGATAATCAATGAACTTCCACTAATCTCTCTCTCTCTCTCTCTCCATTTCTTTCCTTCATTCCTCTGATTTGCGAACAAGTTCCGGAGAAGAACAACTTCAATTCGAGCTGCTTCTACTACATTTCGTTTTCCAGTTGGTCTTACTCTTACAGGTACCCCCATTTCTTACATTTTCTCAATTACAAACCTTTTTTCTCAGTATCTAATTTTGCAAATTTATCCTTATTGTGTTGGATTATTGGATTAGAATGCCGAGGGATTTCAAAATTGTGCGTCGTAATTCCGGGAAGGATCAAGTTGTGGAAGAAATTGAGAATGTACCCGTAAACCCTAACGAGTTATCTTGCATCCCAAGAAGCTCAGATTCTTCTAGGGCTCCACCTGAGCCAGCCCTAAACCCTAAGCCTAGTGTAGATCAAGTGGGGAGTGCTAAAAGGAAGTGTGAGTGGACACCCGTGAAAGCTAAGGGCAAAATTTCGGACACAACAACTGTGCCTCTTTCTACTCCAGAAAGGCAAGGGAATGGAAATTTCGGGAGGAAACGGATTGCATTTTCTAGTGTACATGAATGTCGCGATGAGGACCAATCTGAAATGGCTAACCATTTGAACCAATCGACTAGACATGGGAATTCTTTGAATTTGACTCCTCGTGTTGGGGGCACTGCCTCCCGGAGGGCTTATCGGGGACACTTGGAGAGAGAGTGCGTGTCTACTCAGAATACACCAGCCAGGAGTGTTAGCAAACCACCAAATCCTGGGTTTTTCCTTTGACCTGCATACGCCATCCTGGAGCTGGAAGTTATGCTGCAGTTTCGAGAAGGTTCTCAGTTTCAAATGACCGCTTATGTACAGTCAATACGGTTCAAGTTGCTCATTTTGACCTCAAGGAAGATCCGTCTTTCTGGATGGATCACAATGTCCAGGTAAATGAAGCTTTAAATTTGCCCTTGATGTCCATTCCATTGCATAAAGGTACAAGATGATTCTAGTTTTTGTAACAAGTCTTGTATTTATGTTCCACTAGTTGGTGGAGATCATCAACAATAATTTATCGGTTCTTTAAAATTTGTTTTTAGGTCATAATAAGGGTACGCCCTCTAAACAGTTTTGAGATAAATACAAGCGGGTACAATAGGTGTGTGAAGCAGGAAAATGCACAGAGCATTACTTGGATTGCACAACCAGAAACTCGATTTACATTTGATCATGTAGCATGTGAAACAGTGGACCAGGTATGCATAAAAATGTGTTGATCTTCACTACTTCAGCGCTGAGATTTTGACTGGTTATACAATTTTTGAAACCTTTGGACCTTGACAGGAGATGCTTTTAGAATGTCTGGTCTGCCGATGGTAGAGAACTGTCTGTCTGGATATAATAGCTGCATGTTTGCCTATGGGCAGGTAACTTTTCTGTTTTTCTTTGCTGTGTAATTTCTAAAGATTCGCAGACTTAGAAGCAGAAAAAGTTTCTCTTCTTTTGTTACAATGATTTAGTGTTTTAAGGATTTTTCTTGTTTCTTACAACTATGTTACTGTACTTTGTTGTATGCTTTATGACTTGAAAATGAGTTTCATTCATGTGAAGCAGCATGATGATCGTACAAAATGATCATGAAATTATATCGCATATATTTAAGTGGACTCATATGTACCTCAACATTGTAGAATGTCTAACTTGTTCACACTTGATCCCAAGCCAACTGGCTATCAATGGCGTTGGATCTTATTGTGCTATAATGCCTACTTAAATAATTGCTGCCTTCTTTTACACTAGACTGGCAGTGGGAAGACATACACTATGCTTGGCGAGATGGAAGATTTGGAATTCAGGCCCAGCTCTCATCGTGGAATGACACCGAGAATATTTGAATTTTTATTTGCTCGCATCAGTGCGGTAACACAGTTTTCTTTGATTAGTCACAGCAACTGGACTAATACATTTGTGTCACTAGCTGAGAGTATTATCTTTCATGTTTTGTTTATTGCAGGAAGAGGAAAGCCGACGGGATGAGAAACTGAAGTACAGCTGCAAATGCTCTTTCCTTGAGATCTACAATGAGCAAATTACTGATCTGCTTGATCCAACATCTACAAATTTGCTCGTAAGTGATTGTGCATTAAGATCTGCCTTGGCTTTGGGATTCATGAGTATTACTTGTTTTTGTAATGATTTCTTTTGTTTTTATAATAATTTGTCATTCTTCTAAATAGTTACGGGAAGATGTTAAGAAGGGTGTGTATGTGGAGAATCTTTCAGAGTTTGAGGTTCATTCTGTGTCTGATGTCCTCAGACTGTTGATCCAGGTTTCATCTCTCAATCCGTCTGTTTGGAACTTGTCAGGCTATCTGTGCTTTTCCCAGGCTTTGCCTGCCATTATCTTTTTTAACTTTGTCTTAATTTTTGAATGCCCCACGACAGGGTTCGTCAAATAGGAAGGTTGCGGCAACAGATATGAACAGAGAGAGCAGCAGATCACATAGTGTCTTCACATGCGTAGTTGAGAGCAAATGGGAAAGGGATTCAACCACTAACCTACGATTTGCTAGACTGAATCTTGTTGATCTGGCTGGTTCCGAAAGGTAGCGCACACACACTCCCATCAAGCCCTTGGTTCTTTTGTATCATTTCTTTTTGCAACTTGTGTGTGTTGACTCATTTGTGCCCTTCATAGGCAAAAATCATCTGGTGCAGAAGGGGAGCGATTGAAAGAAGCAGCAAATATCAACAAATCCTTGTCAACGTTGGGGTAATTGAACTGATCTTATTTGTCTTTGCTTTCTTGCGGGTTCTTTTGCCTTCTATTTTTAATCATAACATTGATATTTGATGCTCTGCATTATAAATACCAATTGCAGTCATGTGATAATGCTTCTAGTAGATATTGCACAAGGAAAGCCAAAACATGTTCCTTATAGAGATTCGAGACTGACCTTTCTTCTTCAGGTTTTTTTCTGCTGTTTTAAAACTTTTCATTACTATCATGCTTGTCTCTAGTTGGCCTCGTACTAAACCTTGTCTTATGCAGGATTCACTTGGTGGTAATTCAAAAACAATGATAATTGCCAATATCAGCCCTTCTGTCTGGTCAGAAATTTGATTCCTAAATACCTATTTTCACGAAATATTTCAATTGTTCTCTTGTTCTTCTCTAGCTTAAATTGTCATCATTATGTCCAGTTGTGCCGGAGAAACACTCAATACTCTGAAATTTGCTCAAAGAGCAAAACTGATTCAAAATAATGTAAGTTTCTTTGCTTAAGCTGGTCTATCGTAGTTGAATCAGGAAAAAAGGGTTTTATTGTTTTCATCTCTTTCTCAAAGGCTGTAGTGAATGAAGATTCTTCTGGAGACGTTGCTGCACTCCAGCATCAAATATGGCTGTTGAGAGTAAGATTTTGCAGATTACCTATTTAAGGTGTTTTATTTGTCACATTGATTTTGGAAAATAGGTATAATTGAACTTCTGAAACAGGAAGAACTCTCTGCTTTGAAATGTCAACATGTCTCCCGACGCTTGGCATTTGACCTTTCCTCTACAATGGAAGAGCAGGAAAATACTGAAGCAGAGAGCAGGTCTGAAAATTATCACCTCAAGGCAGATAATTTGATGGTATGTGGATCACAGGGCATACTAGGAGTGTTTTCCTGAACAGTAACACTAGGTTACTCTCTGTATTGTTTAGGGATTGACTGTTTATAAAGTTTTATATTTTGTTACATCATGAAATGTAAGTGCGTATCTTTTCAATGTGTATGGTTGTGTTGTTCTGTACAAAGCTCTAAGTACTTCTAATATTCTTTTTGTGATAGTCAAAATCAATGGATAAGATGCTTGCTGGAGCTTTTAGAAGAGAACAGGTTGCGGAAACTACTATCAAGCAGCTCAAAGCGGAAATTGAGCAGTTAAATCTTTTGGTAATTTCTTTTATCCTATGCAACTTGGTATATCTCTTTCCCCATGAGTGTGAAAATATGAATGCAGTTCATGATTCCCGATATCATTTCAGGTTCATCAAAGGGAAGAGGATACTCGATGCACTAAGATGATGCTTAAGTTTCGCGAGGACAAGATTCAAAGAATGGAATCACTCTTGGATGGTCTAAAACCTGTTGATGCTTACTTTTTGAGGAGAATGCTGCTCTTTCTGAAGAGATTCAATTACTCAGAGCTAAGGTTGATAAGAACCCAGAGGTGACTCGATTTGCTTCTGAGAATATCAGGCTTCAAGAACAACTTAAAAGGTGAGTCTTCTAAGATAATCAGTTGGTTGGGGTATCACTTTATTTCTGTATTAAATAGAATTTTTGTTGGTGCGCTAGGTTTCAAGATTTTTACGAGGAAGGGAGAGAGATATTCTGATGAATGAAGTATCTGAGCTTCGGTCTCAGGTCTGTTGATTAAGATAACATACTATTTTTTATGCCCTCTCTTAAAGAAAACAAACCGTGGGTTATGCCTTTTTCCTGTCTTGTTTTTACAGCTTATCCACTTCCTTGATAATGACAAACAGCAGCACAACGTAAACTTGGATCAGGTATGACGTGTCAATTTCTTGGCTTTCGTTTTGTTAAACTTATAGTTCTGTCCTATATTTTGATTTAATTTCAAAATCTCTCACAAGTGCTCCCTTTTGGTACAGAATTCAACACAAAACATTGAAGAAAATGTATCTACTGATTCTGAGGTTAGCATCATTTATGCTTGGTATTATATGACGTATTAGCTTGTTTGTCATATGTCTGACTTTGATTTCCCATTGCAATTAGGTGACGAATACTCTGAAAGAGCTAGCTGAATGCCGGAATAAGTTAAAATCGTGCTTAGAAAGCAATGCAAAGCTTTGCAGGTAACGGATTCTGCATGTTCTCTGATGTGTTCTCTTAATCTCTTAAGGCCTAAAGCATGCGTTTTACATTAAGTTAGTCCTACTGTGCTAGGAACTTCTTTCGTGAAATATGTAAAATATTCTAATCTGTGTTGCAGAGAAGTTGAGGATTTGCATGCTCTCTTGAGAAATAAGGAAATGGATATGATTGATCAACGCATTGTAGAGACAGTGAAGGTATTTGTATAATTGATGTCTTTTGTCTGAGTCAAGGATGCAGTATGTTTGATTCTGCAACTGAGAAATTAGTCACCGACTGTTCGTAGACATTGCTTCATCAGTTATATTCCCCTTCATTGGCTTGCTTTTAAAGGTATAATGGTTATTAGATCTTCATCTTTAATAACAGGATGTGGAAGTTCCACATGTTGAAGAGCAAGTATTTGGTACAGAGAAATACAGAAGCAAGCATGGAATAGCGTCACATGCTGAAGAAGTACTGAATTTGGAGTTGGAGCTGGATATTCTGAAGATAATGCTCAAAGAAGAGAGACTATCATGTGGGAAAATGGATGAGATGGTAGCTTCCTTTGTTCGAGATGCTCAGTTGTCAGAAGAGAGAGTGTTGTTAGTCAGCAAGCAGTGTAATGATGCCAAAAGGGATCTGGAGGAAGCAAAATCTGTGATTGAAGCACTTGAATCTCAACAAGTTTTGTCCATTAATGAAATTGAGGATCTCAAAAACTGTAATGGCCATTATTTGAAGCTTTTATGCAAGCAGGAGCTCGAGATCTCTGCATTAAAGGAGCAAGCTGTTAGGCCTAGATACTCTCGTTTTAGGCATTCTGAACTTAAGGAATCGCCACTACAAATGCAGCTGGAGAGGATGCAAGCTTCACTTGATAAAGCTAAAAGCTTGAATATGTGGTACCAAAGCGATCATGCTGCGCAGAGGTCTAATGAAGAAGAAATGGATGAAATACGTCGACAAGCTGAGGCAGAGACTGCCGATGTGATTGTCAGCTTGCAAGAAGAACTTTCCATGCTTCAACATCGAGTACAAGAGAGCGAACTGAAAGAGAGAGAGGCAGAAAGCAAGCTGCTAGTGCTTGAGAGTAGTTTGAAGGAGCTGCAGGAAACTTTAGACATGATGTCGCAAGATAAAGAACTTTTACATCAAAATCTCCTGCAAAAAGACGTGGAGATAAAGTCATTGACAGAAGATTGGGAAATACTTAGCTCTGAGATTGAAGGAGCTCTTCTTGAGGGAAATGAAACTCTTGGAAGTGTCTGTGATCAAGTTGATTCTATATCTTCTGACAAAAGGGTCTGGATATGTGAACAAATGGGCAGAATGATTAGACATATCTCTGAAAAAGAATCAATAATCCAAGAACTTAACCAGTGTTTAGAGGATGCAAACATGAGGGTGAATGATATGGAACACATGCTTCTGTCTCTCAGAGGTGCTGCAATAATCATGAGTGAGTCACATGAACAAGACTGCCTTGAAAAGGAGAGAGAGATTTTGCAGTTGAAATTAGAGCTGAGCAGAAAAACAGATGCTATAGCAGAGCTCAAGCAAAGGATGAAGCTTGGTCATAGTGAAATAATGAAGGTTTCTACTTGTGCGACTGCAGCTTTTGTTCTGGTTAATAGGTTGTCTGAGATGAACTCCAGCCATCTGGATGTATTGAGGGTTATGGATATCCGGCTGAAAGACTTGCAAGAAATGAACCAGAAGAAGGATGTTTCCCTATGTGAAAAGTCTTCTTCATTCGAAGATGATTTGAAGAAAAATGAATCTCTGGAAGTGTCCAGTGCTCCAGAAGGCAAAACCACTTGGTTGAGGGCAAAAGAGGTATCCTTTAATAGTTTGATTGCTTTGAGGTTACGAAGCCTACCCACCTTGCTGGTTAGGAATTTGTTGCATTTTGTAATTTTAATTTGGTGTTCCTTTTCATCCCTAGACCCCTCTTCGGCGGGATTTATGCTGGCTTGATTGTTGGTTGATCGTGTTTCTTTGCTCCATAGACAACAGAATTTGCTATGTTGGGGTGGAAGGACCAACTACTTTCTGTATGGAAATAATTATGACTAGACCAAAAGGCCGCAGTTGCTGCAGTTGTCTTTGTATTTTCTGTTTACAGTCATCTTGTTGATCTTTCCTTTTCACCTGTGGCCTGATCATTTTTCCGGAAATAAACTGACCTTTCCTTGCTATTTGCAGTTACATGCGTTTGAACTTGTGGATGCTAAAACAACTATGGATGAAAAAACAGCTGAGTCCTCATGCCTTCTTGCGGAGCTTGAAGAGGCCCAAGATAAAATAACAGATTCTAATATGATGATCAATGAACTGAAAATAGCAAACAAAACAATCACGCTTGAGATAGAAAATCTCAAGAAAGTTAATGTTGTTTTAACCGGTGAGAAAGATAGTCTGATCACGGAATTTAAAGAGTTGCAATCCTCCTATGAGTTGAAGGATCAGAATTGCAAAAACCTTGAAGAGCAGTTTGAGCAGGATATTTCAAATATTACAAGCCTTGTTAAGGACCTGGAGAGAAGTGTGTCAGAAGCACAAGGTACATGTGAAAGTGCGGTAGTCTCTTTTGCCCATGATCTCAACTGTATAAAGTCTCAAATTCAGGATGCTATTAAGTGGTTGCATTCATCAGTTGAAGAGATCTTATCAGAAATTCTTGTGAAGGACTATACTCTAGCAATTGCATGTCTTTGCCACATGGGTGTACTAGTAGATGCTATAATGAGGCTTAGCTCAGAAAATGGCCTTCTTTCTGTTTCTGTTTGTGAATCCATTGCTCGGATATCTAATCTGAGGAAGAAGAGTATGAAATCAACGGAGGAGCTCGAAACATGTCAAATGCTCGCCCACAGGTTTTTTGTTGATAGTAGGAACAGCCTGGAGTACATTTCCAGCAAAGAAGCTGAAACCAGAGAGCTGAGCACAAAATTAAGCAACTTCCAAGAAAAGCTAGAGAATCTTCAGCATCAAGAGGAGCTAATGTTGGAAAATTCAAATATTATGAGTTCTGAGCTTGCTATTTTAACAGAAAAGTTGGATCAAAGTAACTCAACAGTTATGTTATCCAGTTTAGAACAAGAGAGGTTGCTGAAAAGCAACTGGGAAGCAATGAAATCTCAAGATGAGAATTTTATGTTAGAATTAAATGCGAAAGACTTTGAGTTGCTTGTTGTGGTCTCAGGGTTGCAGCAAACCGCTCATTGTAATGCTGATATGGAAAACAAGCTAATTGTTTTAAGCTCAGCCCTCGATTCCTTTATGACAGATATTGTCCATCTCAGGATAGTGGATGACTTGAGAGAGCAGCTCTTGTTAGAAAGGGAAACTGAGGTTATTTGCCTCCAGACAGAAGCTGAGGAAGCAAAGGATAGGGAGGCAAAAGTATTGGTTCAGCTCCAAAAACTTGAAAAAGAGTGCATGACTTTGAAAGAACATTTGATTGCAAACAAAAAGAAGAACGAATTATTCAAAAACAAACTACAGGAGATGGAGAGCAGAAACTGCACTCTCCTCAAAGATCTCCGTGAGAAAGACTTTGAATCCCGTTCATTCATGGACTGTATTGATATGCTCAAGTCGGAAAACTGCAGGTTAGAAGAAGAGGTTTCCACCTTTGCATCCAAAATCTCCGTTTTGGAAAGGGATCTCGATGCAAAAAGGCAGAGCTCGAGGATACATCCAGGGCACTAGCAGTAAAATCACGCGAACTTGACGAAGTTGTTGCTTGTGGTGAAGCACTTGGAGTGAAGGTGAAGGAACAAATAGACATAATAACTGCATTGGAGATGGACTTGGAGAAGGCCAACCAATCTCTAAAGCTTGTCTCTGATGAAAATATGGGACTGAGGTCCCATGAAGAAGATATCTTGGCAGAAAAAGCTTTTGTTGAGCATGATCTAGCTGAGAAAAGGAGTTTACTTGATGGCTTGGAAAATGAACTACTTAAAATGGGCAACACTCTAGGTCTGATGAATGACTTAGTTGAATGTCAGAAGAGAAACTTGGTTGAAATTAGTGATGAAAAAGACGAGCTCCAAAAGAAGATAATGGTATTGGAGGAAAGGGTGGAAACTGCTCGTGTTCTTGCTGAAGAAAATGATGCTATTGCTGCCGAATATCAAGAGGTAATCCCCCAACCCAACCCCCACAAAAAAAAAGAAAAAAACAGCAGGTATATCCCATTTAAATTTTAATGCACGACCAGTCAATGTTTTGTTCCATTCTGAAAATGCAGATAGCCGAATCGAGGAGGATTTATGCCAAAGAGAAGGAAGAAGAGGTGATACTTTTGGAGAGATCTGTGCTAGAGTTAGGTTCTACCATTAGTGCCTTAGAAAACAAGGTGCATGTTAGTTGTGTTTATGTTCATCCATGTTGGATTATCTGCCATTCTGTTCTTATACAGTCTTTTTGGCTTGTGAAGGTTAGCATTTTGAAAGAAGATCTTGAAACACAGAAAACAAAGAGGGAGGTGTTAGAATTGGACCTCCATTCTCTGAACACCCAGATGCATATTATTGAGAGGGCCGATGCTGACATTAAACGGTTTGCACACATCATACACATTGGCATCTCGAGTTGAAATATTTTAGTCCTTTGCGCATATTTAGTGACACAAACTTCTCCATTTGCAGGGATTTAGATGAGAAAACCAAAACTCTCCAAGAAGCCTTAGAGCACATAAAAGTTGTTGAAGAAGATTTGCTGAATAAAGATAGCGAGGTCTCTTCTTGTTCTTCATTGTGCTCACTCACTGGAGGCCCTTAACTCATACTTCTCTTCTAATCACCCCTAATTTTGTTGCTTATCTATTTTACAGATTGCACAATGCAAAATGCATATCACAGATCTGACTCTGCATGCTGAGGGGCAGACTTCTAGATTGCGCCGTGCAGAGTCATTTCTGCTACGAGTCTTGCAGGAGCTGGTTCAGTATCGTTCTTCCACTGGGACAAGTTCTTCTGTTACTTTAGACGAGGTGCAGAGGCTAAACAAGAAGCTAAAGGTGAGTTTCATCAAACCAATGGATATAGATCTAGATTTCTGCCACAGGCTATAGTTTCAACTTTAAAGAGTGTTTTTGAGAACTAAACTAGAGTGTGGGTTGTTTTGTTTTTTTGTGTGTGAATAGGGAACTGAACAGGAAAAGCTGCACTTACTGCAGACATTTGGGTTGTATTCAAATTCCCCAAAGGTACTGTAGTTTATAATTTTACATAATTGAGGCCACATAATCGTCTCAAACTTCTCTCATTTACGTTGCTGGATATTGGCGCTGAGGCATTTTCATCCTTTAGGTGGAGGAGGCTCTTGAGCAGTCATGATGTGGGAGACAGAAAATAAAGGTAGACAACGGTTAACTTTTCATCTTTTGTTTCTGACTTAATGTTTTATTGTTTTACACTACAGGATCTCGGCATCTGACTATTTTCTAGTGTTTACAGGACATGAATGACCACCAATGACAATCTGATTGGCAGGATTCATGCCAACTTCTTCACGAATTCAGGCCAAAGTCTGAGGCAACCGAAAGGGTTGAACCGAGCTAATTTTTCTCCGCACATATGACCTCATTCTGTTAGTTTTTCACTAACATTTGCCTTTTTTTTTTTGGAGCTCTGTAGTACTGTATTTGCTGAAATGGGTAAATATGTAGGTGTAGAAATCAATTCTTTTGTATTTAGGCATATCATTTACTCTGTTTTTAATAGCTTATCTCGCCAGAAATTCAGGGTTGATTATAATAATAATATCTTAAGGTTTGAGATGCTAACAATTAATTATGACAGCCACTTCAGGGCTGATTTACGAATATGGAACAATCAAGATACTGAGGAAAAACACCGTCCAATTAATTTTTGGTATTGAGATGGGAAGATATGTGCCTAAATTATAAATTATGTTAAGATAATGACCAAAATTCAATCGGCTAGATATTACAATTGAATTTTTGTATAATGTAAAATCATAATTTTAATACTATAACTCCATAAAATCTCCGGGTTATTATATATATAATTTCAATTTTAATATGAAATTATTGAATTCGCATTGGAAATAATGAAGCTTGTCCAATGTTCACCTGCTTACAAAATGCAGAAAAACTACATATAAAATCTACTCTGAATTATTGCTCCAATATATTCAATTTGTATGTCACTTTTACATAATTTATTTATTTTTTAATATTTATTATTATTAGAAGATTTATGAAATATTATATTTTTTCATTTTTGGCAATTCCAATATTCCTTATTTTTTTGTATTTATTTTTTAATAATAAAAACCAATATATAAAATAAAAGATTCAATTTTTTAATTTATAAAAGAAAAAAAAAGTGAAAATATTACACAGTTTTTCTTGGTGTAAAAATAATACACATAAGAATTTTTGATTTACATTAAGACATACATATATATATTTTTTTAATAAGATATACATAATTTAAAAATTATAAACATAATTATAATTCCAATACCTTGCACGGTTCTTAAGATTAGTTTGATATTAAACCACTTTCATAGGCCAACTTTTCCTTTTTTCTTGGTTTTTATTTTTTGATGTGATAGGTCACCACCATTAGCGATATCTACTCAATTGTATTGTATTCCTCGTCTCAGTAAAAGAATTTTAACACTCAAAATATTTCTTAACCAATTATCTTTAGAATGGATAAAATAAAAGTAGATTATAAAAAGTGGTGATACTTTAAAATAAAATCTTTAAATTTAAATATATTATTTAAACCCGAAACAATTATCTCTTACCAAAAGGTGACTCAAATTTTACCACTATTATTTGTCCCGATTCTCCGAATTAGCAAATATATGATTAAATAAAAGGAAAAATAGTAATGAAATGAAAATATTGGAAAGAGAATGAGAAAGAGAGAGTGGTTTGTATTGTATGACATCACGGGTCATGAGAGTAGAGCGGAAGATTCAGCTGCGGCAGTCCAGCCCAGTCCAGGGTTTTGTGAATTGCAATAAACCTCCTTAAGCGGAAAATATCGCTGACTATACGACGTCGTCTGAGGTGTTTTTATCCACCACTCTCCTCTCCTGTCTTTCTGTCTCTATTAGTCACTCCTCATCTTCTCTTCTCTCTCTTCCCTCGGTTTCCCTAACCCTTCGTCTCTGTCTATCCTTCCGGCTGTTGTCGATCTCTCTCTCTCTGTCGGCGAGGGTGTGTGCGAAGTGAAGAGGAGTTGCGTTCGAGATTTCCGCCATCAACGAGGAGCTCAGAGGAAGGGAAAATGGAAAGAGGAGTGTCGGAGGCCAACGGCGGAGGTAAGAGAAAGATCGACGACGAAATCGAGCAAGCCAAGAAGAGGGCCCAAGCCATCGCCGCCCGTTTCATCAGCGACGCCGATTCCAAACGCCCTCGTACCGGTTTCGATTCCGGCCCTCCTCCTTCCTCTTTCTCCCCTTCCCAACCGTCCTTTCCTGGTAATTAATTAATTACTTGATCTCTCTCTCTCTCTCTCTCTCTCTCTCTCTCATGTCTCTCCCTCTCTAGGGTTTGTCTTTTTCGTTTCTTTTTATTACTTTTTGGGGAGGGGGGATTTCTTGCTTGTGGATTCATTGATTACGCTTGGTTTGTTTTCGTAAAGCTATCTATAAGCTAGCGATCTATTTATCTGGATCAGCATATTGCAGAATTAGAGTTGGAATTAGCGCACTTGTGTGAAACTGTGGTTTTTGATAAGCTAAAATTACACGTATGTTGGACCATTTTGTCTCCAATCTATGTTATTGCTTTTGTAGCTCATGGTGATTGAATTGGGAAACTTCTAAACTGGAAAGGGAAACTACTATAATTCTTGAATTTGTGGTGTTTCTTCGTTAGTAAAGCTCTTGGAGCCTTGATGAAGTCTTGGATGTTATAATTTCTACTATATCCCTCTTCAAACCCGTCCATGTTTCGTCATTTGGGGGCTTCTATTATTTCTGCATTTTTCCATACCCACTATCACCTAAGGCTTTTAGCTGAATTGCCTGCCCTTTGTGACAGCCTCTGGAAATGTAGGATTAGCAACCAATCATCTTTGATTAGTGAACTAAGTCCGATGATTTGATATATTGTGTTGCTGTTAACTTTATTATATGCATCATACTGTCAATGCCTTCTTCTCAGGTTCTAAAACTGTTACTTTTGCTTTTTGTTTGATGTGTTGTCCCAGTTTCTTATGCCACCCAAACAAGTCAGTACAATGGTGTACCGAGCAGCAAGAAAATCCTTATTCCAAATGGCAAGGTTGGTCTTTAAGATGTTCTGTTTATCTTCTGTAGTCGTATAGTTGTTCGGTTGCTGACCCATCTAAATTTCATTTTCATTTGTGTATAGGTTGGTGTCATTATTGGTAGAGGAGGGGATATGATAAAAAATCTTCAACAACGGTCAGGGGCTAGAATTCAGATAACCCGTGATGCAGATGCTGATCCCTCATCTTTGACGAGGGATGTGGAATTGATGGGTACACAGGAGCAAATTAGCAGAGCAGAAGAGCTTATTAATGAAGTGATTGCTGAGGTGAGACCGAGGCTCTCTAACATACTCAGTTTTTGTTGCATAACTTTGCTGAGATTCTTTTGTTAATTGTGCTTGCATTGGCTAAGCAGACAGATGCGGCAAGTTCTGGCTCATCTGGAAATAGAAGTGCTGCTCCGCCACAACCTGGAAGTGAACAATTTGTGATGAAAGTTCCTAATGATAAGGTAATTTAGTACTCTTAATTTCATTTTAGTTTTGTTAAAGATGTTCTGATTCTTACTCTGTTCACTTTGTTTTAGGTTGCTTTGGTCATTGGCAAAGGAGGTGAAACTATAAAAAACATGCAAAACAAGTCTGGAGCTCGGATCCAGGTTTGCACATTACTTTTGAAAGGTTATCTATGTTCATCATTGGGGACGTCTTTTTTTCATTTGTCTACCTGATCTTCAGATGTCCTGCTTTTGTATATCACTTTGATATTCATTTGACCATTGCTTAGATTAGACCCCCACAATCCTTAGGGTTAACAAGAACAAGAACACCAATGTGGATCTCACCTTTAGAGGCTCTGGCAGATCTAGATTTAGGTAACCTTACGCACCACATTTCAAAGAGTTGAGTGTAGAATTTTTCTTATTCAAGCACTTCTTCTCTCTTGGGCATCAGAAAACATGGACTCAAAAAGTCTGTTTTAAATGTTCTGAACTGCCAATTCCTGGTTCAAATGAGCATGTGCCATATGATGATGGCTTGTGTTGAATGGCATTTTTGCTGTTACATAACATAATTTGAGTTTCGTTATGGGAAGTGTACAGGAATGTACTTTAGGGTATTTATGTTTGTTCATGGTTATTACTTCTGTTCAATGAGAAAAAAATTTCTTGTCACCTCTGCTTGGCCTTGCCTTCATTTAATATCGTTTGTATGGGAAAGATGCTTCAAACAAAATTGGTTCAGATGAGTATATGATGTCATTGGTTTTTTCTTAACGGAAAAAATATGGATGCACCGTTGTTGAGCGACAATAATTCGAACAGTTGCTTTGCATTGCTCTCTTGTTTCTATAACTTCTCTCTTGTTTTGCACTTTCTGTGTAAACTGATCCTCATTTATGATGATATTCTTTTCTTTGATGTGCTGTATTTTGCAGGTTGTTCCGCTTCACCTTCCTCCTGGTGATACTTCTACTGAAAGAAATGTTTTTATAAATGGAACGAAAGAGCAAATTGAGGCTGCTAAAGAGTTGGTCAATGAAGTTATTAGTGGGGTAAGTTCTGGACTTTGCTCGTCACAATTAATCTTTGCTTGTCCTATTATCAATTTATTTTTGCATTTTTATGATGTAATGCAATCAATATCTTGAGTTTGTTGGTGATAGTTTTTGGATGTAATTTTCTGTTTGACCAATTGAAATATGAGAATATTATTGTTGCATTGGCGAAGGATTTGGTTACATATTTGGATGCATATTCTGGTCAATGATTATTTGCTTTCAAGTCATTCTGCCCCTAAATTTGAGAGTTGTGTCAAACATGCAATTTATACTGAATTTTACTAGATTATATTCCTGCCTTTTGGGTAGTCATTAGCGGATTTGTGTGCTGCATGTTTACACGTTTATCTTGTCTTACTTACAGAATCGTTTGAAGGTTATGTCTGGCACAAATACCTACAACCAGTCTGCCTATGCTCCTGGTACAGGTGGTTGGGCACCCCAAGGTCAACCTCCTGCACAGCAGCCCCCTGCATATGGCTACACTCAGCCTGGAGGTTATAGTATGCAGCCACCTCCCTATTATGGTGGCTACCCTCCTCAGCCTACTGCCTGGGACCAACAGACAAACCCAACCGCTGCTCCAACTCAACAGCAGAATACTGGCTACAATGCTTATGGACAACAAGGTCAGCCAACTTCAACCCCTCCAAATGTTAACTACAATTACGGCCAGGTGCCACCATCTGCGGGTTACAGTTATAATCAAGGGTACGCCCAACAACCACCTAGTTATGGGCAAGACGTGTCTGGTCAAGCTTCAGCACCTGATCAAGCTAAATCATATGCGAACCCTGCTTATGGACCAGCGGCTACATCTTCCCAGCCTGATGGAACCCTTGGTGCTCAAGCTGGCCAGCAAGGATATGGAACCTCAGCTACCCAAGCTTCCCAGCCAGGATATGGTACTTCAGCTCCCCAAACTTCTCAGCCAGGGTATGGAACCCCGGGTGCACAAGCTTCCCAGCCAGGATATGGAGCCCCTGCTGCACAAACATCCCAGCCAGGATATGGAACCCCTGCTGCATCTGATGGAACAGCTCAATCACAGCCACCATCCACGTATGCAACAGGATATGGTCAGCCTCCAGCTGCTCCTGCTAATGGTTATGGTGCTTACCCAAGTTACTCTGCCCCACCACCCGTTCAGCCGGCCTACAGTCAAAGTGGTTATCCACAAGTGGGTTATGGGCAGCAACAAGAAGGTCAAGTTCCGAACCAGGCATCTTACGGTTACTATGGACAGGGTGGGTATCCTCCAGCCCAAGCTTCTGCACAATCAGGTTACTATCAAGGCGCATATCCTCCAGCTCTCCCAGCACAAGCGCCAGCTCAAAGCCAGGGTCAAGCAACTAATGGCGTTCCTCAGTCAGGAAGTTATGGAACTGAAAGAGCTGATGGTGGAGAGCCAACAACGGGGTCGGGAGCTGCTGCAGCAGCGGAGGAGAGTGAGAAACCCCAAAGCTGACAAAATGAGCTGATGAAGGGTATTATGTGTTGACAGCTTGGCTGGCATCTATTGTAGTGGTTTCTTGTTTTGTCGACTTTGTTCTTCTCAATGGAAGTTCACCTGGTTTTGTTACTGTGTTTTTTTTTTTTGGTCTAAAGGCTGTAGGGATTTGCGATTTAGACTTGAAATTGGCAGTGACTCTGTGTCTTTTGAGACTCGTCTACATTTATTCTAGACTAGATTGGCAGAATGAGCCAAGGATTGAGCTGTAGCAGGTGCCTTTATAACATGGAATTTAGAATAGCAAGGTAGTCCATGTGGTGTATTTTACTGGGCCTTCCTTACAAATTCAGTGTACGCAGGCTAAGGTAGTGCTATCTCTCTTCCTGCTACAGGCGGAGATGCGCTGGTGCCACGGGGAGGTGGAGATCTGCCAGGACAGGGCCAAAGCCTTGTCTGCGAGACACTAGTTTTTTGTTCAGGGTGGAAATGTGCATCTTAATTTTCGAGTCCTGAATTTATTTAGGTTCTTGTTAAAAGGTGGAATAGATGTTTAGCAAGCTTGGTCTCATTGTTTGATTTTTAACCAAAAAAAAAAAAGTAAAAGAAAAACATTGGAGATGGGTTTGTAACCTTGTGGGAAACTGGATGGAAGAGTTGAAGGCTTCCTGTAGGTGTTAAGAGCTTTTTAATATTACTTACATACTATGAAATGACAGCATATGAGCACCAGTGGTCTAGTGGTAGAATAGTACCCTGCCACGGTACAGACCCGGGTTCGATTCCCGGCTGGTGCAATACATTTTAAGAAAATTTATCCTGTTAAAAAACTTAATATCATAGTTAAGATGTTTTATCAAAGTCAAGAATCTCAGTGAGGATCCGTGGCGCAATGGTAGCGCGTCTGACTCCAGATCAGAAGGTTGCGTGTTCGATTCACGTCGGGTTCAAATCCCCGATTCTTATCCTCATTATTTTTGCGCAGTCATTTTGTTTTTAATGAGTCACAGTCACACAAGTAAAGTAGATGACTACATTGTGTAGTATTATATTGGCGTCTTATAAGGAGGTAGGTAGTTGCAAAGCTTGCTGCACACCATCGTGGAATTATCCAAATAACAATACAAGACATCACAACGCAGCTGAAATCAAAAGGGAAGGGAAGGGAAGGGAAGGGAAGGGTGGGTTTGGAGGGAGGGGAGCGGAAATCTCTCGGTTACATTGCATAGACAACCTCTCCGCTACTTTCAAAATCAAGCTCGAGATCGGAATCCAAATAGTCTTCCATATCATCATCCATGTACAGGTCCAAAGTCTGGGACCCAGCTGCAGGGATGGTCGCCTCTGAAATTATCCGCATTATCTCATCCATGCTTTGTGTAGGCTGATCTGCCTCTTCGTACTCACCATTCATCATGTCCACTTGTAACAGATCATTTGGTAGGCTCTTCAGGAACCACCCGTGCTGCCTTATCTCTGGCATCGTAATTCTCTGATAACGCTCTTAAATGTCAGGGAAACATATTCAATCTCAAATCAAATGACAGAATCTAACACAATTCAACTCTTGGTACATCAGCCCCAGGCCCTTAAATTCAGTTCTTTGAGCCAGGTTTGAGTTTGGCCAATCGTCAAGTCGAACTAGAACAGGTTGATGAAATAATCACGGACCCATAGGATTTGTTTCAGGTCGTCTGGTCATATTAGGTTCTGCAGTCGATTTGCCACATGTGTTTGGTTGGTTGTGTATTGTATTCGAGTTCAGGATAAAATCAGGTTCCTTATTTCAGAGGGTCTGAATAAGGTTCAACAAGAAGCCAAATACCTAATCTGTGCAATTAGAGTACAGAAGGCATGACAAAAACAACACATAGGATTGCAACCAATAACAACTGGCTGAGTAATAACATAGCTGGACAAACAAATATGAAATATAACAGGAAAATAGAGGGAAAGATTTCTATGAGAAATTCCTACCTGGGTTGCATCAGCAACGAATATCCTAGAGAGCAAATGGCGACATTCGGGGGATATATGTATATAATCAGGAATAGAGTATTGGACATTTAAAATTCGCTGCGCCATAAGAAATAAGTAAGAATCAGATGGGAAAGCAAGCACATCCACATCCATCAATTGCCAAATAAAATGATGTGTAACTTACATGTATCGTCTTGCGAAAATTCCGTGGCTCCTCGGGGTCCTCAAATGGGTAAGCACCAATCAGCATCACATACAAAGTCACCCCACAAGACCACACATCCGCAACCTGAACAAATGCATGGAGTTATGGAAATACAAACATGAATACAAGCTTAAAAAGATATGACTGGTGCAACCCAATTAACCATGATAATTAATTTAACATTAACATCATCTTGTGCATGTTTCTATTAAAAGTATTTTCCAGTGTCCAACCATACCCATATCAAAGGCACATGATATTTCACTTCAGTTTTCTACCTCACATGCTTTCTCCAAGCAACACTCTCATGTCTCATTCTGTCTCATTCCAAGTAGCCCAAAGTGTATTTTACAAAGTCAGTTCCAAAAAGAGTAAAGGGGTTTGACAAACATCTTACCTTGCCATCATATTCTTTCTTAAGCAAGATCTCAGGCGCAATATAAGCAGGTGTTCCAACTGTTGATTTTGGTTGTGAGTGCAGAACTGAGGACTGAAAATAAGCAAACAAATTTGCAAATATACATCAGCAATACATTTGGAGCATCAGCTAAAACAAGGACTTAAAAGACGGGGGATAGCGGGAGGGAAAAGCCACAGTAGTCAACGAATCAACTACAGTTTTATTCAATGAAATTTGACTACTTACGAACAAGGTAGAGCTTTCCTCCTCAGCTAGCAATGAACAACATCAAATAACATCATTGATGAGTCTAAGATAGATTCAATGACCAAATTTTAGGGTTGGGGGAGAAAAATTAAGCAGATACCTTAGAGTACCCAAAATCACAGATCTTCACGCGAGGAGCTGGACTTCCATCCAGCAGTGTGTTCTCCAACTTCAGATCTCGATGGCAAACTTGCTTCATAGGAGAAGATAGTGCAAATAAAATCTGACTTTACTCAAACCTTTATGTTTTATACAATAGAATGCAAAGTTGTAAAATTAGAATGGTGAAGTTGTACCATTGCATGACAATAGCTGACCCCAGATATCAGTTGTTGGAAGAAGAAACGTGCCTTCAGAAAATAATATTGACTGTTGAGCAAAGGAGGAAAAGATGGAATAATGCAAAATATAAGCCTCTAATAATCACCTCATCCTCACCGAACCGTCCAGCACTACATATTCGTTCAAACAACTCCCCACCAGATGCATATTCCATGACAATGGCTAAATGACTTGGTGTCAAGATAATCTAGAGCATAACAGATGAAGAGAAGCTGTGAGACTGTACACTTATAGGACAAAGTTATAGAGCTACAAACACGTGTGTGGAACAAACCTCTTTGAATCTGACAATATTGGGGTGCCTTAATGACCTATGGTTAATGATTTCCCTCTGCACATTCTCATCTATCTGCAAAACACACATTCAGGTGTCAACATCATGGAAGATAGTACTACCTATTTATTTTTTATTTAAAAAGAAACTATTCACGATTAATTCTTTCTTTATTGCCTTCTATCAAGTTAATTCGAAACTAAAAAGTTATTTTTTGTTGAATTTCAATTAAACCCCTACCCTAAAACTAAAAAAGTTATTAAAAAACAAATAAGGTAATAAATGAAACTGAAAATGTTTGGTTGGAATTTCCAGTTCTTAGACAAATAGGAAAGCAAAAGGAAAAACACAACGAGCTGCTCCTAAAGCAAAGTTTAAGAAGAAAACACACTAAAATCACTTCTCTAACACAAAAACAAAGCTAATAGCTTCATTCCGATAGTGTATCACTCTGCACTCAGACCTCAGCACTCCTCGCCTTCTTAGCATATCAATCCCTTTTTTAGTTATAGAAGGAAAAGTACACATCAATCTTCTTAGAAGGGAAGGAGCATCTCAAACTGCCAGACCATAGGGATTTATGAAGAGACAATAGTGCCCTCTAATTTTAGTGTATATAGTCTCGGGATGTTATATTCATGCAAAATTCAGCGCTTCCCTGAGAAGCTAGACCAGAACAAAGGGAAGTACCACCTGATGGCTCATCAAAGCACAGCAGAAGCAACTACATTTGTAAAGGTGGGCTGGCACAGTGCAACCATGTGAATCCCAACATTACATTCATCAAAGTTTACTCTTAAGCAAATTATACGAACCAGTTTGTTGCAATTCCATCATGCACTTTTCGCACAGTTGAAAAAGTCACTTTTTGGAAAATTTTTCCAGTTTGGATCATAGTGGCTAAAGCAAAACATTTATCTCTAAGCTGTTGTCTACCCTTTTTTATGACAAGTAGATGGGGACTTGTAGTTTTCAATCTAGTTTCTAACATAACACTACCTCTTCACAATTTAGAAGCATTTCCATTGAGCAACCATTTGAATCCCAACATTACATGCATCAAGATATCTCTTTTTAGAAAAATTTTCCAATTTGTATTGTATAGTAAACTAAAGCAAAAATGGAAGTCCAAGGTAAGGATTTCGATTAAGAGTTTGTTCCAGCTCCATGAGTGATGAGCCCAACTAAAATAGAGACTCCTACAGAAATAGGCACATAAATTTCAAGACCAAAACAAAACCAATTCCAAACCAAACGATTATCATTGAGTGCCACCTGAGGTAGGACAGGGGAGGGTCACATACAAGAAAGCAACCTGACCCCTCAAATTCAATTGCGAAGAAATTGTGTATGCACTTTAATAAGCATTGATACGAGTAAAATATAACTACCCCAACAAAAAATATCTCCAAAAAAGGCAAGGAATGTATGAATTGTTGAAAAAATGAAACGGGGAAAAAAAAGAAAAGAAAAACACTGACCTTCTCACCTCTCTCAATGTACTTAACTGCGACAAGGTCATTGGTGATCTTATCTCTCATCAAGCGGGCAATCCCGAAATTCCCAGAACCAATGTCTTTGACCAGCTCATACCTATCACTTTCGTGCATGATCGGCATGTCCATGGTCGAAGCTCCGGCCGCCGCCGTTCGATGCATTTTGTGCTCTCCTCGAATTCTCTCTTATTAGTGTAAACTAGGAAGCCTAAACAACTCTCTACAGAACCACCATCGGCGAGTCAAAGAGAGGAGAGAGAAACGAAATGGGGGTCATAGAAAAGGTGAGATATTTGCGTTTGATCGAACTGGGGACGGTGGGTACGTGTCGGAAATTGATCACGGGATTTGGGGGAGGGGTATGGGGACAGAAATATATAATGTTTCGATTGAAGATAGAGACAGAACCCAGATGGGGAGAGGAAACGGGGTAATTCCGTGAAAGCTTACTTCAGCACACCACCCAATCAGAGCACAAACAGAGGATTTGATCCGGCTTTTTCCAGAAGAGGTGGTGGGTGTTGATCTTATGAAGCTCTCTCTCTCTCTCTCTCTCTCTCTCTCTCTCTCTCTCTCTCTCTCTCTCTCAAGTGGAAGACATGGGTAGGCTGAAGTTGCTGTAATTGTATTGCCCAAATTATTTGCAACAAACTAAAGAAATTATTAAGGTTTTGTAGAGTTGATCTTAGCCGAAAGGGCGAGAGAGAAGGGTGTGGATTTTCAAAAATAAAAATCCGACCAAATCCTGCTTTTATTATTCCACAAAACACAGATATTTTTGGTGTCTAACTAAGCAAGAGGCGGCCTTTTTCGTAGATATTTACCAAGCAAACCCTTTCTGTCTTTTGGTTGGTTCATGGGTTCACTGCATAAACCCACATACAGTGACTGAAAGTTTAACTCCAGGCCCCCACACAGCGTGGCCCAAACACCGATCCAACTACCAATATCATTCGAATACTTGCTTACCCACTTGCTATCTTGATTTGTACATTCATAGATTATGGGTTTTCAATTTTTCATAATTTTGTCAATGTGTTTATGAACTATTGGCTTCATGGATTGATGGTTATGCAGATATATTGTCCTGTACTGTTTGATTATGACATGGTGTTGACTTCCATCACATATGTTGGAATCTGCCAAGATTGCTCGATTTTCGAGCTATGATAGCTTGTCATTCTTATAGCCTTCAGGTAGTGGCCTGATGAAAAATGTTAACTTTAGATGCTCAAACGTTATGGGATTAGGATTGCTACATTACCCACTTGTACTGTCCATGATTGCAACTTGAAATGCTTATTGGATTCTAATAAACGGAGTTGCAATAAATTTAACGGAGTTCATCAAGATTAGGTTCAAGATGAGTTGCAATAAACGGAGTTCATTTTGTTCAGCTGTAAGATTTAACACGAATGTGGCTATGGGAGTCCAACCTGCTTCGTCTTACAGTCTAAGAAGTACAGCTATCAATTTTGGAATAGAAAGGCTGTGTAAAAACCTTATATGAGTCTATTAATCTTGCAATCCTTTTTAATACTGGGCTTTCTATGACTACTCAACTGTGATGCTCACTGTCACACATCTGACGTGCAGCCTGTTGCTTCCAGTTCATTTTGCATTTGTGATTATCATTTGGAGCTTTGAAATTTTTGTGACAACATTTTATATCCTATTGTAGTTACTTTTTCTAACCTGGACATGTATACCTCCAGGAAGTACAAAGAGGATACTCATGCTGAGGTTGAGGATTTTGCGGTTTTTGGAGCTGAATAGAGATATGCAGGACACGTTTGGCGAATGTCAATGTGGTGACATAAAATAAGATCACAGAAGTTACGTGTGATGTTCAGGAACTGGAACTTGCGGCGTCCTTTGTGGACAATCTCATTAATGGCAGTCTGAAGCTTTTTATGCCATTTTATGTGGAAATCTGGAATATGTCTATCAAATTATGCTTACATGATAGATAAGTGGAGTCTACCATCTTTGAATGACCACAAATGCTGCCCAAATTTGACTTTGTATGATATCTGCTTCTACTCGCTTGTATATCGAGAAGGCTAAAAGAATAATCACTGAGACAATAGAGAAGGATGCTCGTGATGTTAACTATACTTTCTGCGCTACCATTTTACACTCACCCCTATCAAGTGGAGATACTATTGAGGCTGCAAAAATATGCAGCGGCTCCATGTTCCAGGAGTATTTGGTAATGCCTTTACTGATGGAGAAGCTGGACTTTGACCTTGGCTCTAGCAAGGAAGCTTTAGTATTAGGGTGGGGTGTGGATCTGATTCTGATGAAAATAAGGAGGTGAGCTACAATTCCTTCGATGATTGATGTCTTTAAAGACCACGGACGTGTTTAAAGGACAGTGAATATCGACCATTCTCATTGACACATCAATTGGTCAGGAGGGAGAATCCGCTCCCAGCCCCAGGTACTCCTGAAGCAGACTGTCATGTTAAATGTATTCATTTGTCTTGCTACATTATGGAAGTCAGTTCAGACCTTTTCTTTGGCACTCAGAGCAATGTTTGAGACTGCATATTTTGAAGGCACAGAAATGTATAAGCACTTTCAGTGACTCGATTTCAACTTTCTCTGAAATCATTAGCATATGTGAAATCTGCTTCTGATATGTGGGAAATGTACTACCGCGTATGAAAATTTGACGGATTTGAAAAAATCAATTACGAAACCCTTTTTCCTGGGTTCTGGTTCATTGGCTGTCACATAAGATATAGTTGAAAACTCATGTGCTTGAGAGAGACACAAGATATAGTTGAAAAATCATGTGCTTGAATGACAAACCACTCACTGCTAATATTTAAGGAGTGGCTTATATGTTGATATGCAAGTTAGTTGCCCTTTTGCCTCTGGAAAAGAGTGGTTCACAATTATGTGGATGCATTGAGCCAGAAAACACCTTAATAATCTTTATCATAGATTGTCCGGAATAGTTATATCTTTGAATAAAAATTATTAACATGTCTTAAAATTGATTGAGCCGTGGTTTTGTTTGAAATTGGTGTAAAGTGTTAAAATTTTTTTCCAAAACATATGGAACGTTTTTCGTACTTGATTAAGAAAAAACATATTACGAGTATAATCATTTATTAATAATTCTTTCTGTTTCTCCCAAAATATTAATGATGGATGTTATTCTCAAAGTTACGCTATAAAATAAAATATTATCATTTTCTTATAAAAAAATTATTGTATTTGATGAGAATGTGGACGACATTCTTTATTTCCTATATTATTTTTAAGTGAAAAAATGAAAGTAAAATTGATAAAAATAAGCTTTCATAATAAATCTCCATAACTTATACATCCTCAAAGAGTTTTGTTTTCCTTTATCAAATTTTCTATGGATAATAATTTTTTACATTCGATGGGGCATGGCAGTGGGAGTGAAAATTAGGGTTTTAATTTTTTGGCATTTGTTTGGGTATTACTTGGTCTCATTTTAGTGTACATAAATAAATTCATACTCTCTCTCTCTCTAACCCAAAACCAGAAGCAAATGTAAAAGCCGTCCCTTGGGCGTTGGGTTTCACTTCCTTCCCACTTTCTTTTTAACGTCATCCATTTCACGCCACCTCCTCCTCTCTCTCTCTCTCTCTCAAAAATCAAAATCCAAGTGACAAAGCAAACGCTTCTCTCTCTCTCTCCCCGCCCCCTCCGAAACGGATCCATCCCGCCCGGGTAGTCCAAATGGTCTCGGACTCGGAGCTGGTCAATCGGCTCCGCGAAATCCTCTCCACCTCCGACCTCGAGACCACCACCGCCGGCGCCGTTCGCCGCCAACTCCAGGAGATCTTCGGCGTCGATTTGTCCGACCGCAAGAAGTTTATCTCTAACCAGATTGACCAGATACTCCACGGCCGAGATGACAACACCGCCGACGACGGAAATGCCGAGCTCGAGGTACAAACTTTCAAGGAAGAAGTCGACGACGGCGCCGCCTCTACAGGAGAGCAAGAAGTTCAAGTAAAAGAGGAGGATGGAGAGGGGCAGGAGGAGGGGGAGGAGGAAGCCGAAGAAGAAGGAGGAGGAGGAGGAGAAGAAGAAGAAGAAGCAGAAGAAGAAGAACAAGAAGAAGAAGAAGAAGAAGAAGAAGAAGAGGAGGGGGAGGAGGAGGATGAAGAAGAAGAGGACCGTGACGTGAAACCTAGCAAGAAGAAAAGGTTCGTGATTAAATCCCTCTTCGTTCTCTTTCTCTTTATTTTGCCTTTTTTTCTAATTGCATTTGCCATTTCGTCTTAGAAGAGTTTAGGCTGACAAAAAAAAAAAAAAAATAGTGGGAGTGTTCTCATTAGGAAAAGAGGAAAATTGGGTGTGCGAAATGAACAGGCACTGAAAAGATTGTACCTTGAGAATCTGGTTGGGAATATGTTTCAGGCGGTAGTGGGGCTTAGAGAGAATGAAGGTACATCCATGAAAAAAAAGTTCAGAACTAATCGTCTTCCCAGCGGGGTTTTAAGGACCACAGAGATATCAAATTTGACCAAACAAAATGAGGGCTTAAATGTGTGAACCCGTTGAAGTTTTGAACTATGCATTTCTTCCCTAGAATGTTTTAGGATATGAACCTTTGGAAATGAGAGGGCAATGGGCGAACATCGCTTATGGTACCAATAACATATATGTCGTTCAAGGAGTTGAATTCCTTTGTTATGTTTTATGATAATCATAGTATAGGCATGCTAAATGTCTAAACCTGCTTAAGTATCAGAACTTGGACCAACTGAAATGCTTCGTTGATTCAGGAGTTACTGGACAAGTTCATCTCTTTCCTTGGTTTTTTTTTTTCCATCTACTGTTTTGAATTTTCTTTTCCCTCAAAACAAAAAAGAAATCTCTGTTGTCTTTCCTTTTGCATCCTTCTAATTTACATGTTATGTTTTGGGAAGTGAATAAGCTGAAATCTGACCTGCCTGAATGGCCTTACTAGTCAAGGTGGCTTAACCATCAAGAGGCAATTAGACTTCAAGACAATCATTTCCAATTTGTTTTCTGGAGTTATTGTTGAATCTTATGGAATGAAATGAGTTGCAGAATCATTTCATTTAGTTAACGGATATTGCTTATGTGTAATGGCCCATGGCTACCTTCTATTATGCGACTTGTTGTATTAAGATATTATGATTTGAAGGTTCCTAAGGCAAGTGCAACACCACCTCCTTGTGTGGGTTTGGAGACATCTAAATGTAAGTGGCCTTATCCCGACAAGCAAGCGGGAAGACCAATTATGACAAACCCAAAATTTTTTTTAGGAAAACATGTTTGACACTTTGACTTATTGAAGCATTTGGCAAGAAGAGTAGTTACTTCTGCAAATTGAGATTCTCTTTACATGATTTGTGACATTTTGTAGACTGCAAAAGTCTAAATTTTGATCATTCCTTGAAATATAGCGGTTGGCATATAATTAGTTCACATTTGTTTGACTTAATGGAGGCATTTAACTAGTTTGTAATCATATGACTTTTGTCGATATATGGAAACAGGATATTCTTTAGGGGAGAGAGAGATTTATTATTACTTAACTAAGCATTCTTGATCATTTGCTCTTTCTCTAGCTATATTAGCATATTGATATGATCTTCATGGCCCACTACTGATCTTCAACATTTCTAAATGCTGAGTCTTAATAACGAATCAGTATACAAGACTACAAACACAAATGTTTCCTTGAAAGTTGGAATCAATCGTGGTTTTTCTTTTTCTTTTTTTTTTGGGGGGTTGACAAATGTACTCAACCTTGTCCTACAATTGAGTAGGAGATTGGTAGTTTCAGTCAAATGTTAGATTTGAGATTTGAGAGACACTGAGTGCCTATCCAGAAGAAAGTACCATAGTATTATTTTTTGGGAAATTTTGCTTACTCCAGTATAATAAAAGTTTCAGAGTAATGTCAGAGCAAGCCAAAATGATGTGAAATATGCTTGTTTGCTGAGATTGTCCAACTTTTACATGTATGTATGAAAAGTGAGAGAAATAAACAAAATAATTGGGAAGACCACCCTAAGATTTCTCAAAAGACACTTGAGTTTGCAACTTCTCATGAGCTATTGTGCTTGCCTACGCTGGAGTGCTTTTTGTGGACAACTCCTATTCCACATGTGTGAACTCTGGACTCGACTCTGGGTATAGTTCGTCATATCTTCTCTTTTGAGAAGAATCTTTCATCATATCTTCTTAGTATCAGGATAAGTATATGTCTTAATGCTTTTGTTGTATTGCTCAGTTGCTTTTACCTCACTATGATTTCTATATGCTTAATCTCCGTTTAAAGCTTCATTATAAGTTGCTGTGGCTGTATAAGCTGTGACATATCCTATTTTCTGAAAATGTAGATCTAATGATGAGGAGCCAACTAAGAAAAAGAGAGGTGGTGGATTCACAAAATTGTGTAGTCTTTCCCCCCACTACAAGAATTTCTTGGAGTTTCTGCATTGGCTCGGACTGAGGTAATTTTCAACTATTCTGTCATCTCATTCATATTAGACAGGATTCCTTCAGAACGTAATTTTAGTTTTGGTGTTGTCAAATTCTGACTGGCTTCAGGTAGTTAAAAAGCTCTGGGAGTATATCAGACAGAAAGATTTGCAAGATCCAAAGAACAGACGTAATATAAAATGTGATAAGAAGTTGCATTCAATTTTCCGTGTAGATACCATCAACATGTTCCAAATGAATAAAGCACTTTCCAAGCACATTTGGCCCCTAGAAGCAGATCAAGGTAATGTATTCATTATTAAAGCATTATGGCACACTGTTAATTCCTTTCTATCAAACTTATTTACCTTTACTTATGCTGTCCTTTTGGGATGGGGGAGAATGAAAAAATCTACTCTTCATATTATAGGATACTTTGGTTGTCAGATTCATCTCAAGTTACATGAGAACTCCACTTGTTTAATGGAGTTAATGTCTGAGATTAAAGTTCACAATTCCAACCTACCAAACTATTACTCACAGCCCATAGAAGCCCACTCAGAATGGGGTGGGTTGGATAAAAGTAACCGTATCACAATAATAAACTTGAGAGTGGTTGACTACAGATTTGAAAGTTGATTGCCTACTACTTAACAAGAAAGAATCACTAGACAATTTAATGAGACTTTGCTTTAGTGAATGTATCTTAAAGCTGAAATGAGTTGCTCAATAGTGATTCTTCCAACTTCTTGGAAAATAGACTTATTCAGGTGCTTATATGTGAATTGTTTTGGATTTTTGGCTGTTCCTCTCTGTTAATGATAAATGGTGCTGGGGTGAATGTGGGATGAGAGAATTGGTGGATCTCCTGAAATGGACGATTAACTTCTTTATTGGCTTCCTAATTTTATTCTTGAAGATAGAGCGCAAGACAACAATGCATAGCTGGCACGGATTATGGGCAGACTGGAACTGACATTAGGAGCATGTAGGAATATAGTGGTCCACAATATTGTGGCAAATTGGGTGAATAATTATGCAGTATATGTAAATCTGGAAAAATTGGGGGTGTGTGACAACAAATTGTCATGATCCATTCAATATATATTCTTCGGTGCTGATACAGTCTATTGGATTTTTTCATTTTCAGATTTGATGTTTCCTTACATATGCAGGGAAATTATATATGCTTTTATATTTGATTGTTATGTTGCAGTGCGCTTATTCTAGTGGCTTTCTTTTCTCATGTCATCCTAATCTTGCTTGCCTGTATCTCGATGGGAGGGACTGTGACATCAACTCAAATTACTAGTGTCGATTCCTATTTTTGACCTATGAAGTTTTCTTCAGTCAAGAAAGAAGATACATAAAATAAATATTCACACGCATTCATTGTCTGGTTGAATATATACTCCGATTGATTTCAGAATGGTGCTTTGATTATAGCTTTATGCTTAGTTTCAAGAATGTATATATGTACTTCCTCTCAGAATTATGCTACCTGACTGCTGTAGAACCGTTTAAATTGCTCATATTGATGATTCTATGGCTTATGATTTGTTTAGAAGCTTCAGGCCATTCTCCGCTGCAGGAAAAGAAGCAGAAACGCCAGAAAGAGGAAGGTAAACTTATAATTAACCGTGGGCTGTTGTCTTATCCTTTTAGCAATGCCTTAGTTCTAATTGCTTGAATTTAATGATAATGATTACTTTCTTGGTGGATTTTGTACTTAAAATCCTGCTTTTCATTTCATCTTCAGATGTGGAACCAAAGAGAAAAGAGAAGAAGCAAAAGGGAGGTACTACCGGTTTTCTTAAACCCCTGCAATTGTCTGAGGCATTCATCAAATTTCTTGGCACTGGGAAACTTCTCTTTCCAGAGCGGACTCTGTAAAGAGAATTTGGGATTATGTAAAGCAGAATAATCTTCAGGTATGTTGTTGCCTGCCCAAAGCATAATGAATCTTTCCTACTCCATTCAAATGTTTTTTATTTAATTCTTTCCATTCTGAGGTTCCAGGATTTCTGTTGGTATGCTTTTGAGTAATGGAAAAATGATGGATGGTTCTCCATGTGTGCTTTTGATCCTGTAATTTGTCGTCCCTTTATCTCCAAGTTGACGCACCAGCTGCTCATACATGTCTACTACTGTTGCATGCGTTCTAATCTTTATGGCATTAGGGGCTGAAGCTTGAGAAGATACTCCATTACTGGCGTTGCTTTGAGATTGTAGTCCATTCAAGGGAAAATGGGAAATAAACGTGAGAACATTAAGATGTTGAGTAGGTGTGCAGCTGCCGTTGTGAGGTAGGACTAGATATCACTATTCAGTGCCACAATATCAGCCTAGTGCCTTTTACAAGTCTTCCAACTATTTGACATGGGGATTTGCGTGTGAGGCTGTTTCTGAATCCAAAACACCCTTGCTATGAAAATATTGTGACACCTTTTGTCACAAACAAGTAGGGGACCATGAAAACAAAGTGGGACATGGACTTCTGAATTCCAAACTAAACTGAAACAATCAAACTATTATCCTGAATTACCACCTATGTTCAGAGAACAATGGCGGGCTCAAATGCAGACAACCTTAGGTACTCAAGGGAAATGTGGAGTGACTTTTTAAGTGGACCCAAAATCTGTACAATGTACTGATTGCCTAATCCTTCACAAGAAAAAGTCATTGGGACATTTTGCTTTAGTCTACTAAGCCAAAGCTAAAGATCCTTCCAATCCTGAGTGAGACACTTGATCAGTCCCTTGTAATCTGATTATCCAATGGCTATAAAAGGTTCTCCATTGGAGCCCTTTCAACTACGTCAGACAGGGATGAAAGCTGTGGGAAAATTTTCAACTTTGGAGCATTTGACTTGATACCTCAGTCTATTTATTATTCATTGTGAACTAGCTGTAGTGGACGTCCCTTCAATATAGTCTCTGATAGATACAACTTTTCTGCAGTGTCTGACCCTTCTAGAGCTCACATAGGTGGGAGCATTGTGCATTCATTTGATGAATATACAGAAAGTTGTATTATAACCTAAGGATTTTGAGTGTGTTTTGTAAATTCTTTGAGGTCATAAACTTGGAACACATGCAACCAAACTTTAATTTGATTTCAGGACTGTACATTGTAGTTTACCATAGTAGCACCAGGATCCGTCTTATGGGACATTCTGTTTGCTTTATTTCTTTGTGCATGTGTGTTTTTTTCTCCTTTTTTTTTGGGGGGTGTTTCAAAGAAACTCATCCTTGCATGCTTCCATGATGTGGTGCACTCTTAATTCTGTAACTCTCATTCCTGAAAAATTGCCAATAAGTATAATTTCTTTTAGTGCCGTTGCCCACATATGTTCTGCACAAGACAACTGATGATTAGTGTGGTTGGCTTGTGAAGGACCCTCTGACAAGAGGATAGTTTTGTGCGACGAGAAGCTGAAAGAACTATTTGATGTGGATTCATTCAGAGGATTTTCAGTTGCGAAGCTTCTGACTGCTCATTTGACGAAGATGGATCAATGAGATGAAGTCTAACCCTAAAGTAGTTCACCTGCAAGGTAGGTGAGCAATTTTGTTTCAAGTTTGGATGTGTTGTCGTGTATACAATTTGGAAGTTGAGTAGCAGTGGCTTAGGTTTCAGTAGGTAGCAAACAGTTGTATTTTGGCTCTTTTTTTTTTTTTTTTTTGACCCCTCTCTTTTAACATTGGCGGGATGTAAATTAACTTCTGTTTTGGTTAAATATAACATTATGTAAGCCTTTCCTTTACCTGGGGCTCTGGGGTTACGACTTGAGTTATGCGACTGCCCTTTTTCGTCTCCATGGATGATTATACACAGCTCTCAACTATGACTTTTGTGTTTTTAGTTATAATTATTCTCTCCCTCTGACTATGAACGCTAAAGCTAGATATTGAGTGAAAACTCTTTTGAGTTGGTAATTGGTGATGGCCATGTGGATGGGCCTAGGCTTAGGGATTTGACCCAATTTTGAGTGGGCCCATTCTTGTTTTCTGGAAGTGAAGGCTACATAAATGGGCTGAATTAGGTGCAATATTAGTTTTTGAGGCTGTTTAATTCAAAAATTGTTGTGAAATGAATCAAGTACTCCATTGTAAAGAAAGTAGTAGGTATTTATTTTGGGAGAATATGTATGTATGTATATTAGCATAAAGCAGGATTTGGAGATTGGACCCACGTACCCTTGGTCTCTTATTTTATTTTTGTTTTCTGAATTCGTCTCTGATTTAATTTTGACATGAGGATGAGGACGAGGACGAGGACGAGGAATCATCTCCTAGTGTTTATGTTTAATTCATACATTACCTTTTTTAGATGGAATTTTAGGGATTAATAATTAATGATTTATGGACTGATAAATTGAAAAATAATTGTGAATGAGGATTTGGACGTATACATACCTTGCTCTACTTTTCATTCCCGTTATAGTAGAATTTACTGATATGTATATATACCCGATATGATAGTAGTCTCTATAAGAAAAACAATTTAAGTAGAAGGGACTAAGAGTAGAGATTATTAGTACATCTCCATGATTAAAAAGATTCCAGTACAAAATGGGGGGTCATCAATTTTGGTGCATTTTTCATGAACGTGCATGTCTTCACGTGAAGATTCCTTATTCTTCCTTTTTAATATTTTATTATTGTCACCTCTTTTGGACTCTTTTACCCAATTCATATCATATCATTGCACCTTTTTTGTTTATTATACATGTCCCTTCATGATTCCAGGGGTTACTTTAGCGGCCATTCCCATTCCCATTCTATTATATGTAGAGTTTTTTTATGAATTTTAGTGCAGTTTTAAAAAGAAACAGTTGAGGCTCAAATAAACTGGACTTGAATGGCTTTTGGGTTAGAGAATTAAAACGAAACCAAAAATTATGTTGAAAGAGGCAAATGAAATTAGAAAGTAAATGGGTGAGGATGATGCAGATTCCAGACACAACTTTTTATTTTTGGATATATTATTATTGTGTGTTATATTAATGAATCTAATGAAATGATGGTTGGAGGAGCACAAGATTTGGGAACCACATGAATGAAGTAGGAGAGAGAGAGAGAGAGAGAAAGGCATGTTGGATGAATCTTTGCCATGATTTCAGAAAACCAATCTCTCCTCTCCTGTCAATGCTCCAGATATATATATTCATTTCAGAACTCATACTAATCATTTCATAAAACTAGCATTCCACAACCAATTAGTGACATTCTCATGAAATAATAGAGGCTACAGTATGTATAATGGGAAGAGGAGAATCGAGTATTAATGTTTGGGATTCCTGGGAGGACAAGTATGGTATCGTATTCCTGAGAGGCCTAGGGAGGGAGAGAGAATGAATCACCTTCATCCTCACTTTATTGTGAATTTGAGATTCGAGTATTAATTTGATTGAAAGGGAAGCATCTGATTCATTGTCCCGAGTTGTCTCTTTCAAAGGTTAATATTTGGGGCTCCGGCGTATCATAATTAAATCGATAACATCAGATCAGATCATGTAGCAGAGTAGTAAACTAAAAGCAAAGAAGCTACTTTTTTTTTTTTTAATTTTATTTCAAAAGCAATTTCAGTGGGTTTAGCTCCACAAAATCAATGCTTATTACTTCAGCATTCTCATCTTATCTCCGTCAATTATACTATTAATTAATTTGGGAAAAAAAAAAAAAGAGCTGAATACTCAAAATAATGCCTACTACAGGCAATAGGGTACAAATAAATGACAATTAAAAACCTTATATTGTATTTTGAGCTGAGCACATCATCAGATTATGTGGTGCTAAAAAAAAGCCATTAGTCAAAGATGAGATTATTTCGACTAATTTAAATCTGATGGAATTTTTAGGGAAAGGGAAGGAAGAACGTCAATGTGTCTGAATGAATTCAGCACGCACATGAATCTTGACATGCAAAATGCTCCTCCTCAACGAATTAATTTTTTAGTCTTTTTGGGTATTTTATTCTAATGGCTATGTGGACTTTTACTTAGTCTCTTCTTCATGTATACTTGAATTTTTAATTTAATATGCAAAATATAATTAGGTATTATATATAAAATATTGAAATAACTGATGTTATTTTTTCCTGAATGATGATCAAATTATAAGACCGTCGAGAATATTTATGTACATGTCCAATAATTATGATGAACAAGTATTAAAAAGTAGTTTATTTAGATTAAATTTTTATCTCTATCTCCATATTTTTATGCATCTTTTAAGTAAACAAAAATAATAATAATAATAATAATAATAATAATAATAATATATTTCCTGTTTGAGAAGAGAATAATTATAGATATAGGGCAACCAACAAAAAGAGTGGGACATACATACAATCAATCAAATTAATCATAAAATGAACATGAGAAGGAATCTTGTCCGTAGTCCTTTTCACCTCCTATTTGTAGCTTTCACTAATCGAATTCCATACATTAATTTTTACAATTCACACTTTCAATTTTCACATAAATATATTTTTTAAAGGTAATTTTTACAATTCTTTTAATGATTCTATCTATGTTATTATCAGTTAGATTACATGAAAATTCCTGCGAAGAAAAGGATATGAAAATACTTGTAAACCTCATAACACATATTAATTTGAAAATACAATTAGATGATATATTACCCTCTCTAAAAATATAATTAATTGAATAATACAAAAATAATGACAAAAAGCGAGTATATCACGAACATAAATACATGCAAATCGAATTGGCTATTCTTTTTCATTATTCTATGCCATGAATTTTTTATTTTTATTTTTTCTGCTTTCTTTACTATTATTTGAATATATACTCGTCAATGTTGAATACTATACACGGGGAACTTGGACAGGAAGATTTTTAAAAAAAGAAAAAAAGAAACGACATGGCATGCCGACACTTGGAAAATGCTCGTTAGTATTTAGGTGAAATTCCAAAGGGGCCCCCTTCCTTTCCCTTCGTATTTTGTTTGAAATTCCATGTCCATGAAATATATTATACGTGTTAGCTGTGAAAAATCGTCGATGCACAAAACAGAATCTTCGCGTTTCGATCTAATTCCACTTTCCAGCTTTCTCCATATACCACCCCCACCACCTCTCTCTCTCTCTTTCTTTCCCTTGATTCCCTCTTTCTCTCTCTATATATTTCTCAACCTCACTGATCCCCCCTGTCCCTCTCTCTCCCCTTGTGAGTTTTCGTGCACTGATTCATCGAGAGGGGAATCTGATCGATTCATTTAGAAGAGAGAATGGGTCTTGTATCGCCGGAGCTCAGCTTGGATTTGAAGCCCAGTTTTGTCCCTGAAGCTATTAATGGCTTTCTGATCCGCCAACTTTCGATGATCGGTGATGCGTCCGACAAATTAGACAAGGTGGATCACTTTTTGAGGAAATTAGAAGAAGAGATGAACAAGATTCAAGTTTTTAAAGGGAACTCCCTCTTTGCATGCTCCTCTTGAAAGATGGTTTGTTTTCTTCATCTATTATTCCTTCTTAAACTAACGCCTAATTTCATTTTTGATGTTTTGGCTTTTACTTTTTGGTTTGTTGCAAATGGTTTCTCAGCATTTTATGGTATTAAATGACTTCAATTTTTTTAATTGAATGGGTAGATGGGAATGATTCCAGAACTGGGCTGTTGCTCAATTTTTGTTTTTGTTTTCTTTCCTTGGTTTTGTGCTTTGTTGATTGTAATGAGAAAATCTTCAAAAGAAGAAATGGAATTGCAGGAGAACGAACCTCCTGTGAAACCAACTTTACCTTGTTCTAGTGCTAGATCATGTATTGTTGTTTTTTTTTTTTTTAGTAATTGAAGTAATCAAGTTGAATTTGTTTTTCTGCAGCAATCCTAGTTCTAAAACAAGAATCAACACAATTCAGGACCAAAACTTCTCATCAACCAGTGTTGGAAGAGTTTATTCCAATTAGGAAAGAGTCTGATGATGTAAATTCCCAAATTAATCATCACAGTAATCACTGCGACAGAACAAATGAAGCAGATTCCAGCAGAGACAAGAAGGATTGGATGAGCTCGGTTCAGCTTTGGAGTGCAGATAATTTCCCAGCTAGCACTCTTCAAAATTGCCATCAGAACAAAAACCAAACCCTTGTTTCAGAAAATCAAAAGGTGAGGAAAATTTACTTTTCAGTTGTTGCTGCCGAGTCCAAACTGGGAATTCTTGTCATTGTCGTTGTGACTCTACAAATCTGATGATAGAAGGGGTGATCTGATATGGGTTTGTTGGCTTTCTGTAATTTGCAGGAAGATGATAAAACAAGTAAATTTGATGACATATATAACGATCGCTGTAAAGTTATGACAGGATCAAAAGGGTTTGTGCCCATGATCCATACTTACCCTAATTACCCAGAAATAAAGAGGAAAATGGAGAAGGATAATGTGGGTGTTCCAGGACTTTCTTTGCTCATTCCCAGAATCAAACACCCAACAGAAGACTCTTTGTCCAATGGGTTTGATTCAAGACTTGGTAGTAGCAGGGTTTCTTGTTCTTCCTCCACTGCCCCCAGCGGACAGTCAAGTCTTCGAGCCAGCCATCAGCAATCAGCTGCCCGAAAACAGCGAAGATGTTGGTCACCTGAATTGCACCGGAGATTCGTTGATGCCTTGACAAAGCTTGGCGGTCCACAAGGTAGCAGTAGCTCTTTAATCCCTGGTTTTGGATGTCATAGCTAATTTTGATCTAAATGAGACATTTTTTAGTGGATTGGTGTGTGATTTATTCTCCTGATAGGACTAAGATGTATCATCCATCATAGTTCAATAGTTATAACATTAGGGTTTGGGTGATTTTTCTCGGTTGTGTGTCTGTGAATATCACTGGATATGTGATAAAACTGGGGCTAGATCATCCTTAGTTGTCTTAAACAATTGGGCTGTGAATATCACTGGATATATGATAAAACTGGGGCTAGATCATCCTTAGTTGTCTTAAACAATTGGGGTGTGAATATCACTGGATATGTGATAAAACTGGGGCTAGATCATCCTTAGTTGTCTTAAACAATTGGGGTGCGGACACGACACTTCGTTTTAGACCACAAACATGAAACAAAATTTAAGAAAATGGGCAAGTCCGTTTAATAATGATTTAATAAAGGGCTTTTATGAGGATGAGAACTAGTGTCGAAGGTGGAATTGATGAACTGATTTCTTAAACTGAACCGGATTACTTCTGTCAAAAATGTGTTAGTGATTATTGGTGGCATGTACTTTGCTTTTTCTCTTTTGTGTGAAAAGTTTTTTCTTGAACTCGTGGTGTTTCATTCAATTGCAGTGGCTACTCCTAAACAAATCCGGGAGCTGATGCGAGTTGATGGGCTTACCAATGATGAAGTGAAGAGCCATTTGCAAGTGGGTTTAAAACCATGCCTTATTTTTTGTTCTTCGATTATCCATTTTTGTTCTTTTGATTCTGTGTTATGTTCAATTGCCTTCACTATGAAACTAAACCCTCTTCCCTTCCCCTGTGCTGAACTTACAGAAATACAGGCTGCACACTCGACGAGTCCCCACCAACTCAGCTAACTCAACAAATGAAAACTGCAATGCAATGGCAAATTCATGGGCTGCTCAGGATCAATGCAGTGATTCATCCAAGCTGAGCAACTCTCAATCAGGCTCTCCTCAGGGCCCCCTCCAGTTTCCCGGGATTACTGGGGGTGACAGCATGGAAGATGAAGATGAGAAATCAGAAAGTTATAGCTTACACAGACCTGGAAAAGATGATGTATAGGACATGTAATATCTTAAATTTTGCAGACTGAAAGGGGAGGATATACGGCAAGGGATCTAAATAATAGTATTGTTTATTATACATAAATATCAGGCGCCTCGAGCCACTGAGGGAGAGAGTCGATGGAGGGGGATGAAATTTTTGCAGGATTAGAAGTTCCCTTGGATCTTGTTCTGTATCTTGTTGAGTGTTTTCTTGGAGGGTTTTTGCTTGATTTTGTAACGGCATAACATGGAGATCCAGGTGTGAACTTGAGCTAGTATAAAAACTTGACTAATTTTTCTGAAAGAGTGGGAGCCTTAGCCAATGGGATTGTTGGTTAAGTTTACTGTTCATATGAAGTTGTCTATTATGAGTTCTGATTGATGTTTTCTGGTTCTTTCAGATCTGAGACTCCTGATTTTTCTAATGAATAAGTTGGTGAATTCCTAGGTGTCAGTTCGGCAAGTACTGAAACTACGGAAATTAATGTAATCCCTCCCTGTTTCGATCCAAATAAAAAAACAAGAAGTGTCACGAGAAAAATCATTTACTCATTCAGATTAGTGATTGCAATAGCAGGATTTTTCTTATAGCGAGGAAAGAAGCAGTGACAGAAATATGGTTAGATTGATTCCTTGAGTTGGACGCCTAAAGTTTATAGTTTTGATTGATTGGAATCGATGATGATCGCCGATCACTCAATGATGATAGCTTGTTAATACTGATAGCCACCAACCCATATGCCCATATGCGTTCCATTTATTTATTTACCTTGTATTGTATCTCAAGGTTGTCTCTCACGGGTTAAGGATATGGTTTTTTTTATTTAATTAAAGAAGAAAGATACAAAGATCGATATAGATGAGATTTGAATTTAAAAACTCTCACAATAATTTTCGTACACTTTATCAATTAAGTTAATTGACACTTACATGATCCGACGATATATTTACATGAAACATTTTAAGTAATTCTAAATGTGTCAGTTGCGTGTAAAGAATATGGTAAACGTAAGAGGAAAGGGCACCGCCATAATCCAAATGCCTAGGCTATGAATGTTGTAGAGTCCTTGAGTTTGGAGAGATTAGGCATAATATCATTGGATAACCATACAAGAAGACATAAAAGGCCTCCCATCATCATACACATGATTATCATTATCTAATAAAGTAATTGACAAGTAACATGCATGCTTACAATTATTTTTACTTTTTTTTTTTATATGGAAATGCATGCTATAAACATATATTTATAGTAAAGATGCCAACAATATTAGATTAAATGTAATTTTATTGGACGTCCGTGAAGAGACAATCACAAAACTTTGAGGTTGAACTATTTTATTTGTTTTTTTTTTTTTTTGTAATCTCATGTGTTAAAAACATATTTTTTATAATCTTGTGATAAACCTTTAGCGAGATAAATTTTATATGGCCTACATCATTATTATGTTTTTGTTGCCCCTCTTTTATCTTAAGACAAATTGGTCGCCATCAAAAAATTCAATTATGGAAGGCAAAAATCTCCTAGATTGATATAAGGAGCCCACATTACGAACATAACCCATATTATTACAAATACATTATTATGTTATAAGCTAGTTGAAGTGAGTTGTCATTTATTTATTTTAAATAATATTTGAGTTGAATCTGATAAATGAAAGAGACGTTCGGGGAAACGAAGTATGAATTACTTTACCGATGTAGTCTCAATTATAATCATAACCATAATTTCATTAACTATAAGAATTTGGGCTTATAAAGTACCCTAATTGCTTTTAATCAAGATAAGCCTTTTTTATCCTCTTTTCTTGTTTCTCTTTTTTTTTTTTTTTTTTGATAATTGTTGGGAAGTAATTCAAACCATAAGAATAGTATAATATAGTTATTTAAAGAGAAAATAATAAAACACAAAACCTTGTCTGTGTAATATCTCTGTCATTAGAAAATAGGTCAGTCGTTTACAGTTGGGTCAAAATCTGAGATAACCACAGCGAATTGGGTCATGAAAGTCTCCAGAAAATTGGGCCATAAAGGGAAACTATTTGGGCCTCCATAGAGGAAAAAAGATAATAGGGTTCACCCATGCAGTGAAATTTTATATTTCGACATTAAAAGTTGCTCAGTTGGTTAGAGCGTGGTGCTAATAACGCCAAGGTCGCAGGTTCGAGACCTGCATGGGCCATTTGATTTCTTTTTCACATTTAACATTAAAAATTGTTGGTTAGATATAAGCTCTATCTTGAATTCTTGCGCTAATGCTCCTAAACTTATCTTCTAACTATTGTGCGCTGGTGGGTTAGCCTGGAAAGGCCACAGCTCAAATAGATCATCTTTTTAGTCATTGCTTTAATCTTATGGAATGTATCAAGATACTATATAATACTTGAGTGTTAAACTCGTTTCTACTTGAAAACATCACATAAAATTATATATTTGTGATTATAATAAAAATATATCGACCATTAATGTATACAAATTGGGGGATTAGTGATGAAAAAAAAGAGAAGCAGCGAACAAGGCGAATTGAATTTCTTGAATGGTGTGAATAAATAATGGTTAGGAAAAAAATATCAGGGCAAGTTATGGTGAAAAAAATGAGAAGAGACAGAAAGAGAGAGGTAGGATTGGGTTGGGTTGGAGAGAAAAAGAAACCGACAAAGAAGGGGCTTAATTGGGCTAAAAAGAAGTGCCCACTAAAATAAAATTAAAACAAAAAAACAAAAAAGGTGGTGAGACAGAGAGCGAAGACTTTGTACCTTCGTTCGTATACGCGTTTAAGCAACAGCAAGCAGCAACAGGTTACGGGGACCTCTCCATCTCTCTAATCCTTGTCTCTCTCTCCCCCTGCTTCCCTTGCATGTCAGATTGTCTGTGTTTCACCATTTTTACTTATCATTCCCTCAACACTCTTTCTCTTTTACCATCACTTTTCGCGTGACACCCTTCTTTTTAAAATAAAATAAAATGCATATCATAAAAGGATCAGGTATGTTGAGACGTTTAACGTATCAATATTATCTAGAAGAAACAGAAATAGGGTCTCTATTAAAACATATTAGCACATAGTTATAACAATTTTGATTAAAAAAAAGGCTTTAACTCAACTATTCAATCGTGGCAGAGCTTCAAGTAACCATCTATCGACATGATTTTCAAATATGTTCTAAGTGAATATGTTGATGTCGTCAAGTTCGATGATCGAAGAATTCAAATTTAAATCAATCCTAGCCAAAAAGCTTACATATATTTCGAGATAAAATTGTTAAATGATAAACAATAGCTAAAAATGTCGATTATGGTTTCATGCATGCATTATCAATTCATGCATATAGACCTCCATCAATAGAAATAAAAGTTAAAAGAAATGAATGAGCAAGAAAAAGGGTAGCAAAATATAGAATGATGAAAGTAGGTAGCTACAGGGCTACAGCTAGACGTGATTATATATATAACACAAAACATAAAGTTGGAACTTTTTGACTTTCTTTTTACAAAACATCAATAAAAGCACGAGTTTAAGAATTACTCGTGCTGAAATATTTTGGGAGCTCCTGCTCTATTATATATACATTAGTGCGGTTGGCAATTATTCATGCTCTCTTCTTCATCAAAATTTCGTCATGGGCACTTAAAGGATGAGAAAGGGGGATTTTAAAAAATAATCATGGCCAAATAAGATGGATATTCATACGATTTTATTCCATGACAATCTACAACAGGTACAGTACTACTATCAAAGTCCATGATGTAGAGAAGACATAGCTTCATTTTTGGCACAAAAGTTGTCATATATGCCTCTTTTGCTTCAACAATATTAGTTTGTACAAGTACAAGCAGCAGCCTAAACACGGGTATTTGGCCAAAACATTAAACATTATTTCGAATGTGTAAAAAATATGATGGTAAAAACATTAAAATTTTGAGTGCAGGAAACAACATAGGATTCTACAAATACAAAGATTTAAGTTAAAATGTTATTTTACTAAGGCCAGTAGAAGACGACACTCTGTTTTTCCTTTAATATACAGCAAGAAATCTGTTCAGAAACTTGCCATTTTCTTAAATATGGACAGGAAGTAGCTATTTTGTTGACAGCTTCAGCAAAAATAAATAGACCCATTTCTCTCTCTCACTGCAGGTTTCAAAAGCCTTCTTTACTTGCCAGTTTTCCAAAATGCTCAAAATGATTCTCTCTCTTTCACTCTCTCCTGCTATTCCATTGAATGTACTTGGAAAACTTTTCCTCTCTCTCTCATGCGAAAAGAAACAAGGAAACAAAAGCTGAAAGCTCTGTTTCCCACTTTTTTCCCCAATTTCAATTCTTTTCTTTCAAGAGTGTATAAAAACCACCCACTTCTTCTTTCTCTCTCCTTTTCTTTCCCTTCTTTCTCTCTCCCCCATTAGCTCGCAGGACCACACTCCCTCTTTCTTTTACCCTTTCTCTTAATTCAATACTCCACCACAGATTATCACTGGAAAAAGATCCAATCTTTGATTATCGTAATGACGAAGATTCACCCTCCTCTCACTTAGTTTCCTCAAAATTTTTCCGGGGTTGAAGAAATTCAACCGAGTTTCCCCTGTTTTATTGTTAATATTCCGCCATGGATGTAACCCCAACAACAATAACACCTCCTGGAGCAGGTGTGGTGGCAGAGCAGCCGCCGCCGATGATGGTGACGACCCAACAGCAAGGGACCGCGGCCAGCGGCGGCCACGGCTCGGTGGGTGCCGTTATCGGAGTTGTGGCGGCGATTGCGGTGCTCGGAATCATCGCCGGCATGATTGGGAGGCTCTGCAGCGGAAGGACTATCATGGGCTACGGCGGCCATTTCGATGTTGAAAGCTGGGTTGAGACCAAATGCTCCTCCTGCGTCGACGGCCACGTTGGCCCCGCTCCGCCCCGCCGTGCTCCTATCCTGGTGGGCCCGCCGGTTTGGGACTCCGGCCCCGGCGGTGAAGATGGTGGTGGGGCTGGAAATGGGACGACTGCGGCTCCTTTCCCGGCGGAGGGGGTGCCAATGACTAGGGAGATAAAAACAGAGGCGGTGGTTGCAGAGCCCCAAGAGCCGGAAGCGGAGGAGGAGGAGGAAAGAGAATCATCAGATGAGGAGCAGCTCCGGCACCGCCGCCGCCACAGCCAGCGCGAGGAGGAAGAACAAAATGAACACCCTGAAATTCTTGAGAATCATCATCATCATCATCACCATCACCATGACATAAGAACAGCGCCATCATGACAGAGTGAAGATGGATGGAATTGGGTTTATCTGCATATTTTTTTTTTTGGGGGGTTTCCAGAGAAAATGAGGTGGTAATCTGAGCAATTTTGTCTGTGAGAAGAGTAGAGTAGTAGCAAGTTTAGAATTAGATTATTAATGAGGGGGAGATACGTGTAATTAGATGTTTTAATTTGTATGAATCAATGGATGGTGATAAAATAGGGCAGATTCCGGTGCCAAAATTATTCTTTTCGGTACTCGTGCGACTTTTGTCTCTCTCTGGAAGTTGGTACTGGTACTGGTACTGGTACTAGTAGGCCACTAGCAGCCATTGGTATTGAATTTGAATTGGTTTGTGGGTGTTGATTTTGTACTGCTACTACTGCTGCTGCTGTAGGCCTCTTCCTTCCAGCATTCGGTTCCTTTCAAAATAATCCTGGTCAGGTCAATAATACTACTAGTAGTCGGCTACTACTACCATCTTTTTGTCAAAGTTGATGGGATGCGAGTATGTTTCTGCTGTTATAAATAAAACAAGATTGCTTATGCTCCTCATACTCTTTCTTATATCTCATCACAATATCTTCGATTAAGACTTGCTTCACTCAATCATCTTTTAGATTTTCTCCCTTATATTTAACTATTACCTCTACTTTTATCCCTCCTCTTCTTAGCACTCACACTCTTTTTTAAAAAACAAGAGGCTTTCAATTATAAAAGGGACATTTATATTAAGACAGAGCGAATAATATTTTATATTTTTAAATCAAATCATAGACATGACATGATGTATAATAAATTAGAAGTGTGATTCTTCATAAGATAATCTCACACAAGATTACTCATGATTTCATTTGATGAAATAACACTACTCTAAGATAACCTACCTACCAGATAAAATATAGGAGCCAAACCCCATATAGAGTTAGTTGGACTCGGGTCGGGCATAAAATTATAGGTCATAGGTTCAAGTTCAAACAGGTATGTACGTCCAAATATGCATGACTTCAGATCAAATAAACGGAGGGGCAAAAGAAACCACTGTACAAGTTCTATAAATAGTTTCCTATAATAATGGAAAAGCCTTGTAGGTAACAAACACGTAATGGTCACATAAAATTTGTAATTGATATCCTTTGGCCAGAAAATCTTTTCTCTGACACCCGGATAGGCACTAGCAAGAGTAACTACGACAAGCAATTAGGAACCATGACTAGTTAAGTATGCTTCCAAACACAAAGGTTTGGACCCGCAATACTTCATGCTTTAACATTTTAACAGTGTCCAGCACGAGGCACACCATGGTCTGACCTTTCACACAATCTTTAGCCCACTTCACACTTCCTTACCTCACGCAAATACACAGGAAGAACCATCCAGGAGATGGATGCAAAAATTCTGGTGTATGAAAAGTCATATGGAGCCATGTTCTACGAAAGCTTGGATAATAGATGGATAAAATGGACTACGAGTTGTAGTTATCAAGCCCTAGATCCCGCAGTGCATCTGTGGCGGCATCTTTGCAATTCTCATGATTTTCTTTGGCCCTTCTAATTAGTTTCTCAATGCCATTGCTGAGCAAAATCTTTCTGTACAACCAATAGTCGAAACTTTCAGGCCCCTCAACTATACATTAAGTAGAAATCTCATATAGTACGTGCATATATATATGAAAGAAAATAGCTCACCTATTTTCTGGGTTTCTAACAACAAGATTCCTTATCATAAGGCAGGCATTTCTCTGCAACTGCTGTGCACTGGGGAACTTCAGCATGGCTTGTACTGCTAGATCACCTGCTCCAGCTTCAACAGCACGGGATGCATGATCAGGGGATCTCAGGCAGAGCACGCTCATAATGTACATAGCCTGTGTTACCGTTTGCCAGGTAATTACCGGTACAGAATCAAGCCATCATGTCAGAACTCATATGAGATATTACATCAGATTATATCAGATTGAACTCAAAGAAGTTGACGAGAGAAACATTCTCCACATAATGTATTATTTGACTCCTGACACATTGCAAATTGCTACATAACAGAGGTTTCTAACTGTAAGGTATGATCTTTGAGATTTATATGTAGTTTATTTGATAAAAAAATGAATTAAAAACACATACAGTATGAGAATCAACTGCAGGGCAACAAAAAGAATAAAGCATTCATCATTATAAGTTGGCAACTTGGCACATTCCTTACCTCTTGTAGTACCGAGGGGTCATCAGCAAATCTGGCAGAGAGTCTAATCAATCTGTCCATACCTCCTTTCTCCACAATAGCACTTTTATTTTGATCACTCCCTGCCAACTAAACTAAAAGAATTCAGCAGATACACTTCATAAATTTAACAGGGAAGAGCTACAGATATGTGGAATCATAATTGATGGTCAAATGGCTGAAACACAACAGTAGAGCTCAATCTGTTTTGAGATATTTAATCAATAATATGGCGCAGGCCTAGCAGGGCAGTTAGAACTTGGAAACATGTTGACTATAAGCAGTCATACTGGCTCCTGACAAACCGAAGTCATTTAAATGCTTAATGTCTACATTGTTCAATAAGTGAGAAAGAAATAAGGACTTCAGAGCAACTTGATCATGAAAATAGAACCCTGATCTTGTGAATATGAGAAAAGTTTTGATTGTACAATAAGAAACCCAACAGCCATGATGTTAAGAACTAAGGATTCTAAAATTCTACCGTATGCCTACAGATGCCCAGAAACATTTGATGCTTCAAAGGAATATAGGGAGGGAAAAGAAAAGTTAAATACAATACAATATCTCTCCTTATTCTCAGTTACTGTTCCCTCAAACCCAGCATCCGACATCCAAAGCAAAAATGTCACTTATGTCTGAGAATTCTCGCATTACCCAGAAAGATCTCAAGACAGTTCACAATATTCATGAGCTATAAACACAAACCTTAGACAATAAAGAGCAACACGCTCGAGCTACAGTCTTGTTTCCTTGTTCACCACTATCGTCAATACATCGGAGAATAGCATCAATACCACCTTTATCCGCAACAGATCGGCAAATTTCATCCTGCATGCAGGTAATCCCGGTCAGAAAAAACAGGGCTAAGAGGACTAACCAAATGGGTTAAATTTATGTATATTTATACAAGGTTGGCATATAAACTAAATGATCCGATGTAACATGTAATGCCACACCCACACAAGTGGAGACAGTGCCGGGTGACTACAAACCTTAATTTTCAAAAGCGAATAAAAATTTAGAAAGATGATCACAACCCGACTTTTTAAAAGGCAAGAATCAGCCTCCAAAAACACCTCAATATTATAAGAGGCGACTAAGGTTCTCCGCCTAAAGAAGAGCACATAAACCGTCCTTACCAAGGGACAGAAGCCACCACCCTACTCTCCCTTTACACCATAGTTACCCTGTCAATGAAGGCTTCAGCCTTAAAGTCATAGAATGACCTCGAGATCACAGAATGCTACTTGGACAAGATCATGGATAGAAGAGGTCACTGGCATTGAATCCAGTTCTTGAAACTAGTAAGTAGTGATTTGGTTTCTCATCCAAATTAATATTGTCTGCCTGTCACTGTCATTAAAATATGTGAAAATCTAGAGGGAGTAACAAATACAATAGATACACTTTGCCAGAAGCACCAGTTAAGAAATCATATTCCTAAATGTAGTCCACATAAGTTTCCACATCATTAACATTCATTAAAAAAAAAAAAAAAAAAAAAGAACTTACATTTACAGCAACAGCCTTCAAAGCAACACAAGCTGAAACCAGACTTGGTGAGGTAAGCCCCTCATGAAGGGAGTCTACAAGAGCTTCGGCAACTCCAATTTTCGCAAATTTACGGGCGTAGCCATAAACCTGCAAGTGTATACATATATACACCAAGCAGTATGAGAAGGCACCTTCAGAACAACGGATCATGCAAAAGGACCCAAATAAACATATAAGAAGCCTAATTAAACAACACCAAGTTATAGCCAGTGAATAGATTAGACAAATGTGCATTAACGAATAACTCAAGCAAATGGTTGGACCCTATCCATAAAGAGCTACATTAACATATTTACACATATTATTCCTCTGTTTTAATCTTAGGTTAGGCCTCTTGTGCCCAAAACTTATTGTACTTCCACATTGCAAATAGGAAGCATGGAACACGAAATTCATTATGACAGATTATCACTTACTTGTGAAGCTACAACACGATTATCATCAGACGATAGTAAAACGCGGATAGCATCATATACACTATCAACATTGCTTTTATTGGGCTCCTTCAGTACATTCATTATGAGTTCATCAACCTTCAAGTTGACAAATGACTCCTTGAGGATCTCATTACCAGTTGCAGCCACAGCAATGACAGAAAAGCACCCATTCAGTAGCTCCATATTATGAGTATCCTGCTTCAGGATGCTGATGATTATACCTGGGCCATCGCACTTTTGAAATGTCTCGGCACTTTGAAGATCTGAGACAGAAGAGAAATAACCCATGCCATAACCAGCTGATCAGAGATATTAGGTCAACAATGCCACAAAACAGTCGTAGACAATTCAGAAGCACATACATTCAATAATCGAAATCCAGGGATCATAGCAACTTCTCATTTAAGCACAAGTTATTCTCCTACATCCCAAAATCGCTATGACGCCTTAAATCCAATGTATTACAGGATTTGAATTTTCTTAAGCATACAACAAATGAAGCAATATTATAGCAATCAACAACACAAATATTGAAAAAGCAGGATTATCATAAGAAGCAACCAGTAAAAAGATTGTAAATCATAAGCAATTACGATTGCTTCAAGTCCTGGTCTCCTAAATTTTAGTACAGTAACAAATTAAATTGAACTGGAAAAAAACCAAGGAGTGGCGAGGAGAAGTACTGAATCTCCATACCTCGGAGCAAAGAAGCCAGTGCCTTAAGAGCCGAAACAATGACTTTATCGTTTGCGCATCTTGAAACCTTAGAACATACGGATGTAACCAACTCAACTCCCCGTTTCTAGCAGCAATTGCAGCATTGCCGGAGTTGTCAGCACCGCAGAGATCGGTCAGCTGGTCGAGCAAGGCCGCCACCTCAGGAAATTCTCTCTCATCGAGGCTCTTGGAGTCGGAACAGAAGTGCTTCAAGCTTTCGAGAGACTGGAGAACTGGATTGTCTTTGACGGAGCTCTCACCAGGGACGCAGGTGATGATGCCTGTCGGAAATGGAGGGATCTGTGAGAAGCGCACAGGGATATGGAAAGACAAAAAAAAAAAAAAAAAAAGAGGAGGAGGAAATAGAAAGCGAACCAGAGAGATCGACTCCTTGAAGAGTGAGAGTATCCATGGCGTCTTGGAGGGCTTCGGCGGGCTCCATCCCTAAATCTTCCATGTTTTCTCGGACGAATTCATCGAATGCTTGCTGAGAGATGGTCTTCTTGGGAGGGACTGGCCCCATCTCTCTCTCTCTCTGGGCGTCTGCAGTGTGAGTGGGAGTGTGAGAGAGCACAGCTTCTGGTGTCGGAAGCCGTAGAAGACGCCGATGGCTGACGCTGGCACTGAGTGTGGGCTTGGGGTATAAGTGGACCATGAAGGTCATAGTATGGCCCAAATTTCGGGAACGGATGAAATGGGCCTTTGTTTGAGCCATTTAGACAGAAAGAGAGAGTGGTGTTGGTGTAGAAATCCAAAATTTTGTAAAATTTTTAGGAAGACGTAATTAGCATGTCAGAATTATGTCATTTGGCGAGGACAGGACAGGAGTAGTGGTTTCTTAATTTATGATTTAAGAGCGTGTATGCATATATAGCATAATTAAAGCAATCGAGTCAAATAAGTTTGGTTGTAATTCCACAGGGCCGCTGGCTCTGACTTTGTGATGAGAGTCCATTAACACTCCAAGCTTAGTCAACCTCATTTGGCAAATCAGCATTTTTATTTATTTGGGTAAAAGAATGAGAGATCAAAACCCTAGGAGTTGACTTCTTCGTTGCTTAATTTCCACCAACCAACCCTCTATAGTAATAGTATTATGCCTCTTATTATCTATTAATTCATTATATGTGGACCGCCTCATTTCTATATCAAAATACTATATTCTTTTCAAAATTTATCATGAATATTAGTTGTTTCGAAGAATCGCTTCTAATTAAATTACAAAAATAGGTTAAAATAAATACTGCTCAAAGCATAACTCTTGTATTACATTTATATAAAATCACATGAAATACTTGTAATTGATAATACTTTAAAATGGATATACCAGAAGATATTTACTTGTATCATACTTACAGTATTCTTGCAAGACTCCTTCCTTATTAGCTTCAAACTTGAGTGTGGATTGGACTTGCCCAATCTCAAAAAGGAAAAACAGGAAAGGCCAAATGTGTTTGATTTGACAAAAATATGTTTCTGCTGGGTTGCGGCTTCCAAATCTTGGAATTCAACCTACAATCCAATTTTCTACCCACATTCGGAGGAGCCTCCATTAACCCCTATATAAACCCTCAAGAACCTAAAATCCTCTCATCACTCTAAACCATTTTCATTTCTAAATCTCTCCCATTTGGTCAGCTTTGATTTTGAAGAACAAAGAAAAAAATTAAAAAAACAACGCAATGGGCTTCTCTCACTGCCACCCAGCTGGGATTACCATCATGGTAATGACAGTGTCTTTGTTGCTGGCTTCCTCCTTGCAGGGAAGCATGGCTAACAAGGACACAAGTATGAGGAAGATGAAGATGAAACACAACATGACCAAAGACGGCTGGGGCTGGGGTTGGGGGTCCGGATCATGGCCTGGGCACAACTCTTCGGATTGCCCATTCTCCCACAGAAACCGCACTCGTGGTCCTAGCCGCATTGTCGTTGGTGGCTCTAACAACTGGAACTTCGGCTTCAATTACACAGACTGGGCTCTTAAAAACGGCCCCTTCTACCTTAATGACGTCTTAGGTAACTAATGCCCTACTTCTTCCTTCTATAATGACTCCATCTATGTAACATGTAGATTACTATTTTTGGTGACATGCAGTTTTCAAGTACCAACCACCGGTGAACGGATCACCGGGACACAGCGTGTACTTGCTGCCGGACTTCTGGAGCTACTTGAAGTGCGACCTAAGGAGAGCAAAGAGAATAGCGAGTACCACCCAAGGAGGTGGTGAGGGTTTCGAGTTCAAGCTCACAAAGTGGCAGCCTCATTACTTTGCTTGCGGAGAGCACAACGGAATCCATTGCAACCTTGGCATGATGAAGTTCTTCGTCATGCCCATTTTCCGCTACTCAAACTGATCACATTCAAACCATCACCAAGCTTACGATTCATCATATAAGAATTTCTCCTCAATTTGATTTCGTCTCTGAATAACAGAGTTTCAAATGGGCAAGAGGCAGTGCAAATGTGCAATTATAATGCACGCTTTTATCTTTCTTTTTTTGAGTTGTTGTAGGTTCAATAAGTTTCTCCATTCAATCATGTGATTTTCAATTATTTTCAATCCTCTAAAAATTTATGAATTATGAATTTTGTATTTATAATTTTTCAGTAATACAAAAGACTTGCCTTGATGGTAATTATGATAAGGGCAATGTAATATATTTATATTCATTATGTGTCCTTTTTCTTTTCTTTTTTTTTCTTCCTTACATAATCTATACTACATATAATAGCAATCTTTTAAAAAAGATGACATGGTCTGTATGAGAGTCAATTTAAGAATTTCGTCCAATACAAAAATAATAATTTATCATTGAAAAAAAATTAGGTTTATACTCATATATCGACTTTTTTTACTCCAACAACAACAAATAATAATAATATATAATAATATACATAATTTTTCAGAAAAATTAAAAATAATTAAAAATAATAAAATAAAAACATAATCTTGAACAAAATGTTAAACAAATATTAAAATGCACTAATAAATACAAAAATAAATAATTAAATTACCAAAATATTAAAACTATTTTCTGGACCTAATAGCCTAAAAACCTAAAATAAAAAAAAAAACTAAATTTATAAATTTATTAAATTAAAAATATGCTTTAACCTAAATTAGTAAATAAGTCTGAAAAATTATCAAATTAGTTATATATTATAAAATTATCTAATCTTAATATGAAAATTAAATAATAATTAATCATCCTCATTAATTTATAAAAATATAAAACAAAAAATAAAAACAAAACTAACTAGAAAATTAATAAATAAAAAATATAATAAATTATATAATAAATTAAATAAAAAAATATGAAAAATATTAAAGTAACCTAAAACCCAAAAATATTTTTTATAGTTTTCCAGAACAATTAAACAGAATTAAAAATAAAAAAATAAAAATATAATCTTAAACAGAAAGTAAAACAAATAATAAACTGCACTAAATAAATGAGAAAATAAATAATTAGATTACCAGAATATTAAAATTATTTTTTGGACCTGAATATATCCTAAACACCTAAAAGCAAAATGAAAAAACTAAATTTATAAATTTTATTAAATTAAAGATCTACTTTAACCTAAATTAGAAAAAAATCTAAAAATTATCAAATTAGTTATAAAAACTAAGGAAATTAATACTAATAGTTTAAAAAGACTCTAACTAAACCCTATAATAATATAAAAATAAAATTAACCGAAGAAGACTAATTTTATTCTAACTTCTAACAAACTAACTAAAAAATAACAAAAACGAACAAAAAAGTAATCTGAAAATTAAAATATATTAAAACATAAAATAAAATTAATATATATAGTTATATATTTGTTTATTTAGGGTTTCGGTTGTATATTAGCTTTCATTTATTTTTATGTATATTAATATGCAATATTATTTTGGGCCTAAAATATAATAATTTTGTCTAACATTATTAATTTTTCATTATTGATGGTGTTTTTTAACTTGGTGTCATAAAATTGTATTAGTTTAAAATATATTTATTATAAAAATTTTTAAAATTAAAATCAAGAGGAACATGTCATAAAAATAATATTTAAATATTTAACTATCTCGAGGAAGCAATTTGGTTATTACATTCATCCTATGTACGTAATAATTTAATAAACCTTAAGAAATCATAAATTAATACAATAAAAATATAACAATTACATATATACTTGATATTAATAATTAAAAATGCCAATAAAATATAAAGTTATGATTCAAATATGTTTTGGAATAAAATGTAATGAATAAAAAGTTAGGAATTATATTTCTTTAGTTCGTAATTTATGGACTTTAAATTCGTAATTTATGTTATGTTTAAAAGATTATAAACTTAATATGCCAACTTCTATTAAGCCCATAGGACTTCGAATAAATTCATTAGTCTCAAAATTTTTTCACAATATACATATCATTTTTTTTGTTATAAATACGGTTTATTTTATTTTCTTCCTAACATGTCTATCTCGTGACTTATTATTGACAAAAATATTTATATCATATCTTTTAATATTGTAATTTTTTTAAATTATTAAAAGATGAGTATTTACCATCATACCTTCCCGCCATCTTAAAATAGAACTTTATGTTGCTCTTATTATGCTAATTAATTGAGAGGAAGAGTTGTGTGTCAAGGGAAGCAATTGGTTGTTAATCGAATAAAACATGTACTTATACAATCTCAATTGTATCAATATTTTTGCCCCATTGATTCACTACTAAAATTGCGATCAATTTTCAATATAAGTACAAAATACGGATCTACGCCGTGAATTGACCTATCATGCCCTTTACTACGATACAAATTACCTATTATTGTGCAATATGTTTGGATCACTTCTATCATTATAATATTTTTCACTATTAATCTCAATATAAGTAGTTATTATATGTTTAATTATCTTCGTGTGCAGATTAGGTAAGAATGGATAAATCATTATATTTACTTTATAATTTTAAAAAATGAGATCTCATCATGGGTATGTGTATACTTTTTAAGAGTTCGTGTAATATTTAAGTTAATGATGTTTTAGTAGGTTGGTTGCATATAAATATTTATCTAGGCGTCTATTAAGTTAAATTGGTATTGACTTTGTAAAAAGTTATAAGTTATAAGTTTGATATTCTTTTATTGATTTGATGTACTTTGTGTTGTAATATTAATTTGTGACATAATGATATTTATTGTCATTTATAGGTCATCTAACTCAATATTACCAATTATATATTATTCCTTTTCCTACTAATATTTACCTTTTGATACCCAAACATATTGTTACACTATTTTTATAACTCGTATGAGTTAGGATTGTTTATATTATTTGATTCCTAAAGGGGTTTGGCTTCTTAATATTCCAAATCACAAGTGTAATCTTAAAACCTTGACGATATTTTTTAACATTATTTTTTATTTATTATTTTAGATTATTTATTTATTCTTTTGAAATTTAGAATGATTGGAAAATGAATGTGTGTTGGGCTCTAGTGATTTTTATGTGTTGGATTCCGATAAATTTGATGAGTAACGAAAGCGTTTTCGTTATGAGGAGATAACATGTAAAATAATGTTGTTGAAAGTGAAAACATTCAATAAAATCAAATGATCGAGAAAAAGAAACTCACAAGTATAACATCACTTCATAATTCAATAATTTCTTAAGCTATACATTGTATAACATTACTTCGTGCATAGCACGAGTCCAGTACTAGTATGATTAATGAAAATGTTGGATTAAAGGTCCACCTCTAACAATAAGCTTGAAGTGTTCGAGAGACTATGCCCTGTTCGGTAAAATGAGTCTGTTTGTGTAGCTGATAGCTGTTTAGGTAGTTGATAACTCGTTAGATTTTAGTCGTTAGCGGATAGTCGTTCAATTGAGCGATTGAATAAATATATTCGGTAAATTTAGCGGTTGAGTTAGGCGATTATTGTAAATTGACGTAAAATGATATAAATAATTTGTCAAATATAAATGAATGAAGGGTTTTTTTGTCAAAAAATATGAAACGTTACTTTCAAATGTGAAAAGCTAATATTCTTAGCTTTTCGAAACACTACTTGAAACGCTAAAAACTACCGCAAACGCTAGTTAAAACACTACCTTATCGAACGCTAATATTTGGTTGATTAGTATTTTCAACTTGGTCAAAACGCTAAAAGTTATTTCAAACGTCGTTCTTGAAGCAGCCTAAGATTAACATAGATATATAGAAATTTTATTTATTTATTTTTTGATAGAAGATATATAGAAATTATACATGGACGCAAGTTTGGGCCCAATTTATGAGTATATAAAATTTAAAGTATGGGCTTAAGCCCAAAATCTTGAAAGTTACTCCGTGGACTTGATGACATTGACGGAAGAGGCAGGGAGAGGGGGAGGAAGATCGGATCATTCGGCGGCGGCGACGATGAGTGTTTACGGCGGAGACAGCTGGGCGAGGGAGGCCCAACACCGGAAGAGAAGGGTGGATGAGCTTATGCTTGATGGCCTCGACGGCTCTTCTTTCAAGAAACTCTCCAATGGCAAATTCACCTGCGTCCTTTGCCCCAATCATCCCGTTCTCGATTCTTCTCTCATGCTTTCCGTATGTTTCCTCTCTCTCTCTCTCCTGCAATTGCGGTATTCGCGATTGTTGACCCTTAATCACGTCATCCGCGTTGTTTTTCTGATGTAGTACTCATCATCCGGCAATATGATGTTGTCCTTCACGGCTTTGATTTTGCCATCTTATTGTCACATAATTCATCACTTCAATTAGAACCCTAACATGCATCTGGCCTAGAAGTGGTAGGTATAGGCTACGTTTTTTTCATTTAGTTCCCCCTGTTTCTTTGTTTTTTCGCATCCTATGATATAATCTAGGGCTTAATTTCATTTGTGTCCTTATTAGGGTTGTTCCGTTCGTCATAGCAGCTCCTCCTTTATGCCTAGTATACAATGAGTTTGTTACGCTGTTGTTTTCCTGTGGAAAATTTTTGCTGTTACCTTAAGTGCCAAACATCACCAGGTTCTACACGCGATCGAAATGAGAATCATCGGCAGGTTTCAATCGCATGAAACAAATGAACCGGTGAAATCAAACATGACAACATGTAGTTGTGAGAACATCAAATTTGGAATCTTACTGAAATGTGTAGTATATTCTCTGTCTGAGGTAGATGTCACTAACCGGTTCATCGTATTAGGAATCATACCCTATTTGGATTTCATGAAAGAGAGTCATTCCACATTGTCCGCCTAAATGGGGTGTGAAGGGGTGGGATGTGTGCAGCCTTACCCTGAATTCAATTGTGCATACTTAATTCAATTGTGCACTAGTCATCCAATTTTCGTGGATCGGTTCTCTGCTTGTGTGGGAACAAGGTTCTTTTCGGCCTCTCTGCCTTCTAAATTTCCAGTTTACTGGGATGTTTTTTGGTTTTTTTTTTTTTTGTTTATTTGTGTATTTTTGAGGTCTTTGATTGTGTTTTTCTGGTGTATTTATTGAGTTTCTATTTTTTACCTGGCCATGAATGTGTGTTTAGCCGCTGCATTATTGTAGTAGTGTTAATGAAATGCACTGCACAAAATAACTTAGGTGTGATCTTTCAGATGCATAGTAAAGGGTCACGCCACCGTGCTGCACTATCTAGGCTAAAAGAAAATGATCTACATAAACAAGAAGAGATTAAGAAGAGACTAGCGTTGTCAGATCGCCCTACTACTTCTGCCAATCCTAACAATCACAATCAGAGGTCTAGATTGGCCAGCAAGCCATTGATCGAACAGACAAGAAAGGCTGCCTCTGAAATAGTCCATGCTGCAAATGCGATTCAGGATAATATTCATGAAAATCAGGGTTCGAAACCTAGTATGAATACTGTCAGTGTCCCTCATACTGCAGGACTAGGCTGTGAGGTCAATTCTCATCATTCTGCTCAGACTAACTTGGTGGCTGCTCCACCACAAATAGATTTCCGAGCGCGCCGAGAGAAGGAACTGAAGTTCACTGCTGCTGGTTGGAAGCGTGATTGCCATGGGAAATGGTATCGGGATGAAAATGTGAGTATTTATTTGTAAATATAACATCATGTTTCCCACTAGTTTATAGATCTGTTTTGCTGTTAAGAGGGCTTTACCTGATTTTCTTTATTTCTTCATAGATCAACTCAACTCAATATCATATATTTTTGACACTTAAAGGGCCGTTTACTGCTGAGTTTCTATTCAGACTCCCTACATGAAAAAATGTTTCTCACGCAGCAGGCTTGCTTTCAGGTTGAGTTTGACTCAGATGAGGAAGATCCAAACATATGTCTGGCGTGAAAGCTGAGATACTGTAAATGACCTTTTCTTTTGGAATGTTGTGAACATTGTTGAGGATAACAAGGAGCTGCCATCTGATCAAGGATAACAACAGACTGCATGTGGTGTATTAAGCAACTCCTTCCACCATTGCGATGATTTGATCTGCAACATCTACTGGTAGAGTTTCTCCGTGCTCCACATGAATTCCGAAGATTTTGCAATCGGTCAAGCATGGCTACAATGTCTCAATTAATCAGATACATGCAAGCAAACATCCTGAAATGGCTGTAGGGGTGAATATTATACATTACAGGGGTGCACATCATCTTTGTAGAAGTTTTTGGCCTCCCTCATCTGATTGAACCAGTTGTGATAATTAGTGTTAGGCATCAGCAACCAATGCCGATATATTGTGTAGGCAGAGAAGGATGACATTGCAATGCAAATAATTCTGTTCTGAATGTTTGTGAAAGGTTGTACGGAATATTACACATTGTTTGTGTACAGTTCAGCCACTCTTGCAGATGCGCAATACAAAAGGGAATATTACACATTGTTCTTGTGTACAATTCAGCCACTGTTGCAGATGCGTAATACAAAAGAGAATGAAGCCATGGATCCAAACTGTCAGAACAAGCATTCTCACTAAAGTCTTCAAATTTGCAATAAATTATGATTTACAAGTAATGATTATGAAATGTGCACATGGAGCATGTGAAAGAGTTTGTACTTTGGATCCAACATGTGAACAAATGCTTAACCTAAAAGAAAACTCCTTCACTAACATTAATTTGAGCTCAACATTACACCTAATTGGATCTACATTAATCAAATTACAACAACAACAAATTCGTACAAAACCAACGCCTGCGGATAATCATTACGAAAATTCAATGTATAAACTATCGCCTAAAAAATGGGGTTACACAGTAACATTACATTCCAATTTCAGATTTTCATTAGTAAAAAATTTACACAAACTACCCTCAATACGCCTGTCTGTGTCTATTCCTTTCTCTCTCCTCTCCTCATCACTTTGTTCCTTTCCTCGCCGAAGCCCTCGTGGCCGGTGACTTAGCGCCACTCGCCGGAGCCTTTCTCGGCACCTTCTTAGCCAAGGCAGCTGATGACTTAGCGCCACCAACCGGAGCCTTTCTCGCCGCCTTCTTAGCCAAGGCAGCTGGCTTCTTCGAGGGTGTAGAACGAGCAGCGGTCTTTGCTACCTTAGCCGGCTTCTCTTTGGGCTTCTCAGCGGCTTTCCTCTTCGGCGCAGCTTTGGGCTTTTCAGCGGCCTTAGCCTTGGGCTTGGCTTTAGTCTTAGCCGCTGGAGCAGCAGCCTTTGGCTTGTCCTTGGCCGCCGTCTTAGCTGCAGGCTTCGCCTTCGGCTTAGCCTTTCCGGCGGCAGCTTTAGCCGGCGCTTTCTTCTCTGTGGCTCCCGCCTTCTTCAAGTACACCCCAGGCTTTCCGGCTCTGGTAGCCTTGGCCGGTGCAGCTGTCTTCTTCTTGGCCGGAGCAGCAGCAGATGACTTGGCCTTCTTCGCCGGAGCTGCTTTCTTTCCCGACGACACTCCCGCCTTCTTCGTGGGCTTTCCGGTCTTCTTGGCCGGAGCAGGAGCGGAGGACTCGGTCTTCTTAACAGTCTTGGGCGGGAGCTTGTAGGAGGCCTTGACCTTGACGAGCTTCTCGGCGGCCACAGATTTTTCAAGTTGACAAGCAATAACTTCCTGAAGGTAGGCGGAAGCTGCTTGTGCTTGTCCTCGATAAACTTCTGGATCGCTTGTTGACTTGATCCACTCCTTTCTTTCAGCGTCGTAATCGCATCAGTTATCATCTGCATTATCAAAATTAACATATACACATCAATCAATCAATCGCGCTGAAATGCAAATCTCATCGCAATCTCACAATTCAGAAAAAACTCTGGTCTTAATTACCTCAAAATAAGGAGGATGAGTAGAAGGTTTTCTGGGAGCACTAGGCTTCCCGGCTTTCTTTTTCTTCTCCGGCTTTCCAACATCGGCGGCGGGATTCTCCTCCGCCGGCACAGATGCTACCACAGGCTCTTCAGTTGCCATTTCAAGAGACTATCTTAGGGTTGGGGGTTTGGAGATTGGGGTGGACAGTCCGATCGAGGAGAGAGAGAGAGAGAGATTAGCGATCGGATCCTTCAACTTACGGTGAGAGATGGATGAAAGAAATGGGAGGATTTAAATAGTCACTATTTGCCTGAATATATCTGGAAAGTTTGAATTTGATTGGTCCACAGGACCCTCACACGGATCGCCCGGCTTTTAATGTTTTTTAATTATGGCCGTTGGATTAAAAGATATCGACGGTTGAGGGTATATTAAGCTAAGCAAGCTTTGGGCTTGAGGCTTGCTTGGGAGGTGATGGTTGACTTGGTTAGTGAAGTTGGGGGTGTGTTTTTGACCTTGATTCCAAATGGAATATCTTCATCCATAGCTAATGAAATTTGTTGAGCATTGCTCCATCTTGTAGCCCAATTTGTTTGCTTTCTATTAAGCATTTAAAATCAGTGTATTACCCTCAAATGTGGGAGAAATTTGTTCTAGAATCACCATCGTCAAAATTAGGGTTAGTTGTGAGTTTGGGTGGATCATTTTAGATTTTATCTCGACAATCCTCTCCATTGTCAAGGTTATGATGCTGTGAATGACAATAAGCTAACTTTAGAGGCTTTTGGATAAAGAATCCTCCAAATCGGTTTAGAATTTGACATTGAGTTAAAGGATAAAAAACCAATAAAGTTGAACACCTAACACATATACATGAAATATAGGATTGTGTTACCTAGTTTTGTTCTGAATTGCAAGGTGTCGATATTAAACCCTTTAAATACTCCCTAATCTAGAGTTAATAGATGAAAATTTGCAAGAAGATTAGTAAAATATCATTCTTCAAGTATAGATATGTATGATATGCTATTCATAGTTACACACATATATTGTCGTATGCTCTTTATTATAGTGCAGTAAACATGTAGATAAATAGATTACTTGTCATAGTTTCATATATAGAAGATATATATGCATAATTTTGTAACACAAGAGAGTGTGTATATATATATGTTTCTTACTTTAGAGGTTCTATGTGTAAAGTTCAAACAAAAAACTATGATATTACTTGTAATAAATACCACATATATATATATATATATATATATATATATATATATATATATATATATATATATATATATATATATATTATGTGTTTTTATGTATACTTATTTATGTAGATATAAATGGGAATATGACAGATTCAAATTTAGATTAAATAGAATATTAATCGCTTAGGACAATGACTTGTTTGTGACTTGAATTTATAATATATATATTAGGTGGATGTCATAATAAAACATTTTAACATTATATATATATATATATGGTATGTATACACAGGCCTGGTTGGCTCATATATACGTATCACAATGTATAAGTTGGATATTTGAAACAATTTAGAGGGTAATGAATGAAATTAGGTGCATAAAACAATTTCATCAATAACATTGGAAAACTCGAAAAAGTTCTAATTTGATAGTCAAATTAAGGAAACAATAATTATCAATATGACAAATATTATGAAACGAAAATTATTAATTAAAATGGCATATATTTTAAAACGGAGAGAGTAGTAGTATTTAATTTTCCGAGGATATGTAGTGTTAGATTGCCTACCTACTTATCAAATTTCTTATCCTTTTTCTTGCCTCCATTTCATTTCCACTCACTTCCTCTCGTGTTCAACCTTCAATATATACCCCATTTCACTTTGCAATAAACTTGCAAATCCAAAAAAAAAAAAAAAAGAAAATTTATTTACTTGAAAATATGTATAGTATCGTAATTTTCTACTTAAATTTGCTTCGAAATTTTTAATACTAGGATTCCCTAATTAAATATCACATTTGTTATTCTCTGCCATTTAATTTCCTGTTATGTCACCTTCTCTTTATCCATCTTTACACATGACCTTATATTAGTATATATATACTTATAAATGTCTAAATCCTCTAAATTTTCATTGCACTTCAAGAACGAATGCCTTTATCCGCATAACATCCCATGAGTGACTAATACCTACCTCTAAGGATGAAATAGATTCCTTTGGCAATTACTCTAAAATGGAATATCTCGAACGAGGACACTTGCTAATAGAGGAATCCAAATTGATCCAACCTCTACAATCTGTTCATTTAACGATGAAATAGATAGTCACCTTTTTTAATTGCCCTATAACACTTGAAGTGTGGGCAACTGCATTTAACCACCGTTGACTTCACCCACATCAATTTCATATCCTCACACTCCATTGGGAAAAGAATTCTCCAAGCAGGTAGGACATCCCTCCAACTAGACTATCTTTGTCGTCATTTTCCGGCTATGGAGTATTTGGAAAGAAAGGAATGCACAAATCTTTAAAAGAGAACAATTCAATTATATCCGAGCATTAATCGGGTCAAAAAGAGTGACAGGTGGTGAAGTGCTATTGAAGGAGATCGAGTCTTTTCCTAGTCTAGCCCCATGCTCCATTTGAAAAGTAGGGGATGCTTTTCATTTTGTTAGGGGCGAAGGTATGAAGATAGGGGCAATGCATCCCAATAAGTGGATTTGATCAGATAAACATGTCTTCAAAGTCAAAAGCAAATCTGAAAAATAACATATGTAAGATCAAGTTTTTCTCTTCTTTCTGCAAGATTAAAAAAAATCGAGTTTTGGTGTCGTGTCAACGAAAATCTTTGCATAATGGAAATCTAGACAAAATTGTTCCCCAATACAATTCTACAATAACAATGAGAGAATCACCAGGAAGTAAACTCATCTACTTAGATGGAACAAACCTTCTAATGGTTATATTGCAAGCTTAATTTTGATAGATCTTTAGGTAATGACATCGTAACTATGAGTTTTATACTAAGGAAGGAGAATGGTAGTATGCTCGTATCAAGAGCAGCCACCTTGGGAAACATATCTATCTTGATGGTGGAAGTAAGTGCCCTCAGATTTAGATTTCAAGAATTAATTAAAGCGAATATTTAGAGAATTCACATTGAAGGAAATAATAGAGTCATTATTGAAGGGATTAAAAGAAATTTTAAAACTTCATGACAAGTTGACTACATCATTAATGATATTTTAACTTTGATGACAAAATTCTCAAACTTCAAGATCAATTACATCTTCGAGACAAATAAATTGTGTAGCTAATCGGTTACTCGATATTTACTTCAATCACTTGCGGCCATTGCCCCTTTCACTCCCTCGTGTCTATCTTGATAAATGATAATGTATGTAGAACACTTGTGATAAAGGTTGTTTAGATTTGCCTGTTCATCTTATTCATCCTTTTATGAAAAAAAAAAAAGAAAATCCCATGAGTGACTAATGAGCTCTTGATTAATTCAAAGTAATGATGCAATCAAGCCCCTCGCGTTTGCTTTCAAGCTTAGGCTCCATCAGCCATGCATTGTCTGGACTATGGTCAACTGAAGTTGATTTTTCTCTTTCATATTAAGTTCAAAGTTGAAATTGGAATTTGCTACATGTTAAAAAACACAAAGAAGGAAGAGAGGGATACTATTGGGAAAAAAAAAATGAAAATAATACTTCAAATTCCAAATTAACTATCAGAATGAATTATGGATATACTCAAAATTAAGACTTAGCTAAAGCCTCAATTTGCTCAAGTTTGATTTGGTATGCTTCACTATTTGGATTCGGCCCAAATTTGGATTGGTTTAAGATTGAGGTGAGTTTGAGGACTCATCAAATTTGCTCGGTTTAATTATTATTTAGTGTAGGGTCTATTCGTTTTAGAGTTTATAACCGCTAACATCTCATCACCGCTCATAATAACTTTTCACCACTCATCACCACTTGTTGCTAACTCTATCAGCTCATGACAACTCTTAACCATTATAACCGCTATAAAAACTCATAATTAACAACTGAAATGCAAAGATCTTTATACAGTTAAATATGTGAATGAGGAATCAATAAAGCCTGAATTGAAGTCGAAGCAACAATTCTGTTTTTTTTTTTTTTTTTTGTAGTGTATCATTTTTTTGACAACATCAATTGGCATTTGAATCCTAGATCTAGCTTGAATATCTGTGAGGATCATCAGTATTTTGCATGTTTGTTGTCTTCTTCAACCAATTACTTGTGGCTTGAAAAATGCATGTAATGGTGGATCATGGATGCTTTTGCCTATGCGCTATTTCTGGTTCCTACATCCAGGATTCCAGGCACAGCCTGTTTACTTATCCTGCTCGTATATGGTATCCAGAATTATTGTCATTTAGTCATTGTAATGTGTTTTTCAATCAAGTAATGCCACCAACTTTCTCGCAACTGCGTTTTCAGGAAACAACTCCTACTTAGATAATGCTGTGGCAATACTTTGTTGCTGTGTTTAGCATATGTTTTAATGGTGGATCATAATTTTGTTTTTTACTTTGAGGATGATAGCTCTGTACTGAAAGCAATCAACTTTGGCCTCCAGAATTTGTTGAACCAGGTTTGTCTGCTCGATCTATTCTTGTTTAAATAAGTTCTATGACTGTTTGGTGATATTGGTATGCAGGAATATTAATATCTATCGAGAATTTAATTTAAACTTACATATTGCCATTCATACGCCATTTCCGCTAACCAAACTTGCATATACTTCCTTTCATAGGGTAGGAGATTGGCTAGACAGAACAATGCTCTCGAATCCCGGTGGTTTCCTTATGAGACAGATGATCAAAAAATGGGTGTAACAACATACATTTTTCAATTTTCCGTGTCTTGCCCCCTCTGGTATGGACTGAGTTGGGGAGCTTTTGAGGTGTCTTAAAAGGCTCATCTAAATTTTGATGCACCTCCAGGCCTTTATTTATTTATTTTGGTTAGTTGGGCCACCTACTGGGCCCCTATTGCAGGGTTACTTAGTGGGCCACCCGGACCATGAAGGCCTAAGCCCAAGCACAACCCCTTCACTCCCAATAAATGGCAACAAAGAGTTCTCCTCCGGCCTTGAACCGAGGTGAAGTGGTGTACAGTGATAGCAATACCTACCAACCAACCAACCAACCAACCAATGCCTCGTTGGTACCTCCAGGCCTTTATTATAACTAGCTTATTCATATGCAGTGGTTAGGTTTTATAAGGGATTGATTATGTTGCTTTTCACGAGCCTTATATATAAGACACTTTTTTTTGATACAATATATATATGAGACATTGACTGGACCCAAACAAAAAAGGCTCTCAAGAATGTGATGACTATTAAAATTTAGATCTTATTCATCCCTTTGTTAATTTCCTTGTGAAAGTAAAAAACAACGCACGAATGAATTTTTCCTCTGAGGGGCCATTGATATAGAAATACCTGCTGATGCAATAGAAGAGTCTGAGGTACCCGAGTCACTTGCTTTATCAATGTAATGAGCGAGTTCCTGATTGTGCCCCTATACCATTTGTGATGGTTCCTGTAAGCTATTGGCATTACTGTTGCTTTATCAATGTAACAGCGTGATGCTCAGTGAGATTTTGAAGAATATTACATAGTAGTCTTGAGCGTTTGTCTTGGCTATAATAGGGAAGAACACGCTTGTGGTGCATAATACTCTGGTACTGTTATGAGCTCTTGCACGTTATTCTAAGCCAAATATATGATAATTTTTGTTACGGCAAAGAGACTTCCTCATGCCACAAGCAGTTGTGCTCAAGTCTGTCTGAGTAAAACAAAATCGTGATAATTTGTGGTTATGTTAGTAGAGAAGTTAGCAAAGTGTGGAGTGGTAAGTGAGGCCTGGTTTAGAGTAAAATAGGATCGGGCTTGATTCTAGAGCTTGTGATGAGCAGCCATGTAAGTGAAGACTACTGCAGAAGAGGAGATTGAACCCATGATGGTCAAATGAGCCCTAAGGACGAAGGCCAAGGCCCACTTAAATTAGGTTGTCCATTTCCTGAGTTTTTGTCAGAGTCAGATACATTTAATTTGACAGTTAAAAGGGCGGTCCATAGAGCATTCATCAGTTCCATCTTTGTTGACCATATTTGGGACCCTCAACTCTCAATATTTTGGGTTTGGGTTTGGGTTTGGGTTTGGGTTTCCACCGTAGAAAGGAGATTTTTCTTTCAGGACCGGAGGCTTATCCTTGTGGATAATGGATTTAATTAGATGCGTCAGAGCTTATAGCTGCCAAACAGGACTTAATTTCATGACTAATCTTCTATTAGCTCCATGTTTTTCTAGCAATTAATTTAAACCTAACATTCCATGACCTTTTTTTTTTTTTTATAATTAAAATAAGAAATAAAAAAATGGCTTGGAAGTTGGAAATCTCGTGGCTGCACAGCTATTTTGTTTATTTTTTATTGTTATTTTTCTAATCTTTTAGCAGCCAAGACCAAACCTTTTGAATAAAATCATCAAACCCAAAAATAAATAAAATCCAGTGGTATATTATTATTTTTTTAACTGAATAATGAATATTATGATATGAATAAGAACACGTGGTGATTGGAAAAGGTCGGAAAGAATAGAAATCATATTTAAGGAGAATAGAGAAAAACATGTGGAGCAGATTCAACTGTTGACTTGTTATGTTTGACGACTGTTGGACAACCTTCAAACATAGCGGCGACTCCCCCAACCTATTTCCCTCTTATTTATTTCTACTAGTCAGTCATTCACCCAACCCAACCCAAAATAAACAAAATGCATGAGTAACCCCACATATCCATATATATGCATGGATATGTGGGGTTACTCATGCATTTTGTTTATTTTTGTCTTAATTTTTACACATAAGATAAATGTCAAATAATGTGACTTTAATAAATTTTTTTTTTATTTGATGTGAGTAATAAATAATTTTAGGATAATTTTTATTCTTTAAATAAAAAATAATTCCTAATGTATTATTGATCACCCCAAAAATATTAAAAATATGTAGTCAATTATATACTATTTTGGGTGAGACAATTAAGATGTGAGTGGGTCTATAGATGGGATGGGATCGAGAGTGATGTATAGTATTACTCGTAGAAAGGTTTACATTCTGGAATAGTAATCATGTAGATTTTTCTTAAATTCCTTCTAATTATTAGTTGTATATGGATTTCTTTTTTGGGTTTTGGGTTTTGTCAATAAAGTTTTAGTTTAATGGCAAAAAATACCTTGCAAGGCTTCAGATCTGCTTTCGCTATGAACCATCCTTCAAAAAAAAAAAAATCATCTTTACAATGAAAACATTGACAAGCAGTAGAGTTTATTTCTCTAAAATTTAATCCTGCATTTGTTGACTACAGCCTGCATTGTCGAGATCAGCATGGGCCACGGTTGGCCAAAGTGATAACTATGACAACCTTTACTCATGCTTTACCAAAATTTATACATGAAATGTAATGTCCCAGATATCATACTTTACTTACTACGTATAGGGAAAAAAAACATTTAATGAATCACTGAAATAATCATCATAAACCCAACAGACAAATAATTGGAGGTTTCATGATTAATTACCGATTTTACTGTAGCTAATATGAAGGTAAATTACTTTGTCACAAAAGGCATGTTAATTAGGTACTTGAATTCAGCTTTTTTACCACCTTTTTAGTTGATTTCTAATCCAACAACCAAAAGGGTCAAAAGAAGGAAGCCAATCAAAATGATTACAATATCTTTTTGTGGACCTGCTCTTCTTCTTTCTTTTCTTGACATCTAAATGCATTGCCTCTCCTTTATTTATTTATTTATTTATTTATTTATTTTCACTGTCTTTGGCCATAAAGCTTGTTGAATTTTCGTAGCATGGCAGGGACTGTTCTTCCTGCACCCACTAATTTTGACACCATATACTTGCTTGTTTTTCTCCTACTCAATTCTTTCATTTACCCGACTTTAAAAAGGATTGTTTACATATCATATGATGACCAGTAGGGGATAAAGGCGACGTGAGATATTTACTAGGGGAAAAGAAACTCGACCATGCCCTTATTTACCGACAACTCCAATCAAATTTCTTACTGTTATAATTGTCCTAGTGCCGATATCATGTTCATTCCCTAATGATGTGCCCTTGTGATGCTTTTGTTGTCTAGAATAGAGTGTCAATATCACGTACAGTAGCACTAATAAAGCTGGATGGAGAATACATACGCAAATTTCAAATGCATGGCACCATCCAACTACCACGTGTTGCAATCTTCTTGTTCACACTGGAGAGTTTCATTACGGCTATCAGTGAAGGGGTACGGTAGAGAGAAACATGTGGTAAATAATACAAGTATTGCTAAAGAAACACAATTCTATGGCAAGTTGTTACTAGAGACTAGTTTATCAATCTCTATGATAGATTGAGACACTCGAGGACTTGCTGAAAACTATATGTTGCCAGACAATTTGTAGAAATACCTAACTTTGTGCAACATCCAACCCATGTTTTTATACACAAATCTGTGAAGGGTGCATAGATATTTAAGACAACTTATTGATGCTCCCTAAAAATATATAGATTGATAGGAAGGTAGGTGGATATACAAGCTTAAAAGCTACTACAATCTGCCAACAATATTCAGTTGGTCGACTGTATATTTCTGAGGAATAGCTATCGGACATTGACCACAAAATGGAAATTTCTCTAACAAAATTACATGAACAGATTTGTAGAACAAAGCAATGTTTAGAGCACTAAGCAGCATGAAAAAATTTCATATACTATTATGTCTTACTGAGAGCACAGTCTGAAATTATGTCTATACTGACTGAGGTCGGATTCACACTGGGTGTTATTATTGGCGATCATGATGAAGGAGCAAACGACCCGAAGGCCCTTTGAAGGGCAGGGTTGAAACCCAGGCAACCCAGGAGGCCGCCATGCTTGTAAGGCAATGAAGTCCTCTTCTTCATCTCCTCTGAAACTGCCCGGTTCGCTGTGTAATGGAGCTCGTGGGCTGATAGCCGCCCTCTCCGCCTCGAAACTGAGCCTTCCCCTATTGAAGAAGCACTTGATCGGAAGCTTCCTTCGTCGCCCTTCTTTGTCCCGGCCATTGAGAAGTACTTCTTCAGGGGATCCTTCCCTGACCCTGTTATGGCTGCCCTGCCATCTGAAGCGCTTCTGAACAGAAGGAAGTCCTTCAGCCGCCACTTCTTACCGGATTTTGAAGACGAGCCGTTAAGGCTCGGGTTTTGAGGCGATGATTGAGATGGATCTTGATGGAGGAGAGCGAATTCGGAGACTCTGAGAGGAGAGAGAGAGCGGCTCAGGCCTTTGCGACTATTTGTTCTGGGGTTTGTAGGGTTTCTCGGTCGACCTCGATTTTGATCGTCGAATCCGGGTTTTGGGGATAGGGAATTTCAGCTTCGGATTTCGCGGTGCTCTGCAGAGCGGCCTCGAAGGGGTCCACCTCCAAGTTCTTCTTCCTCTGTTTCGGAGACAGGGCTTCCCTGAATTTCGACATCGGAGATTTCGGGGATTTCGGGGAATCACCGGAGACCATCACCGGTGGGGGCTTCAGAGGCCGGATTTTTCCGCGGTCGAAGAGCTCATCGGCGGAGGAGAGAGAAGGGCGAACCATCATGTCGAGCTGGCCGCTGAAATCAAACTCAAAATCATCATCATCATGGTTATGGTCATTTTGGGCGTTGGTGGTGGATGATTTAGGAACTCCGGGCTTGAATTCCCAGTCGAAAGGGACAACGGCGGAGGGAGAAGGGGGACCCTCGTCGGAGAGGAGAGAGACGTGATCGAGATCGGAGGCAGCGAAGAAGGAAGAAGAGGAGCGAGGACTGGTGGGGGCGCTGTAGAAGAACAAGTTGATAGGGCGTTGCGGGCTGGAAGGTGCGCTTATGTATGGCGTGGAGCAGTTGCTGCTACCGCTGTTCCAATTCCTGCTCACGTCCACTGCCGGCGGCGGCACCACCAGTTTCGCTTCCATTTTCTATCTCCCTCTGCCTCTCCAATATCAACCAATCAATGAGGGCCGCGATGGGAATGGGTTTTAAATGGGAGAGAAGGGACGGAGGAAGGTAGGAGGAGGGTGGGCGTTGGAGAGAGAGAGAGCGAGAGGATGAAGATTGAAGAAGAATGAGAGAGGGTGATGTGGGGGATTTGGCAGGAAGTAGCCGCCTTTTCGAAATTCTATATATTTATTTTATTTTCGTGATTTTCTAAGGAGAAGGATTGGATTTGGCGGTACATGAGAGAGAGAGAGAGAGAGTAATATGATATGATACGGCCCCCTTCCTTATACTTATCATTTAAATGTTGACTAAAATATAAAAATGAATTGTTGATTTCCGCACGAGGAGTTCTTCCCCTAAACAAAAACTGAATTTGGCTTATTTTTGTCAAAATGAATAGTAATGGGGTTCCAGAACCTTGATAGACCGACTCCTAAGATAATTAGGTGTGGGCTGTGTTGGTGAACTCGCCAGACTTTGAGGATGCTGTGTGTGTTTCCTGTAGACGAGACCGCAATTGGAAAATGTAGACGCTGATCGATTGTATGAGATGCAATAATTAATCAAAATGGGAGCAGCATATTTGAGTCCTTTGAAAATGAGGTTTGGACCTACTACTACTGCTGTCACTTCACTCGTCTATTTAATATCAACTCATATTTATGAACCAGGGACACAAGCGGCAACGTTATGTACGTTAACATAAGCACGTGGTCAAGTACTTCCCCCATCTCATGTCTTGCACTCTTGCTAACCCATTCTAGTAATGAAAAACTACTGCATTCTACCTACAGGGATTCAAACACTCCATCACTTTTAAATTACACTTTCCTTTGCTAACCTCAACTACATCAGTTTACACACGGTACAAAAGAATCAATGAATACCCACCTGCAAAATCTGACCAAAATTTGCAGAGGCACTCGCACATCCCCCGACCGCTAACTCAGATGAACCCATACTCGGAATAGGGGGAGGGTGTTTTAAAAACTCAAACCACTTCAGCTATATATACACCTATAAATAAAAAGGTGAAAGGGTCTACAATCTGTAATCACTATTGAGGAACTTTTCAAACTCGGTTCCATTGAGAGTTCTCTGGACATCATCCCAGTTTGCTACTTGTTCTGACAAGGCCCCCTTGTGTATCTTTACTTGTCTGCTTGTTAACTTCATCCTCGGCACCCATAGAAAATCTTGAACGTCTACCAGCTTCTGCAGAAGATGATACACACGAGCATTATTCTATGTTGGGTTCGGAAGACAACATTAAGCCAAGGACCTCTATTGGGGAGTAGACATACTGTTTGGTTCTTCAATACATCTTCATAATAAAGAACTATGTGCCTTGTGCTATTGAAGTATCCTAAAGCTTTGCTCATCATTTTCTGTACTTGCTTTAGCTCATGTATCAACGTTGTCGAATTTATGACAGGTTTATAGCTAGCCAGTATCTCAGCCTGATAAGAGGAAACAGATAAATATATAGATCGGTTGTATGAGGCAGTCAGTGAAGGTGGAAGGGAAGAAGATGCAATGACACACCTCACGGGAAGAATGGACATGGGATTTATGTGTCCCATTTAAGAGCTTAACATCACGATCATACGTGTTTGCAAGTATTGAAATCATCCGCCTAAGAAGATTTCTTCTAAAGAGGAATATCACAGACACACCCTTTGTGTTGAAATAGTCGAGTATTTCTTCATGATGCTGCATTAAACCCTACACAAACCAGTGAATGAAATGACTCTTGACTGCAATGACACGGCAAAGGATGTTGAAAGTTCACTACAAGAAAAAGTAGTTAGGGAACACATGCTTCTCTCCAATTTCTAGCCAATGGGATCATAGTAAGCAGTTGTTGCAGTTGACTCTCAGAATACGCCATATATTCTAGGGTCAGTGTTTCCCCACTGATGTGTTAGAAGAGAGTAATAGTTGAGGTTGACTGTGACATCATAGAACAGGCGTTTCAATGAAATCCCACCTTGTTTAATCAGGAAGCCAAGTAAAACACTATCTGCGAAGCATTTCACAGTGAAGGTCCACAAACAATATTTGACAGGAAATGGTAAATAATACAAACTCACAAACATGCCAGGATAGTAACAAGTTTCTTCAACTTGTGTGTAATGGTGGAACCAAGAAAAGATGTGATCAACACAAATCCTTTATTTTCTGGCTTGACTAGCATAGTCAACTACAAACCCTGGAAGCTAGAAGAAAGATGGAAATGAAACTGGCTTATGTAGGGATACAATTAGGCAAATTAACTAGCCCCTGTGAAACCAGTCAAGCCTCCCCATATTCTCCAGTTACCAGGACTAGGCCATATCCATGTCGAAGTATCAAAAGTCCAACACTGACACTGTGTCCGACTTGGCAATTTTCTAAAAAATCTTACAAGTTTTTGGCCTATATGAAGGGTTGAGCGTCGATACCCACAGCTGAGAGGAAAGTATTTGGCGTGGGTACTTGGGTAAAATCTTATAAGTAACATAATTCCTACTGTTTCCAATTTAATGTTAATTGCGAAGTCTAACAAACAAATATAGGGAGGAAAGAGAGGATGTTAACTCACTAGTAGATTTTACAAGCTCACTAAAGCAGTAGGAGATGAGGGTCAGAGATGCAAGATATCCGGCAAAACCAAGATCTCTTTAGCTCCTGGCCCTAAGCAGCTACCGCAACCAATTTCAGTTACCACAAACCATACAACAGGAACCCTCTGGCCAAAGTACTACTAAAATCATAAATTGAAACAGTAACATGATCCAAATACCTTGGCGGCTAATAAACTCTTTTACTATGAGTCATAGAACAGGCAAAAAATGGTCTTAAAGCAATGCATACCAAAATCAGAAGATTAATGTTAAAAACATATATATGATCTTTTTAGTCAAAGGACCATCAAATAAAGAAGATATTATCCACCTTGCAAAGGAGAAAACAAAATTTATGTCAATCAGGAATTAGTTCGTGCTAGAAGAAAGAATACGACGAACATCAATTCAACTAAACAATTACCCAACTTCCTTTGCTTCTATTCAATTTGATAACTAAATTCTAACCATACATTGAATTACTCATAAATTAGATATGGAAGGAGCAACAACCATGAGTGTCTAACTACATGGAAAATGAAAGGGAGGGGAGAAAGATACATTCAACTCCATAGAGTTGATGGGTAGAAGATCAACTAAAACAAGATTGCATGCTCAAGAAAACTTCTAGACCTCCACAAGGGGAAGTTGTGTCTCTTAGCTTACATGCGCCAAACTCAAAATAACTCACGCTAACCCCAATAGATTTTGGAATGAGACAGAACTTATACAGGATTCTCCTAAAACTGTAATCATTTGGTTTAAATAATAACTGTTCCAATTTTTTTGCAAGTTTTGTGCCATTTGTAATTCTCACTAAATCGGACAAAGGGAATGTCATTTTGGAGACTTTCAGCTCAGCACAACTGTTAATAAACCAGAAAAGCCAATAAGGAGAATTATGGCAAATGCTTACTTGGTTCAGCATCCATTTCAAGCCAACTGCAGCTGTGCATTCGTTCTTTGAAGCACTGCTAAACCAATCTAAGTTGTAAATCTTGTCAAGTGTCTCCAGAATGGTTGATGCATTAGCCCTCCTTACTTTGACAGAGAAGATCTCCCCATTCGAACTGACATTCATATGACTGTTTAATAAAGTCTCAAACCATCCACTACCAGATCTTTGAGTCGACAATATGGCAAAATATCGCACTGGATTGCATGCACATTCCTCCCTAATAAAGCAAAAAACAAGATGAATCAAATACACAGAAAACATCTTTTCTCTAACAGAAGATAGTAGAACCGCATACCTGCTATAGGCAATGGGTTTAGGATAATGCACGTAGGGAACTTCCCACTCTTCAATTTCAGGTTTGGGGCATGGTTTGTCGCTCACATGAACATTCATGAAGAATGTGGCATTACCAAAGCTAACTTGCCTCACACAAATGAAGTATACATAGATGCCACATACCATGGCACACATTAAGACCACAAACCTTAACAAGAGTGGAGACTTTTTGGGCACCGGTATTTCCTGCGATTGAAGGACTACCCAGGTATTACTATTAATGAGGAATACGTAAATAATCAAACACAAAGGACATTCTCTCCACAGACTCGGTTGTGAAAAATCAGTCCGTGTTTCTTTCCCTTTTTTTTCTTTTTTTCTTTTGTTTTGCTGTTGTCGTTGTATAGTCAGCCAAGAATCCTCACGGATCTCTCGAGCCTCTTTCAGAAAGTGACTAATTATTTTGAGAGAAACATCGATAACGTACATGTCTGAGCTACAAAAAGATTTTACTAAAACACGAAGAATTCAAAAGCTACACTACAATCCCAGAAAATTCAAATTCAGAACAGCAGAACAATCAGCTAGAATGGGAGAGCGAAAAGATCCGGGTATCTTGTCTTAGGTGGGAGACGGGGAAAGAAGGGATTTTGAAACAATAATAACTGATAAGCAGCCAAAATTAAGGAGGAAAAAAGGGTGGGAGGAAGAAAACAAAACAGTAAGATATATTATGGGTTTACTTATTATTTACACGAGCATATAAATTAAAGCCCAAATCAGACAGCATGAGTAAAATCAGAGCATGCCCACAAGTGTTTGTATTAAGATTGAAGAGAGAGAAAGCAGTTAAATATTTATAACTTATATAACTGGCGACGATAAGTAGAAGTAGAATGGATACTAATCAACATCATAAAAAGGAAATCGAAAATTAAGGAAAGGAAATCGGGAAAGGGAAAGCGAACCTTGAGGGAGGAGAAAGTAGAATGGTCAGCCATTGGAGGAGAATGTGAGAAAGGGAAAAGCACGGCGCATTTGAGATTGAGACTGAGAATCCCCTAAGCTTTTAGAGAGGGAAAGTAGAGAGAGAAGAAGAGGAGGGAGGAGACTTTTGTAAAGCTGAAGCAAGAGACGTTCTGGTGGGTCCCTCTTCTAATCATGGCGTTCTCTTCCTCGCGAGAGAAAACGCTTCTTCTTTCTGATCCTCTTCTTCTTCTTTCTCTCTCCGAGTGCTGCGCAATGTGTAAGTGATGATCGACAGCAGAGGCAGGGCGTGGTGTCACCGCAAATAAAACGCAGCGTTCACGCTAACGCACTCCACAATCTAAAACCCTCCTCAAAAATATTTTCCCCTTTTTTCTATTTTGAGAAAAATAATCCAACCTACCTCTCATCTAAAGGACTAAAATGTTAATAGTATATGACTTGTTTTTTTTTTTAAATATTTTATTGATCTTATTACAAAACCAATAATATAAGACATTTATTTCCTTTAATATTATATAGCGTTCTAACCATAATAATAATACCTTTTGTAAATAGGCTATCAGTTCTGAGAAATCAAAATTAATAAGATAATAATAAAATTTTATTCTAATATATTAATTTTTTATAGTCATTTTAGCTCTTTGAGAGGGACTTTTTATCTTTTTTCGATTTATATAAAAGAGAAATTATGATTAATATACGTAGAGTTTAAAGTGAAATTTTTTTAACAAGTTTATAATAAGTTTAATGGTTGAGTTAGTTCATATTCAGTATTTATAAAGAACATTAGCACAAAGGTTGTATTAATAAAATTTAAAGCCTTGTAATCAGGAGGTTAGAAAAATGATGGGTCTAAGTTTATATATTAGTAGGTGGATAAATCTCCATTGAAACAAAAAAGGAAATAAATTTTGGATGAAAATAATACAAACTTTAAGGGTATTGGCCAAAATTAATATGAATTTTTTCTCGATCGTAAACATAACGAATTTTGGGGATATTTTGTAATATCAAAACACCACCGAATTTTATGGGTGGCAACTCGTCGGGAATATGAAGTGGCAAGTGTATTGGACATGCGTATAGCGGAGTCAAGGATTTGACTGGATTTGTGAGATTTTAATGGTCATTAAGGAATGAATTTTTTAAAAATAAAAAATAAATCAAAAGGCTTACTTTCCCTTGAATTAATGATGTTTAAATGCAATTAACCGCCTTTTCTCTTCATCTCATCCATCTTTTTCTTTTTCTTATTCTTATTTTTAGAACAAATGTTTAAAAATCTTTAATTTGAGAGTTTGACTCTTGCATTCCTATTTCTTCTTCTTTGTTGCTCTTTTCATCTCCCTTCTCGGTGTCGCCCGTTGTTCTCCTCCTTTCGCTCCATGCCTCCTAGTCCGTCGCTCTCCCGTTCTCTACTCGGCCTCGCTCTCGGTCTTTCTCTGTCTCTTTGCTAGCCTCTCGCTCTTTTTGTCTCCGCTTCCATCGCTCTCTCTTTCCTCTTTCTCGCTTCTTCTTCTTCCTCTCTCTTCCCCTCGTACTCTGTTTTCTCGCTCCCTGCTCTATGTTTCTATCGCTCTTTAGCCCTCTGTCTCGTTCCCACTCTCTCTTCTCACTCTTCTCCCTCTCTATCGATCCCCGCTTTCGTCGTTGTTCTTAGTAGCCCCTCTCTCGTTCTACCCCTTCGTTTTCCAAAAATTATAATTCAATAACTCAAAAGTTCGGATTTAACAACAATTACACTCGACAAATTAATACTAAGACGAAAACTAGAGAAAAGAAAACTAATCATCTTTGCCCCAAAAGAAAACAACAATCGCCAATTGAACACCAAATAATCTAATCATCCTCCATTAAAACATAAATTAGACATGAGATGGAATTTTGCGGGCAAAGAGTTTTTCTCTCGTTCTGAGAGAGGGAAGAGAACGAGAGAGAGTTTTAGTTTTGTGAGTTATGATTTTTGGGGATGAGTGAGAGAGGAGGAGAGTGACATGAAAGGAAGCAAGACATATATTTGATTTTGAGAGAGATGAGAGAGAGAAAGTGTAAGAGGATAAAGTAGAAGGAGGGAGAAAAAAATAGTAGAGTTAATAATGGTTAGTAAATTTTTTAATTTTTTTATAAAAATTCCTTCCTTAATTGGTATTAAAATCTCACAAATTCGAGTCAAACTTTTGACTCAGTCGTACACGTGTCGAATACACTTGTTAGTTACGTCACGTTTCCGACGAGTTGTCGTTCATAAAACTCGGTATTGTTCGATATTACAAAATACCCCAAAAGTTCGTTATGTTTACGGAAAAGAAAAAAATTCGTATTAATTTTGACCAATATCTCTAAAGTTTGTATTATTATCGTTCAAAATTCCAAAAGAAAAAAGAAAGTGGGATAAATTGTTTGGAAACTTTGTGCTCAATTTTTGAATGACGTGTGAGGTAGTAGACTGCTAAAAAGGCGAAGCACAAGCAGAGGTGGATCACCACCCTTTTCTTCTTCTTTTTATTTTTAGTGGGCCGTCTGTTTGGCCATATCTGTATCATAGATTATGTCCATACTTGACTCAATGATTTTTTAATAAAAAATTAATTTTTAAGGAGTTTTAACTTTTTAATTTAGTTAAAAAGTTATGTACAGTATTTTATGATTTGGCTTTTATAGTAAGTTTTTAGCTTCAAAAAGTCATTATAATAAACTAATTATTTGTAATTGATTTTTTAAAATTAATTTTTTATTTTATATATTTTTAAAAAAGCAGCTAAATTTAACATATTTGTATCGAAATCATCTAAATATAAACACCTAATATAAACAATAAATACAATCAGGTAATTAAAAATACTTAAATAATAAAAAATGAGTCAACTTGTTTGCCAAATAAGGCCCTCTCTCTTGATTATTGGGGCATGGGCCGAATTGAAGAAAGACATGGGATGGGGTCCCACAGTGGACAACCCAGCGTCGTCCTTAGTCCAGGTTCTGGGTGGGGGTCTTTCCTTGCTGAATTTGGAAAAATAAAAATGCGATGAGAGGCGGTGTTATGAGCGTAGCTCTAATCCTGTCCGCGCTTGGTGTTATTCTTCTTGAATTTGGTAACAATCAACAACTGAAGCAGCACCCAGATCAGCTCCCCCAACCCCACTCTCTCTCCTCCCCTACGTCCAATCCCTCATTTCTCGCCATGGATTCCTCCACCAACTCCGACTCAGAGGTCCTCCACCACTTCTTCTTCTTCGACGTCCTCAAAGATGGCCGCGTCAATATCTTCTCCCCTCCCACGTCAATCATCCCGCCCGCCGACGACCCCGCATCGGCGTCAAGATCAAGGATGTCCAGATCTCCGCCGACGTTTCCGCCCGCGTCTTCCTCCCTTCGGTATCCCCCGGTCATAAGCTTCCGGTGATGCTCTACGTCCATGGCGGCGCCTTCCTTATGCAATCTGCCTTCAGCGCGGAGTACACCGCCTTCGTCTCCAAACTCGCCGCCCAAGCCAAAATCATCGCCATCTCCGTCGACTACGGACTCTTCCCCGCCCGCCCCATCCCCGCCTGCTACGACGACTCCTGGGAGGCCCTCCGCTGGATCGCCTCCCACGCCGAGGGATCCGGGCCGGATCCCTGGCTGAACGATCACGGCGATCTAAAACGGGTGTTCATGGGCGGAGACTCCGCAGGCGCCAACATCTGCCACACACTGGCGGTCCGGGCGGCGTCGGTGGGGCTGCCGGGCGGCGTGTCGGTGGAGGGGATGCTGATGATTCACCCGTACTTCGGGGAGGACGACAAGATGTGGATGTACATGTGCCCGACGAACGAGGGGCCTCGGGACAGGCGGATGAAGGCGGCGGCGGAGGATCTGGCGAGGCTGGGGTGCAGGCGGGTGCTGGTGTTGGTGGCGGAGAAGGATTTCTTGAGGGAGGCTGGGGTGAAGTACGCGGAGGAGCTTGGGAAGAGCGGGTGGAAGGGGAGGGTGGAGTTGGTGGAGAACAAGGAGAGAGATCACTGCTTCCATCTGGTAAATGAAGTTGACGAGGAGGCCGTGGCGAATCTGCAGCGGATGGTTTCCTTCATTCATTCTTCTTCAACTTGGCAGCAGCAGGATTGATTAGTTAGTTAGTCTATGTGTTTCTTCCTCCTTTTTCTCCATACAAAATCAATGTGCCATTCATTCTTATAGCTGTCAATGTCATTATTCCTAATAAATTTTGGGGATAAAGTTGAAGTGGATGCTCTTGTGTTTGAATCATAATCATAATCATAATCATAATCAATGCTTCCCTAAAGTGTCTCTCTATACGCAACACAACACAAATATAAATATGTAGTTTTCTTTCTTTTCCAAACCAAAATGCCATTTTTATTGACAACCAAGCTTAATTTGCTACTTACAGAGTACAGTTTATGAAAATGAAATTAATTCTTTTAAAAATATTATGATTATTTTACAGTAATAGTGGGCGGACACTTGGAAGTAATTTCAAAATTCAAAAAAGTGGCAAGGAAGGAATACATATAATACATTATTGCTTTCCCATTCATTCTCCTTCCCATAATACATCCATCCGATCCTTGCAAGTGGAGAGCAGTTGCCACTTCCCCCATTCATTGAAACCGGAGACCTCAACGGTCGACTGCCCATCTCTCTCCCTCACTCTCTCATCAATATTCAAGCATCAATGGTAGTCGCCGCAGCCAAGTATGAAGAATGCAGAAGGCAGAGAGTGGAGGAGAACAGGAAGAGGATGGAGCAGCTCAACCTCCATAAGCTATCGCAGTCTCTCAAGTCCCCCTCCAAATCCCCCAAAAACTCCCCTGTAAGTTGTAACTCCCCATCCCCCATCCCCCGTCCCTCCTCCTTTCCTTCATTCTTTCATTTCAACGCACGACTAATTAGTCATGCCCCCGGCAGGTGAAGAAGTTGCGGGGTAGATCCGATCAATTGCCTCTCCCTCCTGTTCGCAGGTCCACCCGTATGGCTGACAAGCCCCTTCCCAACTACAAAGAGGTCTCTTCTTTCATCAAAATCTCTCTTTTCTTTCTTTCATTTCCGCAATTTCTTACATTTTGCCTAGTCTTAAAACCTACCTCTGGAGTTTATTTTGGGCATCTATTGACACTGTCATTGTTCTGCAGTATGGTCTGGACCCTTTGGTTGGAGGAAGAAGGTAAGTTCATCGAAAGGCTAAGCCTCTAGTCCCTTATAAATGTCTTTTTATCAATTTTAAACCACTTTCTTTGTGGGCTTTGATGGATTCGCCAGGATTTACAAGAGAAGGGATCTGTTGAATCGAGTCTATGCATCTGATGAAGACAGGCTCTACGCCATCGAAAGAGCTGAAAAGCTCGAAGACAGTCTAGGCTCTGAAACCCCCTGCTGTATCAAACCCATGCTTCAATCCCATGTTACAGGCGGCTTTTGGTTGGTAAGTTTTATCTTTTAAACCACACACTCCTTTATTATTAAGTTGATCCGAGGATTGACAATTTCATGCGTGTGCAGAGTCTCCCTCTCCTATTTTGCAAGGACAACCTTCCAGACCATGATGAATGGGTCACTCTAGTGGATGAAGATGGAGGGGAATGGGAGACCAAGTATCTTGTTGCAAAGAATGGGCTCAGTGGGGGATGGAGAGGCTTTGCCATAGACCATGACTTGGCTGATGGAGATTGCTTGATTTTCCAGCTTATCAAACCAAATACCTTGAAGGTAACAACTACACTACCGCCATTTCTTCATGTTCAACGATTCTTGTAATTCATAGAGTAAAAGAAAATGGAATGCATATGGCCTTTTATGTTCATTTTGGAGCCACGATTAATTGTTTTACTTGATCAGCCTCCCCCACCCCCTCCTTTTTTGTCGCAGAGAGAGACTGCTTACAGTGTAGTGGTCTACAAGGTCCATGTTATCTTTTTTATGACCTCTTTAGCACCTTGCATCAATTTGGTTGCTTCCATTTGTTGGACTTTATTAATTTACTTCTTTGTTGCTCGGTGTTGGTTTTGATGGGAGAGTTAGACATGGGTATGTGCCAAGGGTAAAACTTGGTTGTTTTGTCAAGATTTTCGATATCTTGTGTCCTTCTAACAATTGTTCTGTTCATGCGGCAACTGCTATACCCACATTTGCATAGTGAGTATTCAGCATTAATAAAGATTTAAAACTAACATAGATTGCTTCACTACTTCTTGGTTCCTGTTTCCTCCTGTATTAATCAGTAATTGCATGGTTATCTTTCATTTCATATGCTATAAAATGGAAGTCAATAAGAACCCAAGTACATCTGCACCATGAATAACTTACACCTTAAAGCAGGTCCATATTATAAGAGTCAATTCCTCGGAAGAAGAAGAAGAAGATGGTCATGAAGAGAACCATGAAGCTGCTGAAGAAACAAAAGTAAAGGGAAAGAAAAGAGCCAACAAAAAATAGAGCAGGTAATGTACACAGCATTTCAGTTGTTAGACTCACGACAGGAGTTTCCACAACCTGCCCAAGGCAACATAGTGGTTTGGCTGGGTACTTCCATGGACATTCTGCCCAATTTCTATTTACCCTTTTGGCTTTTCAATTAAGCATCTCTTTGTTGGAACAATTATATCTTATCTGCCATTCTTCTATTCCTGAATCTTGAAGTTGGATAATCAATGCATAATTGATATGTAATGCTGCACGTTTTCATGCACAGTTTGGCCATTTCACTTTTGCTCCATGGGTTGCTCGTGACTAGTTAATACACTTCCATTTATGCGCAAAGTTAATGCACTTCCAATTTGCTGGTGTGCTGACAGTCTCTAGTAGTTCTTTATTATGACAAATGAAGATGAGATCGGGAAATTGCTGCAAGATTTGCTAAAAAAAATGAAAAAAATCTTACCATGACTCTTGCACAATTTTCTCTCAACATTCATGGAGTTGGGGCATAGATGGGATTGTTGAGTACTCCAATTATGTAGAGGAAGCATGGAGGTCGTTGAACTGATTATGTAACTTGCCTTGTTAGGCATGTGTGTGCAATGCAATGCACAATTAGGGGTGGTCATTTGCTTCTTGGCTACATCTAAATTCTGCACATATTGGTTTTAAAAGGCAAGTTAATACTCTTAGCCTAATGTTGCTCTGCTATGTTTTAAAAGGCACAATTAGGGGATACATGACTAATATTTTGATTTTTCACCACAGTTGTGCAAATGACTCAAGGCATCTAAGATGACTTTTCTATTATTATTTGACCTCCTCTGGTTGCTCTTCCCCCTGAGAATGAACGTTAACTGTGAATGGAAATAACAAAGTTGAGATTCTGTGTCTTCAATTGCATTCATTTCTATCTATGAGAAGTTCAACAATGTGCATGCACTGCTTTAATGGTGTTTTGCCTTATTAGATGTATGGCATTTTATCATTGAGTTTTATTAAAAGCAACTTGTCGTAAGCCATTGTCACTTGTATAACAGTGCAGTTTTAATTAACTGCTCTAAATAAGACTTACGTGTTGTTATTATTCTGTTGAATCTTGACAAACAGGTGAAGGTAGCCGGTGGTGTTACATCTGCTTCCAAATCTGTTACCTTTTGTCAGCTCAGCGGAGATCTTTAGCATTGGCAATTGTAGCTTGTGAATAGCATCTATGATCTATCTTGCATTTTTTGCATTTTGGCAAGATTGGCAAATCATACCTTGTTAGCCTGGCAGATAGAGAGACATGTATCTTGACATTGAGAATATCAAAACTTGTTACTTGTATTAGTATATCAGATGACTTGTGCACTTACGCCAATGCCATCAAATCATATATATTATTTCCAATTGGCAATCGCCCAATTCCCCTCAAAGGCCATCCGATGTGTGGTGAGATTGAAAGTTTATTTGTAATTAGTTCAATAAATATAAATTTGATTGAAAAGTTATTGCAAAATCAAGAATCAAGAAGAATGGAAGGACAAGGCCTTCAGTCATGGTATTAAAGATGAGTTCCAACAGTATTTATAGATACAGAAAGCAAATTAGAGAACTAAAAGGTAAGTGATGGGGAGACAGCAATGGAATTGAGCCCCATCCCATGTCAAAAGTAAGCTAATAATGTTGCATTCACAGTCTCAAAGACCCCACCAGTTGCCAGTTAGCAACTTTCCCCAGCAAATTGTTAAATTCTAACAGAAGAAAACATAACTTAGGATTATTACAAAATACTGGATTTGATCTTGAAGCCACTAAATCTTCCCTTCCACTTGCACCCTAAACCTGAGCTACTTTTTGGTGCTCTTGGGAGCCTCATTCTCAAGTCCTGATCCTCGTCTGAAACATCGTAGTCCTCCATGAGGAGTTCATCTTTGAGAGTGGTGGTGATCTTCATGTTATTAAAAGCGGGGAGAATATGATGCCCTTATTATTGTTCTTCCTTAGAGGAAGTAACTTCCCATCATAGAAGAGCTCATCTGCAGCTGAATTTACAGTGTAATTAGCTACATTGAACTCAAAATCTGCAGTTGGTGCAGTCTCAGCACTGCCCTGGAGATGCTGATCAATCAGTCCAATTCCGGCTTCATGTTGCTGGGAATCAGCAAACCCATTTGAGAAGGAGATCCTGGGGCTCGTGAAGCTATTCTGCTGCTGGTCTGAGCTCAAGAAGTTTAAGCTACTGCAAGCCATGCCTTTTCCCTCTCCCCCTCTTTGAATGGTTATTTTTTATTATCAACTTGTAATTATAGATGGGTTACAACTTACAATAGAGTGTGGTATTTATAGGGGTCTTGACTTGAATGATGAAGAAGGTGATGGTTATGAGCTCAATGTGAGTAATTAATTATGGCAACATACTTTGATTAAGAAAGCATATGAGTTGTTTATTCCAATGATTCTTGATTAGTTTAGAGTAAAATTTGGCTGTAACAGCGGTTGATTTCTGCACTTGGTTGGGCATCTCATGTTATCAAGATTTGTCATTTTATGGCTCTTTTTGAAGTCTGTCTATTTTGGTCTTGGTTGGGCTCTTTTTGGTGTATTTCTAATTGCTTATATTAAGGCTCATGGATCAGATGCCATGTGTCTTCCTTAAACCTTATTAATTTTGGACATTATTGGGAGGCACTTCAACCACCAATCATGCATTGTCAAACTTAGGCTAACATGCCTATCATCCTTTTCTAAATCCACCGGGATCATCGGCCCAACTTTCATGGGACTTGTGCAAGTGCATCACTAATATAACCAAATGACAAATGCTCATTTTTGCTAGATGAATTATCTATCCACTACAAAGTTTGACTAAATTTCATACAAAATATTTGCATTCAAATTTTATTAAAGTAAATTTGTATTTTTTTTTCAAATCCTATGCTTCTTCTAAAAGACATTAAAAGCGCTAAAGTACATAAATTTCACAGATACTTACATATATAAAAAATATATATAAATACTACCCAAAATAAAAGAAACCAGATAGCACTTAGGATGTAGAAATAACTTACAATATTATTTGCAAATGCAAAACAATTTGGAAAAGCAGTGAAAACAATGGGCGAGAGTAGAAGGAATGTGCTAATTAGGGAGTGAGATTAGTTATTAAATTACAATTACCAATTAGATAAGATAGAATTAAGAGCTAGAGAGAGGAATTTAAGTAGTAGTATTACAAAGGACACTGTCTGGGCCTGGTCTCCCGTTTGGCCTTGTCTCCATCCTGTTTTCCCATTCACCCAGGGATGCAAAAATTATAGTTACATTAAAATAATCCCATCCCCACTTTCATTTTTCCTTTCCGGGTTCGTTGAACTTGAACGTTGGTCCATATTCTTGCTGCTCTTGCATTGACTAATACTTTGACCAAGAACAAAAACGTGATTTCCCACTCACTTTTTCAATCATTCACTGTAGATGTATGCCTTCTCTCTCTCTCTCTCTCTCTCTCTCTCGGGAAGAAGGGGATTAAATCGGTCATGTAAAGATAGAAAATAAAGTCAGATAGTAAAGTTTCTAAACGTGAAAATTGAAAATAGGGGATTAGGGGTTCAAAGTCCTTGTATATCAAGGTTGAATCCTCTATAATTGACAGGCCACAGGTCTCCTCCCTACAAAACTAGTGTCCTGGGTGTTCTCGCAGTCTGCAAAGTCCCATTCAAATTTTAGTTTCCAAGCTTGTATTTTGTATTGCCTGTGACGCTCTTAAGTTGTTAAACGACACAACAATTGACCTGAAACAATTAGTTTTTAAAGAGAAATTACAGGCAAAAACCGAGATATCAAAGCTAAAGATACATAGATAGTCAGTTTGGAATTTGCTACATTGTCACGGAAAGCGCGCAATTTGGAGTGTTTCTGCTTTTCCAAGAACAAATTACTTTACCCAACAAACAGCAACGATGGACACTCTTGAGCAAGCCTGTCCAGAAAAGAGTAACAAACAAATCCATACTGGAACAACTTCATATATTTCAACTGCACATATTTTTCTCTTTCGTTTTAAAAAAAGAATATTTATTGCAGGTAGCATTGAATTGGGGTGGGGGTGGGGGAGGAATACTGCATCTACAAGTATTTACTAAGTTTTCCAGTTGGCCCTGGCCTTGAGCAGAAGCAAACAAGGACCAAAGCTCGCACTTTGCTGATGGTTCAGGCTTTTCACGAGCATCTACTCAAATATTGACAGGGAACAAACTCTAAGATAAGCTGTGACACAAAAAAAATTGAACTCAGTTTGCGAACCCACCACAAAGACTGCACCAGTTCATCATCGGTCCCATTACCAAAATGAATATCAGCCTGCATCATCATCATCTTCTATAGAATGAAATGATCTTTTGAGTGGTAGCTGCCTGTTGAGAGATACCTTAGGCTTCCATGATAAGTTTGTCACATCTCTCAAAGAGCTTCTGAATATCAGCCTGCACCATCATCATCTTCTATAGAATGAAATGATCTTTTGAGTGGTAGCTGCCTGTTGAGAGATACCTTAGGCTTCCATGATAAGTTTGTCACATCTCTCAAAGAGCTTCTGAATATCAGCCTGCACCATCATCATCTTCTATAGAATGAAATGATCTTTTGAGTGGTAGCTCCCTGTTGAGAGATATCTTAGGCTTCCATGATAAGTTTGTCACATCTCTCAAAGAGCTTCTGAATATCAGCCTGCACCATCATCATCTTCTATAGAATGAAATGATCTTTTGAGTGGTAGCTGCCTGTTGAGAGATACCTGAGGCCTCCATGATAAGTTTGTCACATCTCTCAAAGAACTTCTAATTGGTTTCACACGTAAAGCCTTGGATGATGCCACTGATGGCATCATAGACTTCCAATTCTGATTTTCCTTTGATTTTGGCCCGTCCAACTTCGAAACTGTGCTAGTCTCTTGTATATCTTCTCTGTTTAGACTCATAGATTCAACGGGGATGAGCTTACCCTCTATTTGGTTTGTAAATACAAATGTAACCTGCATAATGAGTTAATCATAATAAAAAATATGCTTTCTCTAACCAACAATGATTGCAATGCTATGTTCCTCAGAGCCATGTATAGAGTAAACGTCCATTTGCATACTGGCTATGTCATTTCATCTTTATCTTGTATGAAATTTTTAAGCTCTAAAATTTTTCTAAAGCCCTGAAATATTTAGAGCTACAAAATTTCCCAACAAGCTCTGAATTTAGGGCTTTGAATTTGTTCTTTTCAATTATGAAAACACTTGGAAAATGTAGCGCAACTGTTCCAGGGAAGTCATTCAATTATCTTAATGAATCAGCACTATGCAGGGAAAACAATTATTGAGAAAGAGAACCGAGTAGGAAATTTGATCAAGTAAAAACAAAGGAACGAATTGTTCAGCAGAGACAGTCAAATCCCATTACACATCGTACATTTCTGAGACCTAAACTAGAAGAGAAAGAAACTTCATAATTAGCATGGAAACATTTCTGGAAGTTTATTTTACCTCGTTCCCAGCTGAAGCCTGAAATAGAACATCAGGCACTGAAGTAGCGGATAAATGATGAGCCCAATTGAGCAAATCCTCTTCAAGGGGAGTCCCCACCTTAAATGAGTCTCCCAGCATGTAAGCAATCACAGTTGTCACTGAAGCTTAATCTCATCCAAGTAAATGCCAGGAAATGCCAGCAAATATACCTGTCTCTCTGAACTTTTTAACTTATGCAAGCATCCACAAATTTCTGCAAATCGACCAATATCAACGTGCTGACTAGTTTGGCAGAATCCACTGACTGGTCCTACTTCATTGACCTCTATTGTGCTCTTGATGGTTTCATTTTTCCTGCATCGGATGCAATTCATCTTTGTATGGATCTCAGACCTGTAAAAGACAAATGAAAATAAATTTACTATATAATGTAGCAATTGTAGATGATGAGAACAATAGAACATATACTAACGAACAGGGCTTACTTCCACACATGTTTAATGCTCTTACCATCAGGAATACATGATCTATCATTTTTTCCCCCACCTTTTCGTTTAGTTCCTTCACAACTTTAGAAAATTTAGCTTCAAACAGGATCAAAACAAATACCTCACATCCATGCGGTATGTAAACAGGTCTCGTAGATCTTCCATAGAGAAAAAGTTCCCCTGTTTTATAAATAATTAACAGATTAACAGGAACTGCGAAGTCCAAAAGGATTACAAAGCAATTAAGTTAATCCAAAATACCTTGTCACATAGGGTTTGCTCCTGTTGAATAACTTTCTGGAGCCCTTCTTTTGACATCTGGCGCTGGTACATCTTCATATAATCATGATTAACTTTTAGATAAAAACTTCATCTTCTTAGACTTCTAAAGTTATAAAAAGGTAGAGAACCAGCAATCATTTTCCAACAAAAACAAAACAGTATCACTGCAAATGTTCTTGTTAATCACATTATAAATGAGTCAAAGGCACCTTCCCACATTCTAAATGCTCAGCAAATCAAATATGCGGTAGTAGAAACACACTATTTCATGTGACTTTGCAAACTGAAGAGTTGATTAAGTTATGTGTTGCATTGAAACCTTCTCCTCAATGGTTCCAGTACTCAGAAATCTGTAGATGTATACTCTCTTCTTCTGTCCATCCCTCCAAACTCTTGCAGCAGCCTACAAGCACAAATGATGTAGGCTCACTGCTCTGAAACAGAAAAGTCCTTAACAACATAGCAATTACATTCATCTGGAATGATGACTGAACTCAAAGAAGTTACTTGTTTATCATTAGCAGGATTCCAGTCGGGGTCGAACAAGACGAGACGATTTCCACCTATCAAATTCAGACCACAACCACCGGCCTTGCTACTGAGGAGAAAAGCAAACTCATCCTGCAACAATATTTTGTTTACTCTTGGGTAAACAGCTCCTAGCAGGATTGAAGATTAGGAAAAATAGGCACCTTTGAAGGATCATTAAAACGGTTGACCAGCTCTTGTCGTTTGCTGATAGATGTAGTCCCGTCAAGTTTTAAATATGGGTATCTTCTTTCACGACAAAGTTGAGCAAAGAGGTCAAGTGTCTGAAACCAAACCAGATAATCAGCCAAAAGTGCACACTGCACATGTATACACAGATTGCATAGAGTTTTGGGAAAGGAAGGGATGTGAGAAGTAAATCAGATAATTCACATAAAAACTCAACTACAACGTTAAGCATGGGAGCACTGTTTGCATACTAGATGATCCTAGTTTGCATGCACAACCATCCATGTGATATTACAAGTATTCCTGATAGTTGAGCTAGCAGAATCCTCAGGGGGGTTTACAGCAATTCATAATGAAGAAATTACCTGGGTGTAGTTTGACACCAGGACTATTCTGTCATCTGTTTTTTGATGTAATTGAGCCAATAGACGTGCTAATACATTCATTTTCCCAGATAATTGAATCCAAAGGCCATCAGCACCAGTCCATGCACCAGATCTGGGAGCACAATATGGATATTCATGATATATGATGTGTAAGAGACGTTTGAGAGTACCATTTGGTGCATGGAGTTACCTTGGGGAGAAAAATTTTGAAGGGAAAAAGCGCAAGCAGTCCTCAAAGCCTGATATTCCTGAATTTCCATCTTTTATGGCATCATAAATGAGCTGGACCAAACGGGATCTTGTATCAGAGAAAGACCAGAATAAGCAGAAAATTTGTGTGTGTGCGTGTGCATGTGTGTGGTTCCCCGGGTTTTGGGGGGTGGGGGAGAGGATATTGCTTAGAAGAGTTGCTCATGAGATGGACCTAGACAACCACAGCACCCAAAAATCTGTGAACCTATAAATTTGTTTACAGTTATGCTTCAGGAAAATCTACTTCTCAATCTATGAGATGTTTGCATGAGTTATTGCTACACATCCTTGATTAAAAATTAATCAGTGCTAATTTTCATGTTATGGTTATTATAGACAGAAATTGGGCCCGGCATAATAAGAATTGCATAAACAGAAAAAGAAAAATAAAACTATTGTTAGACAACGCACAGTAAATATTTGACTCCTGTAGACCGTATGAATTTCAATACTGATAAAATGTTGTTTTCCAATATAACTGCAGCTTATTTTCTCAATCCAACACATCATTTCTCTGTTTTTACAACAAGATTTCCCTACAACATGCTACCTTCGGATGATTGCATAGCTTCTTGAGAGCTGTAATATACGCTAATATTTTGGATTGCTTTGCCTCTTCAATAATAACCCTTTTTACCTGAGGACAGTGCCAGAAGAGTTAAAATGCAGGGTACAATTTAAGTAGATGATGCTGCACTTCCATTGACCAGGGACAAGACAGTACATTTTTTGACTGTATGAAATGATTGTACAGTTCTGCCTGCAGAGGAGTTAGCTTGCAGCAAACAACTTCAACCATCTGTGACAGCCCAATATTAATCATGAGTGAAATATACCGCCAGCAGGGTCTATTAGGCCTTGATAAAACTAAAGTTTAGGAGTGATATTTATCACAATGTGACTGAAAAACCTCCTCTCAATGATAAATTAATTCTATTACGTCCAACATATTTGAATATTGTCATGGTACAGTAAGTGCTATACCTTAGGTGGTAGGTGGTTGGATAACAATGCATTAGTCCTCCTCAATATGAACTGGCATGATGAAGCCCAAAAAAAGAGTAGGAAAAAAAGACTAGTCAGCATCAATAGAGAACAGTTTTTTTTTTTTTTTTTCAGGGCACCTTAATTTTCATTTTGGGTTGCAGTTTTTCAGTCTATCTAAGAAACAAAGGAGAATAAGTTGTATAATCCACGACATAAGCACAGAAAGTGTATGCTTGTATAGCTATCTGAAGCACAGATACACAGATACCGACAGCATGCTTTCAGCAGGAAAAGCTTACCTGATTCACTTTAGCACTCAATTCTTCTGATCGTTCAAAACCAAGCCTTTTCTCTTCCTCAGTGGCTGTGGGTTCTCTTCCGCACACAATTGGTATCTGCATTTGTTGTAGTTGTAGATCACAACTCACATTTCTCAGTTAGAGAATTCAAAGTTACGTAGAAGTATGATCTCAGACAACATGCGCATCTACTTGTCGTTCAGATAGCTGCCCCGAATGAGCAACAATGAATTATGTCTTTTTAATTGCAGAATAGGAAAAATGCAACTACTTTATGAATATAACAAATGATGTCGCCTCAGCTTTAATAGTACAATGGGAGAACAAGAAGGCCTTTCATCTTGGAAGTACAAACCCGAGGCCTTTAGTATGATCACTGCACTAAATCATGTAAACTAGCCATACAACAAACAAAATTCCTGCTGGTGCAGGATCTAGAGAGATCTAGACAATAAGCATACCATCTGACAAATGATAGTAGTGTCTGAAACACTAAACCTACTATATGTCCGTATTATACTGTTACACTTAAACAAATGAATAATGCTTATCAATTGATACTTAGAAAAAGTGGAGCGTGACTTTCCATAAGTCACAAAAACTAGAGTAGTTAGCATTGATCATTTTAAATTCAATTACATGGCACCAGCAACCAAGAAAGTTCCAGGGGCTCGTGAGTTCTAGGTGGTCTTATATAGAACACGCTCTGCATTTTCATTTTGATAACAACATGTAGATGACGTCAACACCCAAAGATAAGTTACAAGATGGAGAACACCTCATAATACCGTCGAAAATGTGAAGCATCGCCCAATATTCCTGGATTGGTGAAGTTGACCATGGCATAAAACTCTTCAAGATCATTCTGCATGTATAATACAGTATTATCTTGAAGAAAAAAAAAAAGGGTTGTGAGAGAAGAAAACTTGCCTACACAGATGGCCAAAGAAATTTTTTATGAGAATATGCCACCTGCATTGGAGTCCCCGAAAGAAGGATGCGACGCTTGCATAAAAGTGATGCCAATGCCTGCCCCAAAGGACATGCATGAATGATCTCAGACCAAGAACCATAAGAAATGATGACATACTATTGAAGGGCCAGTAAAGCAGAGCAAGCTTATGCATGTCCTCTCACCCTGTTAGTTCTTGTCCGGTCATTTTTCAGCCTGTGTGCCTCATCACATATCAGGAGGTCACAAGATCCCCATTGGCTGAATTTTGAAGAATGTGTTCGAAAGGTTTCATATGAAATAATCAATACCTGGAGCAATATCAAATGATCAATGTATAATCCAATCACATTATATAGATTAAACTATAATCTGATGACCAATCGATTATCACCCCTAAATTTACCTGTATTTTGCTCCATGCATTTGTGAACCTATCAATTGCAGAGATAACGTCCTCTCGGCTGCTTTCACAAAGGGAAATGAGCTGAACTCTATCCCCAACCCACTTCTTAATTTCTGCCTCCCAATTCCTCACAAGACTGGTGGGAGTCACTATAATTGCTTTTTAACCATTGGTTTTCGATCAAATCCTTGGCAGAGAAGAGTATAAAGCAATGTAATTGACTGCAACGTCTTTCCCAGACTGCAAGAGATTTGCTCAACAATCTTAGCAAATTTGAAGAACCATAAAGGGGTATGTGTCCAAGGTGAAAGTATGTTTTTACCCCATGTCATCAGCCAAAATGCATCCAAAGATGTTGGAAGCGCTGTGTGATCCAGAGACGCATTCAAACATAAACTGGACACCTTCTCTGCTCAGAACATCTTCCACAGATTAGATACATTGATCAACGTTGAGACTAAGACTTGTTTCAGCAAGCAATCCATACTAGAGGCAACAGAGTTTGGAATGCTTGGATGCCAAAATTCAAAAGAAATTCAGATTATAAAATCATGCCAAAATTCATGTTTAACAAGTAATCTCAACCATGCATGTCTTCATCAAATATTATACGATGTAATGCTAACCACAGTATAATAAAAGACATGGAAATGAATTGATGTTAACATACAAAAAGCAAGGCAATGTTGGGCAAAACGTGCACCTTTGATGGGGTCGAAGGAAACGGACAAGCAAGGGATCAACCATTATTATAGGTGTCAACCCCGCATTTCCATCCTTGCATTCTCGTTGCCATAAAATCAATGGCTCAATCCCTCGAGGCAAGGCTTGGTCTTCCTTGTCGTCATCCTCGTCAGTTGCGAGTTTCAAATTGTTCACAGAACTCTTGAAAGGAGTTGTGAAACCCCAGGGGACAAATCGCTTACGAAGCGAAAGCCGCTGATGTAGTTGGTCATTATAATCGTTGCTCCCCTTTAAGAATGGTGGTTTGAAAGGCTTTCTTGCCACTGCAACTCCATCCGACCCAGAAATAACTCGTCCAAGCGAGGGCTGCGGACTTACAACGAGGTTTCGTCTATAAAACGCATGTTTCTTAGCGTTAATCCAAAGAGCAATTAGTTACGCATCAAAAATTTGCATTCACGGCACGAACTTAGTATAAGGATGGTACAATTTTTCCGAATGTTTGAATAAGTAATACAGGTCTTAGCTCATCGAAGCAACAATTTCACCGCAAAATTGAAACATCCGAATAAAAATACTAATCAGGGATATAATCGAACAGAAAATACACAAATCGATGACAATTGAGCAAACGATCGGGGAATTGAATTGAGGGTGTGGAACGAGAAGATAACCTAGTTGAGGCAGAGACATCGTCGGCATCAATGGGGCCACGAGCGACACCTTTATGATAATCTTCACTGGAGAAGTCTCCGTCATGTTTTCCTACAAATTCGACGCTTGAATCGGAATCGGAGATATCCGAAGCTGAAGAGAGCAGGAGAGGTCCGTTCTCTGCATCTTCCATTTCCATACACTCTCCGAGAGAGAGAGAGAGAGAGTTGCAAGGCTAGTAGTCGTGTAAATTTCGCGGTAAATATCTACAATATAATTGAAATTTAAACATTATGGGCTTGGGCTTGATCTTGGGCTCAATGGGAATCTCACACCGCAGCACTTGGGCTCTCTCTGTCTTCTTGTTCTTTTAAATTAATGAACCCTAATTTCCAATTTCTCTCTCCCCTGGTTGGGCCTACTAACCTTCAATAAAGAAAAGACAAGAAAAAATAAAGAAGATAGGCATAGCATAATAATGTGCAAATGTCAATTCATTGCAATTTCGTATGAGATTAAAACACTTCATTTAATATTAATCATATCTAGTAATTGACCCTCATAACCATTCAGGTAATACTACTAGAGTTGGATAATAGGTTGGGTTGAATGAGTTTGTTATCATATCGAATTCAAACGGGTTAAAAAGCGACCGATCCGAAATTAACTCGTTTGTTAAACGAGGTTGAAATTCTAATAGGTTGACCTAAAATGGAAAGATGTACCATTTTAGGCTATATAAATACTTATTTTTCGTTTAAGATTATCAACTAAAACAGCATTATTACCATAAGCGTACATCATCATAAGGCTATTTTGCATGTTCCATACCTCTAAAAACATACATATTCTATCATAAACATGTAAGAAACCTTCGATTTTCAAAAATTTTTTCTCCTTGATGGTTTCAATTTTCATTTCCCCTCTCACTCTCAGTTTTTATTATCGTGTAGAGAATCTCAACCTAATTATAAATCAATTAATTAAACGGGTTGAATATATCCATCGATTCAAGTAAATAATTTGAAAATATTTACCCAAATCTGTCTAATATTATCCTACATATAAAAAGCATTATCAATCAGCGCCTGTAGCTCAGTGGATAGAGCGTCTGTTTCCTAAGCAGAAGGTCGTAGGTTCGACCCCTACCTGGCGCGTGATAAGTTCTACTTTTAATTTTCAGATGGAAAATTTATCCTCAGATTGCCTGCTGCAAGAAAGTAATCTCAGTGTTTGGATAACAATGGCACACTGCACAAGATATCAAGCCATTAAAATTTTAAATCTGTTACAAAATGTCAGCTTTACTAAACTCAAACCATCGATTAATACAAATCAATGAACATTTCCCACAACTAATCAGCCACCAGTAGCGCAAACGTAAAACAAACAGGAAGAAACTTCTTCCCAAGATAATTTCCACACAAATGTGTTTTCAACCGCATCCCTCTCCGCCCCCCAACCAAAAAAAACGCACACCAAGAAAAATATATCTACATCTATAAACTACAGAAACTACAATAGTAACAATGCTACTGCTTGGCAGACATACTGAAGGAAGTGACTTTCATAGGGGTTGCCACCACAAGAGGAGCCTCCGGAGAGTTGCTCACCGCAAACTTTTCATGCATGAAGCGGCTGTCCACTATAGACTCGTCTTTCAGCACAATCTTGTAGCAATAGCAGCTCTTTAGCCCTTGTTGATTCCGATAACATTCATGGGCACTGTTCTTCACCTGCTGGAAGTTCCATATCACACTGAATTTTCCAACTGTTACAACTATGTGGCGCTCCTGTTTCCCTTCCTCTGTCACCTGCAATCAGAAAAAAGAACAATAACCTTCAGCATCATCTTCTCTTTTCTACCTTTCATGTCTTTCTTTTCCATGTTTTAGTTGACACCTTGGCAGGAAGCAAAGATGTAAACAAATGCCTCAACTAGACCACTAGTATATAGGAGAGTAAATAACACAACATTCAAAACCAAGCATGTAAATCATGAAGGCACTTTACTTTAGCAACAGCGATAATCAAGTTCAATAAACTAATAAGGATACCACAAATAATGAGAAATAAGAAACTAAAAATGGAAGACTGACTTCTAGCTAGATCAGAAAAGAACACTTTTGCCTACAACAAGTGCCCCAGCAGAGTCGAGTATACCTCTGGATAGGCACTGCATTTTGGTGCTTTACAAATCCATTGCTTGGGTATGTTCATAGAGAGCACAAAATACATGACTATTTGGCTGTCTGATGCCTAAGTGGCTAATCCTACACTATAATCCTAGCAACAAAAAACTTATAGCCATAAATATCCTTAGAGAAGTGCTCTACAGCCAAATAGTTTCAACTTTCAAGAGGTATTTCTTAAGTGAACTGATGAAACAATTGCTCAAGTTCTCGGCCTGTGATAATCTGATTCATCTCAGACCCTGGTTACACTTTCCCTCACCTTCCTTTTTATGCAGATTATAGCTAACTACAAGACATTCCAAATCCAAGAACACAGACATTCACGGTTTGCTTCCCTAACCAGATGACAGAAGTCACGAATGCAAGCATATGAACAATTAAACAGACAATTAACACTAAATATATGAAGAATCTAGAAAGATCATTGAGTTAGATAGTGTGAGAAGACAATTAAACAGAGGAGCAACGGATCATGATCAATAATGAAGGAAATAGACAGCAAAACAGTATTGAGTCTTACCCATGAAAATTGGCCGCCATGGAATTTGTTGTTTGAGCCAGCCATATGAGCATCTAAAGGCATGAGTTTAAGCAATCTTGGAGCTGGGATTTTATTTCCCATACGTCCAGTGAATCCTGTCTTAGTCCTACCATCCTTGTCAGTGAACAAGGTGCAAATGAGGATCAAATATGTATCCGTTGTACCCAGCACCCACTTGCCATCATAAGTAACATCCACATGTGTGATGGGAGAGCCAAGACCTGGAAATGCAGTCTTAGCCTGCCTCATAGAAGTCTTAGAATACAGTCTTATCTTGCCATCAAGTGAGCCAACAACAATAGAACCATCCCCTGTGGAGGTGAAACACTGGAAGTTGGTTCCCCTGGAGAACTGATGCCCCTGTGTCCAATGCAGAACGGGGGAGTTCGCGGAGGCAATGTTCTGGACAATTCCCCTGCGATCACGCATATCCCATTGGCAGAGCCTATTGTCATCCAAACCCAAAAATGTGGAACCTGATGGATCGAGCTGAGCCCCTTTGGTGTCATTGGTTATATCTCTCATCGAAACGTCAGTTCCATCCTTCTCAAACTTCCATTCAGTAACAATCTTCCCAGTCTCGATATCGAGCTGATGAAGGCCCGAGGCGTGCGGCTTTCCCTCTGACAACGGACTCATTAGCATCATATTAGTTTCTCCCCTCATCAGAATTCCCTTCTTTGGGGTGGAATAGCTGGGACTGGCACCAGAACTCCTAGGGCCATGATCAAACTTGACAGAAACACCCTTGCCATGTATCCCGTGTTTAAAGTTCTTAACAACCTGGATGGCATCAGCCCCAACAAGGAAACTGTTATCGAGGGCACCCAATGCCAAACTCTGAATCCCAGTATTGGCAACCTCCTCGAATTCCTCAAGCAAGTCCTGATTTTTCCGAGGAGTCAGCTCAGGGCTCTTGAAATCTTCATCGGGGACCTCCCACATGGTGTCGTCGGCTGCCTCGGGATTGACCCACCCCATGAAGTCCTTTCCATAGACCTTGAGCTTGTTCTCCTCTGTAGGCTTAAGCCCATGTACGTTCTCGAAAAGGCAGTCCTGGAACTCAGACACAAACCTACGGTAGTCTTGATCGTTGAAGAATTTCAAGGCCCAGACACCATGGGAGACGAAATCAACGCGGCGCTGGTCCCCAAACATCTTCAATTGCAAATCGGAGGAAACCCTAGCCCTAATCTTGGAGCCGATCCGCAGTTCCCAGTAAGAGGGGTGATCGTCATCGTCATCTCCATCATCGGCAGAGGACGTGACAAAGGCGTAGTGGGTGAGCTTGTCGGAGATGATCCATTTGGCGTTGGGGGTGTTGCCACCGATGTGAAGATAGAGCTTGACGGGATTCTTGAGATTAGGGTGCTTGTTTTTGTTGTTTGAGGAATATTTGAGGTTGAGAGCTTTGAGCCTAGCATCCACGTCGTCCAGAGACGAGGATGAAGGCGTGGGCTGTTCTTCGGAGGCCTCGTAGTATTGATCCTCTGCTTCTTCCCTCTCGCTTTCTTCTTCTCCTTCTTCGTAATCGTCGGAATCTGACAGCTCCAGACCCTCTCGGCTTTGGGCACCCCCATGGCTGAGCTTCAGAGAGAGAGAGAGAGAGAACGGAAGACTGTATTTCAAAAATGGATTTGATGAGACGGCTCCGATGAAGAAAGTTGAGAGAGGAGAGATGAGAATTGAGAATGGAAGCGGGGCCGGACGGGAGCGTGTAAATAGAATAAACTAATGGAGTCGGTTGTGGGGTTGGCGACGTCCGAGTTTTCTTGGTAGTTAAGAGTAGTCGGTTTCGAGGGATTTTATTTATTTTAATACCTTTTATTTTATAGGTTTTTTTAAAAATTTTGTTATCAAAAAAACCAAACTGGATATTCACTCGGAATGAAGAAATCCCCAAGCCTTGTTTATAATCTGATGAAGCTCCCAGCCGCCCAAATCGCACAAGAAAATGTACAAATTGATTGATACCATTAAATTATGCTTATGAGATCCACACGGTAAATAATCAAGGCTAAGAGTAATCAATTTGATGTAAAGCTTCTTTTCTTGATGATACTTGTTTCCTAGGTGCAATATTGTTACAACAAAGAAGCAACTCTATAATTAAATCTTGAAGAAAATTTATCTTATATTTTGTAATTTTGTGACCTTTTGCTTTACAAATCTTCTATCCATGGAAAATTTAGTTAGTATGTCGATCTTCCGCCTAGTCGTCATCCTCTCGAATCTGCATCATCAAACAAAACATATTATCTACACCAATACACGTCACTAAGAATATACATGTCCAGGATATTAGCTTGAAAAGGTTGTATCTAATACCAGACCAGTCGTAAGAGAGTGGAATTACCAGATCTAACATCTTCCCCAACTTTCCCTCTATTTTTCAGCATCCTCCATATCATTGAGCATATCAGAACCCACCAATACACGTGGAACAGAAGCAGCATCAGCAACATGGTGTTGAAGACATAGTATAAACACTTGTTATACGCCTCCGAAATACTCAAGTAATCAAGGACATCATAGCTGGCAAGATTTGAAGATCGATAAGCAACATGGAAACACTTGCAATCAGAGCACTGAAATCATGAAAAATGAGAAAATCTATGTGTGAATAACAAACCTGGAAGCTTTGATTACCCAGAATGGAAAGTATATAAGCCGTAGTAAAAGCCATGAGACAGCAAATAAACCAAAACACACACTTGCTGCCATCTCTTTCTCAGAATAATTGAAAACTTTAGCAGCTTCCATGAAAACATCACATGCATCATGCAGCGCTAAGATGACTGACCCAATCCTGAAAAAACTGTTCCAAGCAGGGGATTATCAATTCTGGAAAATGTTGTCTTCAAAATTCCCATGCCAAAAACAAGAATTCACCATTTCAGCGCAATCTATTAATCCGCCAAACTGTACAATCCCTATTTTTAAAAAAAAAAAATTCACTGTGCGAAATGTATCATGCGTAAACATATGACATAGGTCAAGTAGAATTACCACTAAAATATATTCTCTGAATCACTCTAAAGCGCAATACTTATACCCAAAACCTCCCTCTCCCTCTCGAAATTGATGATTAGCAGTTCAGCATCCAAGACTTATCCCAGACTGTTTCCTCAATCAATTACTAACGTACATGACTTGAACTTCTGAAAATCTTGTTCCATCTTGAAGTATATGTAACATATACACAAACAACTAATTGTCTAGATTCCATATCACCCTTTATTATATGCTCCCTTACGCACTCCATATATAAGAAATATTCTCACTTGAAGCAATAGGGACCATAACAGAAAACTATATGTAATCAACAATTTTTGCTGATTAAAAATGACATTATCTGTAAACAACTTGTAGAAATAATTGGATAATAACATGGATGAATAAGTACCTAGTCATATACGAGTAGCCAATCAGAATAACAGTAATCACGTGATGAGACATTGTCACTGCAAAATCCTTCCTTCGAGTTTCCCATGTAAGAAGGGCCACAATGCTGTAGAAGTAGAACCCACACTGGGACACATAGTAGAGTTTCAAAGGAAGCCTGTGTAAACAATGGAACATGTGGATCAGGCCAGCCAAAGAAAGTTACCTAGTGGATGGAGGGCATTGCAAAATTTACAGGATTCTCATAAGAAATAGGGTGGCAATCAACCAGAAAGTACAACTTACTTCAACTCTTGACCTGGCCATCCTCTGAAGTACTCCTTTGTATCCGTAAACCATGGTTCATAATAACCAATTTGAAGAATGAATGCTTCCACAGCAGCATAGTAAGTTAATTTCCACATTGACTCAGTGGACTTGATGATTTTCGCCTGTGTAGCCTCACTGAACTTCAATGGAGTAGCGCCCTTACTCATGAGCCATATGGCCAGCCTCTGCAATAAAGATGCAATATAATAAGTAACTGCTTTTGGTTTCACCAAAATTTATGACAATCTAAATGAATATCCGATAGAATTAAGCTTTTGTCAACTAGATTGATGGTTTACACTACAGTGAATCTTGAACTCCGCCAATCAAATTAGTAATCTCTAGCAAAAGCTAGCATATTTTCTACTAGATGATAATACATAAGATCAAGACTAACGGTTCCGCTCAAATTTTCTCGTGTCAGTCCACTTGCTTCGCTACAATCCTCTGTCCCTGTCTCCTAAAATATAATCATTCAAGAGATTTCACTGATCTCAGAGCGACTAAGGTACAGCTCAAGGAAGCAAACTACACAATTATCAAGGTGAAGGAAACCCCGGCAAGTCAGGAACCTTTTAAGTAAGTTCCAGCACCTCTTGAGCACTTATTGATCAATTCTTGAGCTCGAAGGTAGTTATTAACAAGCAATTTTCACTTTTTTTTTCATGATCAATTGTTCATCGATGAACTTGTAATAACAGAATGAATTTTCAGAGAATACATCGAAGAAAACAACAAATACATTAACATTGAAATTCAAGAACGAGCCAAGTTGGATTGCAGTTAGAATGCTTACACGAAAGACAAGTTTATCTAAGAAGAACCTGGCAACCAAGAAGAAGGCGGCAAAGCAGAGAGCAAAGATGATGAAATGCGACGGGTCTGGAAGGCCAAGAGAACTACTGAAGAAAGACTCCATGAATATTTGGAAGGGGAGCTAAGCTCTACAAACTTTTCTCTAGCTATCAGCTGACGGATCAAATTCCAGAGATATCAACGGAAACGATCACAGAACAGGGGCATGTTTGCTATGATTCATAGACGATTGGGAAGTTGCAGATCAGAGCCCAAGGAAGCAAAGGGTGAGAGGGAACGTGTAGGGAATTTTCTGTTTGACGGGTTGACGGAGTTGAAGAGAAAGAGAAAGAGAGGAGAGCTGGAGGCTGACAAAATACATACACGAATAAAAATTGGAAAGTGGAGTTTGGTAAAATATCTGATTCGGTTTTTGGTGGCTTTCAAATTTCATAGAAAAGATTACTACAGTAGCAGTCGCTTCTGGCAGGCTAGGCAGAATTTTCCATTTCCAAATACACGACCAGCCAGTCGTCTCTGACTCTGATGCTCCAACTTTTGGATCAAATTGTTTGGTATTTGTTTCATTTAAATAAAGTCTTAAAGTTCCCATCTAGTGGGGAAAAAAAATTGTGTAGTAATGGAGAGATTGAAAAAGTATATAAAAATTTTGGATTTCCCGGCTTTACAATATTACATACAATTTTGTAAGGAGCCATTACCGATGCAGTAAGTATATATTCATATCAAGTCATAACGAGATAATGGAATATTGATGAGGTTGAATCTTGTTCAAGTTTGATCATTTCACATTTGGGTATGAACCGATTGGGTTCTTCATTCCTAGCTTGTACAGAAGATACAACTCTGGTCAAACAAATTTCAAATCAGTAGGATTTAGACTTTAGAAATGTCAAATCAGAATTGGGCAAAAATTAAATTGCAACATTTAGAGCATTGGTCAGATAATCAAATACTAATAGAAGAAGATGACACCATAGATAGCCAAGGGCTAAGAAATCATCAAGCACTGAGAACCAAATGGCTGCTTCCGAATTGTTTGTATAACCTTTTAACTCGTCTGCTTAACACATACAGAGCAAATATTGTACATCAACATTTCAGTCCTGTAAGTAACAACTGCTACATCTATTCAGGAAGGCCCTTCAAATTTTTCTCGCACCTCATACCTCCACAGGGTTCCACAGAACACGAGATAGGATGCGGGAGGATGAGGCTAAATGCTGCATCAATGTGCCGTACGTAAATGCTGCATCAATGTGCCATACGAGTGCCAAACATCTGCTGAGATCGGCTCTAAAAAATGAAAGAGATTTTCACTAGACAAATATTACTTCAAACTTAGAACATGGGTTTCTTTCTATATGACTCTTGAAATCGCTCTCTCCTTGAAATTTGAAGCTGTATAAAGCCTGTCTCTGTGTCAGCCCAACAGGGTATATTCTGTATATTTTAAGATCATCCCCTCCTCTTATGCTTTCAGGCCTTTCCGGTTTCCAAATGGGGACATGTCTCAACTCATTAAACTTCTCCAAAACTGCTGCCTCTAAGGTTTCCATCGTCAAGTTGCTAGACCTATACAGCAAAAGTAGCAAATATGAAACCTATGTAACAGAAGTAGCACATATGAATATTCACTACCGCACCTAATAATAGCCTTTCAAGTTGCAGAAAAGATGTAAACACCCCTCAGATCCATTGTCACAACAAGGACATATTCATGGAGTGAATTACAGGACGAAAAGAAGACACTTAGGGAAGAGCAGTTAGCAGAATACCCATTGGCATGGACAGATCGATTGGCCCTTTTAAATAGGCTCAATCTTGCATTGGGTCAATCATGGCTCCATTAAGAGCATATTATTGAGCCGGCATGTCTTGCTTATCATGCTAATTAACACACACAACTTGCTCAAGATTCCGACCAATAATTTATATATTGCAATGATTTTGGACCAGTGACCCAAAACCTACCCCAAGGTCCAAACGATTAATTCAAATGGAAGTTCAATGCAGCCCAATTTGTTAATGGATATGCCATGAACCAACTAAACCCAACATGTTAATGGCTTGGCTTGACCTAACGTGACTTGTTCCACTAATTATGCCTAGGAGATAAAGAAAGAAATAATTGGGTGTCCTTGTATGTGTTGGTGACCCACTATTATGGTAGAAATACATCCAATCACTTCCTGAAGGACATCAAAGCATAATATATAACTCCAAACACTGAACGCCTGAAAAGGGAAGGTAGGTCAAATACTGCTAGACCATCCTTTTTGATCATGGGAAAAAAGTTTAGATACCATATTGCTACAATAAATAGGATTAGCTTTGAACCTGTTCTATACCTGGTACTGACGGGATCCCGATAATGATAGGAGCTAGGATTTAGATTTGATGATGATATGACCATGGTAAGGGAGAACTGAGGCCCTTGACCATATTGCAAAAGCAGGACTCATGTCTCTTTTTGGTTTTCCTCTCCGCTTTTTTTTTCTTTTTTCTTTTAATTAAGAGGGGAGGGCGGCTTATAGGTGTGAACTTTATTTCAGAGAAGCAGTTTCCAGAAAATAGCTCCTCTACAATAACAAGAATATACAGGATGAAGAGTTACCTTAGGAAAATAGACTCCATCTGGAATCTGCCCCTTTCCCTAACATAAACATGATAGATAGTTTCTGATCCTTGTGAACACTTGCAAGGACGTTTCTTGAATCCTGATGCTTTCTCTTCATTTTCATAGATTTTAGTTGCTAGATGAATGCAAAGGCGGCAGGATGAGTGAACTGCAGCCATGTCGACTAGGGCCTTGAAAGAATCGAATGGCCCCTCATATTTCCACCTACAATAAAATGTCAATTTCTTAAGAAATCCTCGTGATAGGACTAAGATCAACAATAACCCCCTTCCCCCAAAAAGAGAAAAGGAACATAGGGATTGCATGATTTGACCACTTAGGAACAAGGCAAGAGACAAAATCCAGTATTACCTCAAAGATTGGTTGTATGCATCGGGATGTTCAGCAAGATACTTCATAGTCTTGGCAATTGAATCAACATCATTTAGCTCCTTTATGTGCAGCACTGATCCAGGACCTGGAGCAAAGTCCATAATGTTTGGGGCACCAACAACAACAGGGACAGTCCCTACAGCAATTGGAGCATTTTCCGGTCACATTATGAAAATAATAGCCATACATAGAAATTCCAAAGTCTGTCATTGTTTTCTATCCTCTTAGTAACTCTTGTTTTGAAAACAACAGCTCAATGAAAATAGAGATCATTTTCAATCAGCTGCTATCGATAGCATTGAGAACCCACACAAGCAAGCTTCCTCTAGTTTTGACAGCTGACGATTGCCTACTGCAGCCGTCATACATTAACACATGATCCAACGAAATTTTCAGCTAAACTAACATCTCAAAAAGTATTTATTACCAGATCTGCAAGTTCTATATAATCTACCTTTAACTTCATCCAGAGACATGAATTGTTGCTAGTGTGAGTAGACTCAAATTAGCTGTCAAGTTGTCAAAAGCATCTATTCACTTATGCAAATATTATCCATTAGTAAAATATTTATCCTTTTGAAAAAATAAACACAAGAATAGTATTGCCTGTTGATGTCATTAAGCTACTTCCTTCAAAAACCAGCAGGTGCATTTGAGTAGGGAAACTAGCACCCATCTCCCAACCCAAAAGGAAGTATGGTGTCAGCGGAGAATGACCATGAAGTTTTTAGGTGAAATGCAGAGTTGCAGATATTAGTTGATCACTAAGATTCCCCAAAGTGGATTCATCTAGTGAGTTAAAACTTGGTTTCTTTTGATTGATGTGAACTCTAATCAGTTGACAATCAAAAGAAAAGAATTCACAGTATCTAAAAGACTAAACTAGACGTAGCTATCAAGAAGAGACCAAATAAATAAACAGGGTCATGCATGTTTGATGTGAGCTTGCTTACCAGCAACAAGGGACTGAAAAAATTTTTCTGTTACATAATCCTCCTCATTTGAGTTCTCAAAGGCCAAGCTGAATTTGTAGCGCTTCAGAGTCTCTACCTTGTCAACTGAAATGTTAATGGATTAAAAAAGAATGCTCAGTAGACATTTTTAACATCAAATGATATTAAAGGAAAAAAAGCTGAGTGTCATCTTTTAGGCGACTAAAAGATCATTTTTCTTATTCTGAATTTGGTTTTCATATCATGGGTTAGATAACATTTTGGAAATCTATTTGTAGCATTAAAAGCCAGTACAAAAGAAGTTTCTAGTCATTTAGGTGTGGCCATATAAAGCATTCCCTATTTTCAGCTGTCAAGGAAAATTTTGACATGACCTATTTGCAATAACAAGGAAAATCGGATTTAAAATATGGAATAGTAAGATTAAGATACCAGTGGAAATACTGAAAAGAATGGCACAACCATCCAGAAATCAAGAGAAAACCACAAAGTACTTATGCTTCACTTAGGCGTACGACATACCTTGTCCGTCGCGGTTCCGATGACAACCACCATAAGAATCTAATTTTATCCCAGTACTCTCAAGGGCCTCAAGGGCTTGCAAACGGAAGTTGCGTGCACCACAATTAGAGATAAAGGCTGCTGCCAAAGCAGCCTCAGTTTTAGGTTGCACAGGTGCCATAATATCATACTCTGCCCAAGAGAAATATCCGACAGGAACATCAGATGACAGACTAGTTGTCATTATCACATCATAACCCCTCCTGACACAGGACAAAAACAAACATAAGAATTTCATCAACAAGCAACATACAAAATATACCATCAGCATTTAGACTGATATCAAATAACATAAATCTTCATAGATGCCTTCATGGATAGTAATAGATTCATGAAATGGCTTCATTTCCTGATAAGGGATAGAAATGTTTTTCATATAGTGGACAATCTTGGCATACTCCCAGAATGAAATAGTTGATGTCCCGCTATATCTGGTTCAACACAAACCACACCCCCGGCACACGCATGCGCGTGCGTGTACGCGTGTGCGCGCACACACATACAGAGGGAAGATTGTAGCCCTCCTAATTCTTTTGATTGATTTTCAATGTTCTACTACAAGTCTACAATGAACTTTAATATGATACCAAAATTGCAAGTTGCAACCACTCGGGAAGAGAGTGAAAGATGAACTATTTTTATTCGCCTCGAACTGCTCAACAGCCAGTCAGCAGGCAGTGATCTATATCCACATCCTAATGAAAGGAGACCACATCCTCCAAACTAAGGAACCATACATATCTCACACTCAGCTCAGCATATCATCCATCTTCGATCACATTGAACTCCAACAAGAAAGACCTATTATTCAAATATACACCCAGCACATTAAGAAGTTGACAGATTGTGCTTACCCACCGTCTTGCATGATCAATATTATTTTCAGCGTAGTATTGAGCCGATTCCATTGACCGAAGCACAGCTGCTACTCCATGCTCTTGAGGCCAACCAAATGCAGCATCAGGTTTCTTACCAGGATTATATCCAAACTTACACCCCACCGAGCAAGTATTCCAGTCCTATAAAAATTATTAAAAGGAGAGAGGAAAAAAATGACCATAAAAGTTACTCACTGCAGTATAAGAATACAAAGTCAAATACATAGAAATTAGCAACAATGATGAACTCAGTAGATAACTTTATGCCAGGTATGTTTTAAATGCATACAGAAATCCATGAAAACAGAAACAAAAGCAATGAGGAACCAGTCAAGAAGAGAATAACAGTTGATATACTTAAGCTGACAACACAAGGAGACAAGACTTAAAAGGGTTCTAAAGTAGACTTTTGTCACAAATTTCATTCCATATATTTTTATCCTCTTTTCACTGAATAAGGGGCTTCATACATAAATCTACAAAACAGTGGAGAAAAGATTATTTTGGCAGCTTATTTGAACTAGAAACTGAAGCAAATGGTTAGAACAGGTCTCTAAGTTATAATTTTACAAATTAGAAATTGCTCATAAACCATTGTTCGCAAGGCTAAATTTTGGGCTTAGGTAACTGGCTTTTTGTTTATCTTAAAATTCTGGATTCCAATTTAGATATCTTACAGGCATTGTTGGTATTGGGAATGGTTTGATGCAGATGGCCAATTTTTTGGCAATGTTTTTTGTTTTTTTTCTCTATCCATCCCCTCCTTTTTTTCTCTCCAGGTAAAAAGGGAGGCACAATGGACAATGTACTCCTAGAAGCTTTACCAAGAATAAGTTCGCTAACATAGTTTTACACAATAATTCAATTACCATGAACACAATATGATACATTATGTGTATTGTGCAATTTGACGTTTCCCAGCTAAATGAGGAAGTATGATAGGAGGGCTAGGAATTAAAGTAAAATTTGAATAGTCAATTAGTTTATTCTTTCATTTATCAACAAGAACTAAAAATCCAAATACTAATTTTGCAATTATTATTTTCTAATAACAATTATATATTTATTGCCCTCAAGGAAAAGTTTCCTGGATCCACGACCAAAAGCAATAAGGCTGGCTACATAGCCTTTACATCATCATACAAATTGGAATTCATAAAATTAGGACATGCAGTGTCCAACAATGAGTTTATTTCCCGTCAAAGAAATTGGACAAGACTAAATTTTGGTTGGTTCTGTGTTCAGAGTTCAAGACATAAAAATGTAAGGGGGAAAAAAAAAAAAAGAAACTTGTATTTAGATGTAAAATTTGGACAAAAGATCGAAATGGCACCCCCTTTTTTCACCTAAATTTTGTTAGCGCAATTCATTTCCTATATTTGAGCCTGTGTTTCTGGAGCATTGGGCCAACTCCTCAGATACGTTTTGAAGGTTTTTCTCATTTGCTATAGTAATTGGTTGCACATCAACTTAGATCATTATCCAACAAACTAAAATTCTGATGTGAGATGACATAAAGAAGACACAGACAAAGCAACCCAAAGAAATAAAATTTGTACTAATATTGAAGCGATGAAAATAGTGGTAGTTGAACCTGATCGCCGCCGGAGATGAGGATAGGATCCTTGTCGAAATCCCTAGAATAAAGCACGGTGTCTTGTTCCTCCAACCATAGCTCGCAAGTGCCAGCTCGGGGGCCGGAAAAGAGGTGGATTTCCTGCGAGGGGCGGATTCAGCCTTGGGAGAATCCGGCGAAGATCCGTGGAAGAGGGAGTCGGCCCAGGAGTTGACTACGGCGGCATTCTTGGCCATGTCAAGGCGACCCAGGAAAGCGATCTCCGCAATGACAACAAAGGCGATGAAGATGGGCATCAGATTTGCCCATTTCTTCCTGGAATTGCCGGAATTCTTAGCACCCAGCTTGAAAGGCCTTGACCCGGAAGACATGATTCTCTCTCTCTCTCTCTCTCTCTCTCTCTCTCTCTCCCCCCACCCCCACACACCCAAAAGTCTAGCAGACAATGGACATGGAAGAGGAGCAGGTTGGTAAAGAGCAGGTTTTAGGTAGAGATTAGAGAATGAATGAATGAATGAATGGGCAATGGGTTTACTCGGTAGACTTGGAGTCAAAATTGGACACAAAGTGGAGTAATGGTTTTATAGGTCAATGCAATGGAGGCCGTTGCTGTCTCTCTCTCTCTCTCTCTCTCTCTAGATTTTTGGGAATGTTATTACTATTCCATCTTTTGTTATGTTTTTTAATTGATAAACTAGTCTAACTGTTTAAATTTTTATCTTATAAAAATTTAAAAAATTAATTAAAGCGAAAAATATGCCAAACTCAACTATCTTCATCTCACAAGTTTCTCACATACCACTCGCTCGACATGTTTTTTGCAATTTATTTATTTATTTATCCGCCAGTAACATGTTTTTTTGTTAGTGTCATTGCGAGATAAGATTTTGTAACTATGATTATTTTATTACATTATTATTTTCCTTTTTCTATAAATAAAAGATGTATAGTTATTGCAAAATTGAATAGTGATGGACTTTTCATACTACAAGTAATTTACATTACTTAGAGTGCCGTTCGTTTCAACTGTTAAAACTAGTGGTTATAGCGTTTATAACATTTATGAGTACGTTATGAGCTATTACGAGCTTTTACGAGTTGTTATGATTAGCGGTTATACCTGTTATGAATTGTATAGCGGTTATAACCCGTTATAATGGTAATAATAATATTAATAATTACCTTTTTAATAATAATAATAATAATAATTATTATTATTATATTATTTTTTTTATTATTTTATTGTTATTGAAAGAAATAATGAAAATAATAATAATAACAATAAAATGATAATAATAATAATACATTAATAATAATAATAATAATAATAATAATATCAATAATAATAATGATAATAAATAATGTATTATAATTATAATAACAATAATATTAATAATAATAATAATTATTATTATTATTATTATCATTTTATTTTTATTTTTATTATTGTTGATATTGTTATTATTATTATGAAATTATCGAAAGACTACTATAATGATGAAATGACGATCATTATAATAATAAGTTACAACGTCGATAATGATAATAACAATAATAATTATAGTAATGATATTACTAAAATTTTAAAATATAATAATATTTTTTAGCAATAACAATAATAATAATAGTAGTAGTATTAATAATAATAATAATAATAATACTAATAATAGTAATAATAATAATAATAATAATAATTATAATTATAATAATAATAGTACTAGTAGTAGTAACAATAATAATAACAATAAAATAATAACAATAATGTATTATTATTATTATTATTATTATTATATCATGGAGTAATAAGAGCAATAATAATAATAATAATAATAATAATAATAATAATAATAATATGAGTTTATTAGGTCATTACAGTGGATAGTATGTTATAGCGGTTATAACTAAGTTGTTATGAGCTGTTATAGCGTTTATTAGCGGTTATGAGCGGTTATTAGCGTTTATGAGCGTTTATGAGCGTTTATGAGCGGTTATGAGCGTTTATAAGCGGTTATTAGCGGTGAGCAGATTATAAACGCTTAAAGCGAACAGCACCTTTAAAAGGTCTCCTGTTTTTTCTTTGTAGTTGAGCCATTACTTTGACACAAATTTAAAAAATTTGGACACCAATAATCCAATCCTAAAAATAGTGCATATTAATACCTCAGAAAATTTTATTTGAATTTTTAAATTTAAAATATTTTAAAAATCGCCCATTATTAGTAAAACAACAGGCGGCTAGTTTCATAACTCACTCGTTTTATGAATTAAAAGGAAAAGTATATGTAGACAATCATCTATCTTGCCCCTTTTTCTGATATTAAAAAAAAAAAAAAAAGGTCCATTTTGCGTCTGAGTTGTGCAACTGGAGATTTATCGGGCGTTGTAGATGAATATTGGATAAGGCGTCCACGTAGTATTGGAGTCATAATTAGAATCAGGATTGAAAGTACAGTCCTTCTTGTTTTTGATTCATATATGAATTCCTCCCACTCCATGATCTGAGTTATAGAAAAGACAGATATCTGAAATGTCGAGGTTTTTAGGGTTCTTAGGGAGCAGATCATCGGGAAGAGCAGCTTCATCTGCTTTATTACGATGGAGCAATTCCTCCTCCATTCTTCAAACACGACAATTGTGCTCGGGTGTACTCCCCGACGGCGTTGATCGATCCTCCCACACTTTTAGCCGCAATTCCCATCTTATGCAAGATTTGCTCACCCAACTCCACTCTAACGTCGCCAACGTTGCTCTCTCTCCATCCCTTTCTCAATATCCCTCCCCCAATTGCCAATTCCTGATTAATCACCTAGTTCAACACACAGGTACTTGCTGCTGGTGGGCCCGAAGCTGTTAAGAGAAACAGAAGCAGGAACAAGCTTCTTCCTAGGGAGAGAATCGAACGCCTTATTGACCCGGGTTCTTCTTTCCTTGAACTTTCCCAGGTTATCTTTCTTTACAGTATCACTTCTCTGTAAAATTCACTGTTGAAAATTTAGTGTGAAATGTTTCTCTCAAGGTTTCCACTTGACTGTCTGTGGGTCTCTGGGTAAGGCCAATTGCAAATTGACAGAGGCATTTAGCTATTCAAATTGCGTATTGCACATAAAATCCAATGAGTTCATTATGATGCCCCCCTCATATTTGTATGCCCTGTGATCAATTTCTTATGTTTGGAGTCTCATCATTGACATCATCGCTGATATGTTGAATCTTCCGTCAAATGTTAGAAGGGTGTTTGTAAAGTTCAAAACTTAATTTCCTTTCAAAAAAGGGAAAAGGAACAAGAAATCCACTTTCGCTCTCTTAATTCAAATTGATCCCATTAGCTTGCAGGTCACGAACTTTATGAAGACTTCATTCCATCTGGTGGAATAATCACAGGAATAGGACCTGTTCATGGGAGATTGTGTATGTTTGTTGCTAATGATCCAACTGTCAAGGGAGGTACTTATTACCCCATCACAGTGAAGAAGCATTTGAGGGCACAAGAGATTGCCTCCCAATGCAAGCTACCATGCATCTATCTTGTAGATAGCGGTGGTGCTTTCCTTCCAAAACAGGCTGAAATCTTTCCTGACAAGGAGAATTTTGGCAGGACCTTTTACAATCAAGCCATAATGTCCGCTCAAGGCATACCTCAAATTGCATTGGTCTTAGGTTCTTGTACTGCTGGAGGTGCCTATATACCTGCTATGGCTGATGAGAATGTCATGGTGAAAGGAAATGGAACAGTATTTCTTGCTGGACCTCCGCTTGTGAAGGTTAGCTGCAGAACTTTGGCTTTCACAAACACTAATTGTTTGCTTGGTTCTTTCGAAACATAGTCTCTTAAGTCTTAACCATCTCATTGAACCTGATGCTACTACGACTACATTCTTTATATTAGAATTTATCAGCATTAAGCAACATACTTAATGATAAGTTGAAGCAGGCTGCTACTGGCGAAGAAATCTCTGCAGAGGAGTTGGGGGTGCCAATGTGCACTGCAAGATATCTGGTGTTTCAGATTATATGGCTCAAGGTATTCTGCTAGCTTACTAATTTATCGCTCTTTATTTCATGTGAATTGTTAAGTGAAATTCTTGTCCACTTTTTCCCTACTAGATGACACCTTTCCTTCATCAATGCATTTCTCTCCCTTTCTCCCTCTTTTTTTTTTGTTTGGGGGGTGGGGAGGGTATCAAGTGATGGAATTCAAAGAAATCATCAAGGCATGATTTTTTAACTAGTGGTTATTTTAGAAGAAGCCTCATTTTTTAAACACCACTGCCTGTCTTACAGACAAGATGACCCGTGGATCAAATGGTTGTCATTGTTTGCCTGGTACATTCACATTGGGAAATTAACTATGTAGCTGTTTCGCGCCCCTTTCATGTGGTCCTTGCTGTGTTCAGTCTGAAAACAACACTGTTTCCTTGATCCGGCTGAAAGAAAACATTTTAAACAATTACATCTTCATATTTAGACTGCAGCCTTTGAGTCTTTTCAAGGAGATAGCAAGACATTGGCAAATACTTGAGGATGATACTTTGCAGCATATAGATGTAGAGGCTTCTATCTTTCCTTTTCTCTGTTTTATGGAAGTTTTGTTAAAGGATGATTGGGTTAACCAAACAAAATCATTTTAATTGTTTACTTCACTTTGATATTCCTTGCAGATGAACTGCATGCATTAGCTATAGGAAGGAACATTGTGAAGAACTTATATATGGCTGGACAAAATAAAGCACTTGGTAGAGCACATTATGTGGCAGCAGAAGCAGAACAGAAGGAACCTCTGTATGATGTGAAGGAGCTTAGGTCCATTGCCCCAATAGATCTCAAGCAACAATTCGATATTCGTTCTGTGATTGCTCGTATTGTCGATGGAAGTGAATTTGATGAATACAAGAAATTATATGGCACTGTGAGGCATTTGAATTACGTGAACTGTCCTTGTCATAATATATTTTGAATAATGGAAGGTAATCTGCTTCTGCTTGCTTTTCTGATGATTTTGTTTCGGTCGTTGTTTGCAGACTCTTATAACAGGTTTTGCTAGAATATATGGACAACCTGTTGGCATCCTGGGAAACAATGGGGTATTATTTAGTGAATCTGCTCTTAAGGGGACCCACTTCATTGAACTCTGCTCTCAGCGGAACATTCCTTTGCTTTTTCTCCAGAACATAACTGGATTTATGGTATGTGAGCACCAATGTGAATATAACTTCTTGGAAGATAGTTCTTTTGGTTTATGCAATTTTATGAAATAAATACAAGGCTCTGGTTATGGGTTCCTTGTACACTGTCAACACTCAAAACGAACTAAATTTGGTTGAAGAATGGTATTGTCTCATTCCCGCCAATCATTAAGGTCTTCATGCTTGAGTAGATTATATCCTCATATTACTTCACAGTTTTTGGCCATGATTTTAAACATACAGCATGTCATTGCTACTCCCTTTATTCTACGATTTGTCTATTCTTATATTCTCCCTTCAAGTCCTTCAGCTGTCTCAATTCAAATCATTAAACTAAAATTTGCTGGCCTTCTTCATGGATGTTGACCTAGATATGCATATGTTATGTTCAATCCTGAAGACCATGTATGATCCAGATTTGACAGTTTCCATTGGGCAGCTTATGATACAAATTTGGGCATGTTGTATTGTAGGTTGGTTCAAGGGCTGAGGCAAATGGCATAGCAAAATCTGGTGCAAAATTGGTGATGGCAGTTTCATGTGCTAAGGTCAGACCTGCTACCTGGATTTTAGTCCACCTTTTTGTCCATCTCTGTCCCATATTTCCATCATCTCCCTTCCCCTGATAGGCTCCTTTCTCTCATAGAGTTACGTTTTTCTGCTAAACCATATTGTAATTCTCCAGCATAAAGGATCATTCAGATATGTGTATTGTTAAAGATCACTGACTCCTTCTATGATGTCCATGTCATTTAGGAAAATATGTAACAGAATTGGTGGGGCCTTTATCTACACCATGGTCCTATCCTTTTGATGTAGTCCTCAGTACAAGTCACAACCAATATAATCACCACGCTCCCTCCACAACAAAAAAGAAAAAGAAAAAAAACTTAGTTTTTCTTAGTAGCTACCTTCTTTTTTAAAAGTCCTAATATATGGCATGCGTTATAACAGATCCAATCTCGTCAATTATGGTACCTACCTTACCAGATCCTTGCTAATGTTATGTGATGTGTTGAATGTTACTTTGAAATTCTTGTGGTGGATTTTGCTAAGGAACTCATTGTATAATTCTAGTTTGGTGTTGGTAATGCTTAATTAGTTGGGAGAATTCAACTTGAATAGATTAAACATATGACATCGTTGAGAAGGAAAAATTGTGGAGTTGATTTGCAGTAGCGTGTATCACAGATATATGGTACAATTTATGGGATGCATTTTATCTAGGTTTTCCAGGTAAATATCTTTTAAGATTTTGCACTAAATTAGAAAAGACTTTCTGTTTTCGTTGAATCAAATTTTCTTCCTTAAACCTGTATGCTTCTAACTCCTACAAAATTGTGAGGCTAAATTTGCCTCGTTATCCTGAATATTTTCTTTCTGCAGGTTCCAAAAATCACTGTCGTCATTGGTGGAAGTTTTGGTGCCGGCAACTTTGCAATGTGCGGACGTGCGTTCAGTCCCGATTTTATGTTCTTCTGGCCAAATGCAAGAATATCAGTTATGGGAGGAGCACAGGTATAATTTCTTGCTTAGGGATTTGGTGACGTGTTTTTGTTGGTCCCCTTTGGAATTGGAGGGTAGTTTAAGTCTTTCAAAGGTAGCAGGTTAAGTATTGGCTCAAGCTGCCTAATTGTTTTCCGCTGTTCTGAGAAGACATTGATCACTCGGTTGGCAAATGTTTAGGCTGCAGGTGTTCTGGCTGATGTGGAAAGGGGCAGCAAGAGAAAGCGAGGAATCCAGGTAAATTTGTCTTTTTCTTGGAAATCTGGATACTATGATGACTAACCTAACCAAGCATTGCTAAGCTGCAATCTGCTTCTGGGGCAGTGGACAAGTGAAGAAGAGGCGGCATTCAAGGCAAAGGTTGAGGAGGCATATGAGAGAGAAGGCAGCCCTTACTATTCTACAGCTAGACTTTGGGACGATGGCATTATCGATCCAGCAGATACTAGGAAAGTCATAGGTCTATGCATCTCTGCTTCCTCGATGAACCGTGCTCCAGAGGACACCAAGTTTGGTGTATTCAGAATGTAATGGAACTTTGTAAGACAATGTACTGTACCATTCAAAATGTAATTAAATAATCGACACAAGGGGTCCATGGTAATCTCGAATCTTATGGTGATGTATTTTTTTGGTGATTAATAATTCTCTCGTGATCCCACCTTTTCTATTGAAAACAAAGAGTTGCAAGCGGAAAGCTTCCTGAGCTGAAAGTTTTTGGGGCCCAAGAGCTCTGTGCTCCAGTGACGAATGGGCCAAGCCCAGCCTCGGGCTCCGGTTTGGGTTCAAATCCAGATAGGGGCCCATCAGGGTGGGTTTCATTACCAATTTTAGGACAAGTAATCCAAGTTGTGGATGGATTTTGGACCGTTTTTATTTTTCTGCCTAATATTGTTAGCCTGATATTGAAGGTATCCCTGTAGCACTAACAAATGAAATGAATAGATCAACAAAAGAAATTTTCCTTGAAATTCACGACTAAGTTTGTCAAGTTACACATTGAGTTGGTATTACGAAAATGCCAAGTATTAGGAGACGTCAGAATCTAAAATGACATATATTCGCCTTTTAAAAAAAAAAAAATCAATAAATAGCAAAACATATACGTATTTCAATTAATAAAGTTGTTATAATTTATAAAATATTTATGTTTAGATATATTTTGATCTTGTTATGCACTCAAACAGAAGGGAAAAATGTATCTCAGGACTAATACTTGCTCTTCATTCACATTTTATGACAATTTTTAAACACCTAATCAAAAGTTTGACAGTTCTTAGTCATCCTTCCCTTCTAAATGATGTCTAAATACATTATTACTACCTTTTTTTCATATGAATATTCTGCAATCAATTGTTAAGGATCTTGATAAGATTTTATAGAAAGAGTAGAGTCTTTCTAATTCTTTATTATTTTTCCCCTATGGAATAACCAAGAGGAGTATGAGATTCGTATAATGTAACAAATTGTTCCTTTTTTTTTTTGGGTACTTGTCTAGAAAATTATAATGAACACTTTAAAAGAAAAGAAGTAGTGTTGAGAACTCAATAAAATCGACTGGAGTCAACAAAGTTATAACCTGAAACAAATAAAATAAGTTGGAAAGGGTTAGAGCAAATTGTAATGAATTAAAAGCAGTTGCAATAAGTAAAATTGGATTTTTTTAAAAAGGCCCTAAAAGCGTAAAATTAAAATTCCAAATTTATAGCTGAAAGATTTTGTTAAGTATGAATGATGTAGATGATGCGAATGGCGTGCATATTCTCGAAAGTATCAACATTGAAGGTCTCAATCAGGAGGAGGAAGATTCTTTCAAGTGTGGCCCTGTCAATGATGTTGAGGTCTTGGAGCAGGACAATGACTATTGAGAGACCATTTTGAACAAGCAGCTACAACAAATTCCCTCAATCCCCTACCCTACTTGTTTGTGTCCTACTAACCCTACTTGTTTTCTCCTTTTTTTCTTAAGCCTTTCATTGATAATATATCTTTGTCTTAGGGTTGTTATTTTCTTTATAAAGGTATAATGCAGAACTCATAGTATTAGGTATGTAAGACTTGTATCAAAGGATCTATAACAAACAACAACTAAAATATTTAAAATCTCTTGAGAACGAAAGTGGTAGATAGTACCATGGAACTTTTATGTTATACAGTAGTAAGCTACCATGATACTACACTACTAGCGTAGCCGGGACTGTAGGCATTTGGCAGTGCAAGTGCCCCTGTCAAAATAGAAAACTGGTGGCAATTAAGAGTAGGAGTTATAAATAGAGATAAGGTTACTCGGAAAGAAAGGTAAAAGGTGTTTGTGTGTAGGGCGGATAAAGATTTTTGAGCGTTTCAATTACTATACATATGCATATTTGAATATGTATATGGTGCCCTAGGTAGTCCTAGAGAAGACAAGAGACGTACCCCTACAAAATGTTTATGTATCATGTTATGTATGTCCAGTTGTCGCCGCCTACAGCCTACAACCAGTAGTAATACAATAATCACTGTATATTAATTAAATCATCATTTTGATTGATTTTCTGAATCTGATATCATCGTCAGAGCTCAACTTAGGGGGTAATAGGGATAGCCACAGGGTCCCCTGTTGCTGTGGTGTGGCTTAACGAGACACCGAAAAAATGAAAATTTACAACAGCTCAGCTCTCTTGACAATAAGCAAGCACATCAAAAGAAATCTTATTCACACACACTTGCAGCGACAGAGATTTGCCGTTATTCTTGAAACATTCAACAAATAAAATTAAAACATGATCTTGGATATCATATCCCGATCCCTACACGGTCTTTGATTGATATACATTATCAGCATTAGTTCATGCATAAACAACACAAAATACGTCAAAGATACGATTTCATCATCAAACTTACATACATTTTCAGCACAATTAATAAGCCCTAGCAGGTTAAAATAAATGCATAGTGGTTGTTGAGTTTAGCTGTATAAATATATTTTTTTATTCTTTTACTGTGTGAATTGAAATTTCCTGCTTGGTCTTCCAGACATGATTTTAAATTGTGTTATTGTGATTTGCGAATATTGATTGACAGGATGGACACAGAATATACTAGGGATTATTTTAGATTAATCAGATGGATGAAGAAGGATTAGATTACGTGAGATTCTCATTGCCCAAGTCCGATACATCAAAATATATATTTATAATTCAGATTTTATTGCCTTAACTTCTCTTATTAAACTTATTAAGATTGCTGCAGTCTTAAACAATCGGTTGTTCGACTTAGTCTTTTACATAAAATTATATGTCATATACGTTCACTTATGTTGATAAGACAAATTTAATTTACACCATACATACACTTAACATATTGTTGATTACTCCATATGGGCTTACTAGGTGTAGTATATATACTCTCTTCGATCGATGTAAATAAGTTTAGTTTCGTTTTGAATGACTTATTTTCCTTAAAAAGATGTTTGTATAGTTATATTAGCTAGTATTAACTTTAATTGACTATATATATTGTTGTCTTTTAATTTATTAATGATTAGAATAAGATATGAATCCCATTTTTAAGGAACTGAGTAATTTTTTTGTGATGTCATTACATGCCTTGCTGAGTAGCTATTATTACACCAACAATTATTATATTCCCTAGCTAGTATTAAATTAACATTAATTAATTTAATTATATATAGCTGAGGAAGTGAGAACAACAACGTTTTCAGATCCATTCCAGCCATTCATCCATTCCATTAAAAATAAAAATAAATAAATAAAATAAAATAAGCAACCAAAAACTCGATAACAAACAACAAGCGGTTAATAAATTCATTTATATAACCAAGTCTACACGGAATATACACATCTCTCTCTCATATATATATATATATATATATATATATATATATTTGTACAAATAGTAATTACATAATTAAAAAATGCTGATGTGAGTGGGGTCTTCATCTATTATTCCCAAAATTTTGGTCTATTTTCCTTCATAATATAAAATAAATTATGTAAGCTTGTCTTTATTAACAAAAATAAAAAGAAAGTGCAAAACAGACCTTACAATGAATTGAATTGGTAATATGCCTATATTATTATAAGCTTTAATCATTATTTTAAAGAATATGTAATATATATACCAATAAGGTCTTGGCCTATTGGTCAAAACTAAGGTCCCGAGTATATCGTGCCTCGGGTTTGATTCCCTCTTCCCATATTATATCAGTAATGTCTTTTGTAATTTCTCTTCACCTAAAAAAAATGTAATATATTATCAATTATAAAAAACTTTAATATTCATTAATATATGAAATTCTAATATGGTCCTCTTGATTATTAGTGATCGTTGAAGAAATAACATTATTTATATATGTGATGTTTATGTAACTTTACTCCCTTTTTTTTTTTAAGGAAAATACTACAATTTTATTAACAAGAAGTCCTTACAGCAAAAATTGTGTATGAATTTTTTTTTAAAGGCCAAAAAAGGCAATGTGTAAGGGACACGTGGAGGGAGCGGGTGAGGCGAGATAGCAAGAGCATGGCAAATTGGGCAATAGGAATGACTCCTTTTTTGTCTCACCCAATTCCTGTAAAGAGTAAAAGACAGAGAATATATTTTCTTTCTTTTCTTTTCTTTTTTTATAAAGTGTAGTCTGGCTCTATATATACTTATACACACCCCACTTGAAGATGACTCAAGGTCGTAGCCTTCCTGTTCCCGTTTTCCATCAACTTTGTTAGGCTTAATTACCTCTTATTGATAATCTGATAGCCACAGCCATCTCTACTAATTGATTCCTTTTTCTATCTTCAATTCCCAAGTGAAGAACAAACTGAAAATGTATCCTGAGAGTGATGAGAAGCACAGTGCATTAGGCCTTGAGATTTCAATGGAGGAGAAGATTGTCAAGCTTCCTTCCAAGTTCAAGAGGGTTTGTGTCTTCTGTGGGAGCAGCACAGGAAATAGAGAGTCTTACAGAGAAGCTGCCATTCAACTTGGCCAAGAGCTGGTATTTTTTACAGTAATAATTGCTGCCAACTTCACTTTCTCTCTCCTTAATTCCCTGTTTCTGAACTGGGTTGTGTTTTCCTCAAGGTTGCCAAAAGATTGGATCTTGTGTATGGAGGCGGGAGTATTGGGCTCATGGGTTTGGTTTCCCAAACTGTTCACCGTGGTGGTGGCCATGTCATTGGGTAATAATACTACTGCTGCTGCTGCTATACTACGTTTGACCTAATTAAAATTCCTCTCTTTTTCATTTTGGAATCTAATTTTTTGAGAGATTTTGTGTTGAACGTACAGAATCATTCCCAAGTCTTTAATGGGCAAAGAGGTGAGAGAAGTTTGCAACCTTTCTGAGTTGATTTCATGTTTGGCAGGTAGTCTAACTTTGTTTGAAATGTTTTGTGTTGGCGGGTGCAGCTTACTGGAGAAACGGTAGGAGAAGTGAAGGCAGTTGCAAATATGCACCAAAGAAAGGCTGAAATGGCCCGCCATTCCGATTGCTTTATTGCCCTTCCAGGTTCATTCAATTAATTTCGAGTACTTTTATTTTCATGAAACACCAAATTAAATTAAAATCCCAAGCTAACATCTGTACCTGCACTACAGGTGGGTATGGAACATTGGAAGAATTGCTTGAAGTCATCACTTGGGCACAACTGGGTATACATGACAAGCCTGTATGTGTAGTAATTAATTAATTAATTAATTGATCTTGATTTGTGATTATCTATAATAATAGCCTGTGGGCCTGGTGATGCAGGTGGGTTTGCTGAATGTTGATGGCTACTACAACTCTCTGCTCACATTCATCGACAAAGCAGTTGATGATGGCTTCGTGAAGCCTTCCCAGCGATACATATTTGTCTCTGCCCCGACTGCGAAAGAACTCGTTCAGAAGCTTGAGGAGTATGAAGCTGTGCATGGAGAACTGGGCAAGGCAATGTGGGAGGTTCATGATCCTCAGCTGGAGCTGGGGACATTGCACCACACTCAACTCGCACTCTAATTAAACATCATCGCCAACCAGAGATCAAGGTTTATTTTGGCAATTCACTAATTTAAAGGCTAAGCTGTGATTATCTGTATTGTAGTAGTTTGGTTTTTGTGGGGTTTTTTGGGTATCTTTTGAAACTTGTGATGGTCCTCATTGTTTCACAAACAAACACTATCGCTGTTCAAGTAGGTAACCAGGGTTGGCTTGTAAATGCCTCTTTTCCCTCATTATATGTAATATGTATGTAAAAAATCATTAACCTCTTATTATTAGTATATAAATTCATTTTAAGTTAATTATTCCTTCCACCACTCTTTACTTTTTGTTTCTTTTTTGCTGCTGGGGATTGTGGCCCAATCCCTCACTGATTTTTAAGAAACCAGTTTTCATTATGTATTTTTTTTTTCTATATACCCTTCATATATAATTTATATAGTCAACATTTCCAAATACACTAACAAAATAAATTATCAAAAATATAACGTAGCATACTTATATGAAAAGTATCACCTTGAAAATTAGAGAGTTTAATGATTTATATATGAAAAGTACTTTGGTGGGGGTGTTTCAATTGTTGAAGGAGAACAGTTTGTAGCCAACTTTTGGAGCATACATACATACATACATACATACATATATATTGTGTGTGTCACTGTCGTCTTCGCCTATTCTGGTATTTATTAGGGAGTGGTGCTAATGCATCCTTTTTTTTAAATTTTTTTATGATCTAACACTAATTAATACAAACAATTAATAGTTAATACATATAATTAACGGTGAAGAATTATTGATTTGTCAAACATCCCTATATATGGTGTGTGCAGACTTTATTTTCAAGAATGTAATGTAAATTTTAGTTTACAAGGATTATCATAACCAAGAATAAAAAGAAGATTACAACATGAATTTGAAATTTCATATAAGTATCCCCAAGCCAATTGAAACCAGTACAGATCCCCTCTACCATATTATAACAGGGTTTCTTTAGTCAATACGAGCATAAATTGTTCCACATTGATTTTACAGAAAGTGCCTTCATCACATAAACTTATATCGCTACATAATTTTTTTCTCTGTGGTTTAAAAATAGACTTATATGACACTTTCAAGCTGACATAATTTTTTTGGGCATGAAAGTATAAAAATCTAATTAAAGATGTGACTTGAAAGCAATTATTGGGGATAAATTATTTATCAATTTGTACGAGTTTCTCTATTTGAAATTGAATTGTCTCAATCAATCTTATGTTGAGTTGAAATTTTAAAAAGATAAATTATTAAGAATAAAAAAAAGAATCTAATAATAAAAATTTGTATTGAAAACTAACAATTTTAAAAATCAATATGGAAGCTAAGATTTTGGAGTTAGATAAAATAGAAATGATGATAAGATTTTGGGGTCGAATTGGTGGTCCCTAAAAGGAGAGGGATGGCATGAATGAATGGATTGGGCTGGTGACACAGGAAAGTTGAGGCTAAAATTGTAGAGTCCAGAGTCCCCCACTATGAGTAGGACTAGGACGGGAGGGGTTACTCAGTAGTACTGTACTGTAGTTTGTGAAATTGTCAACAAGTTTCGTGTTTTCTCAAAATAATTTAGGGCTGCCATGTGAAGGGATGGGGACTGCTCATTAGGGGCAGGGCTGCCCTAAGCCTAATACTACATACATACATACATACATACATACATACGTATACTCACCCTCCCTCCCTCCCGCATGCCTTTAACTAGAGGGCCTCTGGGACCATCTTCATTATTATTTTACCATTCCTACCGTTTTCTATGAAATTATCATCCATGCATCCGTTCATTCCATTCCTAGTAAATTGGGTAATATGCTGCTACTGTAATGTGATGTAACTAGTACGTTCAAAAACATTAAATTTGGTGCAAATATAATTTCACTTTCAATCCCCACAATAATCGCTACTAGCCTAATATATCTCAGATAAAAATAATTATTTTTACCATTTTGAAAGTTTTTCGCACGTGACTTCAACTAATGTGTGTGTCTCTGATGCTTACCATTGCATTTACAATGCATTAATGCATGATAATTTGCCATACACAAGTCCATGCATCTTTGGGCCCCCTCTATGAAGCCTCTTTCATGCCATCGTCTATCCATTCACCATTTGATCATAAGCAAAAACAACTATAGCTTGACAATGCTTACAATTTTTATATTTTTTTATTATAAAAAACCGACGCCTAAGAGGTGACAGGAGCAACTGGTCAACTTAATTGTGAAAACAAAGCTTGTGATTTCACTCTGTTATATATCTGTTGTGGCTCCTAGGCTTGTGGAAAATTCACGCTTCCAAAACGCAATATATTCTTAATTAACTGCATCTGCATTCTATCTGTATTTGGTATACTATTGAATATTTGACAAAACATGAGTAACGTAAGGTTTATGTCAATTATTTTTTCCGATAATATCATCCGCATGTGGTGGACGTGCCGGAGTGGTTATCGGGCATGACTAGAAATCATGTGGGCTCTGCCCGCGCAGGTTCGAATCCTGCCGTTCACGTTTTCAATGCGTCAGGTTTTTTCTGATTATCATGCTTCATCCGGCAGTGCAGTGGGCTTATTTGGTGGTTCAATTCGTGTGTTAAACTAGGACCAAGGCATGATCAACATGGCTATTTAGTTGCTGCCTGCTGTTTCAATACATCGATTATCAATCAGATTCGAATTGAATATGAAAACCATATAGGGCATCAATATACAACCAAATCCCCGGTTTATTTGACTGAATGGACATCTTTTTTTGGAGTATCTTGTGTACACCATCTCACCAGTTGTGCCATTGCTGAACAAAAAATGGATCAACAGTACACAATTTCAACTCCGATACTTTCTGCACTTGATGTTTCTAGCTAAGATATTTCCAGAAACACATGCTCAAATCAAGTATTGACTGTTCTAGTTAAGTGGTAGTGTAATTGCTTCGTTAAGGTAGGTTACGTCTCTGAATGTAACAGTTATTGAACAGTGTAATCTGGCAAAAGTATGCCATGAGTTCTAATTTAAGATGCAGCATTATTATGATCAAGATGTGGAAAAATATAAACAGAGTCAAAGGTGATGTATTTTCGCTGAAGATCCCATTCTTGGATTTTATGTTCAAGAATGTACAGATAGGGTAGTGTCTCAACTCTTTGCGTTTTTGTACAAACACACTCACACTCTAGAAATTGAGAATGTTCAGAATATTTGCCCTGCTTTTGACCAGACACCTAAACAGGCAATCTAGATTTTCATCAAGATTTTTAATATTTGATTCTGGCTGATGAGAGAATGAACTGCAAAATCAGCCTCGTCAAATTCACTTGCAGGTTGGCTCTTTAAGGAAATAAATCGCCAGCTGCTTTTGCCTGAACTCTTTGCCCCGCCTAAGAACTGCAACAAGGACTCAAAGATGCTGCATGAGACTTCTTCAACATGTTTTAGGGCATCAGTTATGGCAATACAGCCACGATCTTTCTCAAGGTCAGAGATGGATTGATTTAGGATGCTCTTAAGATCCTTCAAAGACGTGTTAATTATTTTCTTGACCTCTTTCCTGGCTTTCATGTATAGTGCAGCTTCCTTGGTGATGCTCAAGTCACTACCACATCTTCTGCGCAAAACTGACTGAATCTCTTGCAAACATTCCTGTGTTTGTGACACTGCATCCCGGGAAGAACTGCACACATCCAAGAGTCTGAGAGATCTATCCAGCATACTATCAACCCATCTCGCACATCAATCTTTTGCTAAGGCCTAACGTGCAACAGGATTAGTTCATCAAAGCAACTGTAGAGATCTTGAAGGGCTAGGATATTTTGCTTCATTGATGAGGAAGTAGAGGCAGTTAGAGAAGACCTCAATCGGGATAATTGATCATCGAACTGTGACACAAATGGGTTAGGGCTACATGGTACACTGGTAGATCGAGCATGATGAGAGGCTGTCGAAGCTGATGAAGAAGCTGCCATTGTACTGGTTTTGGAGAAATTCAGTTAAAAAGACATGAATTTGCAACGTGGTTTGAGGACTTCCCTTCTTACCTTGTTCAATATATATGAAAAGGAGAGGAGGCAAAAGGAATCAATATGTTGCTCTGGTTTTGGCAATATGAAGGACATGATTTTCTGTTGGGATTTGAAATTTTAGCAGTGTTTGATGGATGTCATGAACCTACCCATCTTGCTAACTACGAACTAGTAGTCAACCTCCTCTAGCTATATAATATGCTGGCCAATCTTCAATAATCTTCTGTGTTTGGTACAATTTATCATTCTTTGTGTAAGAATGGAAACACTGCATTGTCCCGTGCGATGTCCAAGAGAGAGACTACTCTCTTTCCTATGCGGTCCTCTGATTTGTGCAGATACATGGACGTAAGAGACAACGAGATATCCTCCTGGGGAGCTCCTACAGACAAACGGAATCTTTACAACTATGCTTAGGACAAAAATTGATGGCTTGCAGTGATCCTCCTGAGGTTAGTTCAGATCTTCTTCTTGTAGTTGCACCCTGCATTTGAGTCATTTGAACTATAAACAACCATTGCGATTTAAACCTCAATTACTTATTTTTTCAAAAAGAAAAAATCTAAAAAGAATCTTGTACACCCCTTTGTCCGGTGGAACTGGTTAGGACTTTGATAAAGTACATACTGGCTTTATTATTCTCCCTCTTTTTTAAATGAACATCCTTCTGCATAAGTTGCACGCGGAAGGCAAGATAAAAATATCAGATATAATAACACGTCCTGGCAAGATCAGTGCCAGCTTAGTGCTACAATAACATACTTGCCTCTAGAACATCTAGACCTTTATGCTTTTCTATGCTTTGGTGTGTTCTTGCACATAAATTTCATGTGCTTATTCAATATAAAAAATATACCAGACAATTATAAAATCTTCTGTCAGAGGACGAGAAAAGATTTACATTATCAGGATTAAAGATGATACGCACGAAAGCAAGAGTAGATTAGAAAATACTATTCGCTAATATTTGATGTGATCATAAAAATTAATGAAAATGGTTGTTGGGATCAATATATAGCAGAACTGTCAAAGTCTCAAATCTATAACTCATGACTATAATACATAAATCTATAACTCATGATAGAAAACAGAACAATGACAGATACTTAGATGCAGGACAGCAGATAATATGGTACCAGTTGAGTAATTCAAGTAGGCAATGAAATCTTGACAGCCCTGGATTCAACCACAATGAATCATTGCCCTCGTGTGCACTTTCTCTGATAATAGTCTATCATCCAGCTAAATCCTGCAGTCCGAGTCCGACCATTTGACACATTGATTATCTATAATTGAACTGAAGGCAGAAGACTGATCAAGAATATAAATGGGAAGTGTCTTTTGATTAATAGTAACCAGTTATAAAGTATCCCTTCCAAGCCCCCACAGCAAAAACACAACCCACCTCCGCCCCCCAAAAAAACATTATTACAAAAAAGCAAGAACCATATGTGATATTTTGACATCATGGGTAAAAATAAATTTAACAAAAGAAAACTTGGTTTCTCTTTAATTTTCTCTTGGCCACCTTTTTCAATGCTTATATTTCACTCTTCAGTTTTTTTTTTCCGTCTCTTTTTATGTTTAAAATTTGAAGCTGAGATCTTTCTGAAGGCATATTGACACCAGGACGGCAGCTTTTAGTGAAGCTGTGAAACAGTAGAAATAGGAATACTTAACACAAGAACTTGGAAGAAATTCGTTTGTATTATGGATTAGTGCCTCCTCGCAAAATTTGCATGTAACTTGATTTACAAGAAGAATACTACTATCATTTCTCTGGTTCTAATTAGATGTCTAAACAAACTTTCTAATGCATCCTTAACAGCTTGAATCTCAGACTCCAATTTCATCATCTGGTTCCTCAGTGAATCATGTCAATGCCCATTTTCTTGTTTTGGGCAATTAGGGAGTCGAAAGCAAGATCAAGATTTTCAAATTCACTGACTTTCCTGATGTTGCACAAGCTTTCCCAACTTTCCTTCTGGTACTCAGATATTGAGCTATTCCATTGTACATGCTCATGAATCTCTTGGATGCATTCCTTTGTTTGAAGCAATGCATCCTTAGTGGTAAGCCTTAGAGATCCATCCAACGCATCATGAGCTCGTTGTAAATTCCAACAGAATTTATTTTTATTTTCATTTTTCATGGCATGTGAACATTTATGGTTATTTCTCATGTAATATGATCAATCATTTGGAACCACATGCTTAGGATAGAATAATTCCTACAAGAAGCCAAGAGGAGTATAAAACTAAAGAAAGTCTTACCTATGGTTGCCCTACACTTTCCCTGCAATATGTCACTTAGAACATGCTTCCACAATTAGCAGAAAAAAGAAACTTTTTTTCGAAAGTAGAATAAAGTTCTTGACCGTAAAATTGGTTAGTTTTATAGAACAACATAATTAAAAAATAAAATTAAAAAAATTATTATAATTTTCTTACATGTATTTTTCATTTGAAACGCCATATTTATACAATTTTTCTTTTGAACCTCCTAAAGACTAAGAATATTGAGGAGGGTTGCTCTGGTTTTCAGCAAGCACCTAAACAACCCTTCTAACACTTCATCCAAATCTTGAATAGTTGAATCCAGTTTTACCATTTTTGTCCTCAAATTCTCAGCTTCCAGAATGCTGATTTGAGTTCTCTTCTTCTGGGCAATGAGCAATGCGTTCAAAGTTGCATCAACTTGTTCAAATTCATTCAAAGAATTCCCTTCTTCTTTCTGATCAAATGCCCCATTTTGGTAGATTGTTAGCCTACACATAACAAAAGGGAAACTAACACTTCTCTTGAAAGATTGTTGGCCCTTTGAGCGTGAAAGCACCCCCAACAAGGCCTCAAATACCCCGGCAGTGACTTGCTCCACTTCCCTCAGCACATCAACAATATTCCCATCTTCCTTTCTCTCTCCTCCAAGTCCAATCCCCAATCTCTTCACCAAACCCTTGACATCTTTCAAGCACCCCTTGATCATCAGCTTGGTCTTTTTTCTCATATTCACATACCCAGAAACCTCATCCCCAACATTGATCTCCCCATTAGACCTCCTCCGAAGGGAAGATTGTATTTCTTTGATGTGCTCCTTCAACAGTGACAGTACATCCTTGGCAATGCCACACACATCCACAAGCCTCAGTGAGCCATCAAGCAACTCATCGACCCGTTTTGCATTTTGGTTCAGTTTGGATTGGTTTTGGGGGAGGAGGATTAGATCATCTAGACAATCATATAGATCTTTAAGGTTGCTTAGTTTGTGGCCTAACGAAATCGGGGCAGCCTCAGAGGATCTTAAGCTAGATAACTGTTGTTGGATTTGAGGGAGTATCGGGTGAGGTCTAGTAGGCAAACTAATTGAACGAGCAGGCTGGTTTGAAGGAGAATTTGCCATGCTTTTTGTGTCTAATTTTGTTGGGTTTTGTTTTTGTAGTCTTAACTTTGGAAAATTAGCGGTGGTTTGTTGAGTGTATATGTAGAGATCATAGCGGGTAGAAGAGAAGCAAAGAGAATCTCTTGTTTTGTCTTCTGGGCATGCATTGTTTTTTTAATGCAGATTTCAGCAATGTTTATGGCATGTCTTTCTCCAAGAATCTTCACATTCATCTTTTAACTTAAAATATTGATTATGATTCTTGAGTTGCGCTAAAGCGTAGCTTCACTACCTTTGCTGCAGCGACAAGTTTGTCTCTCTCCAAATTCAAGAGCCTTTAAAAAGAAGCGTGTGGAATGATAGCTAGCTCAGCTCAGACTTGGATATAAAATAGTAGAAATGATTGAGCAATGTGAGGGCTGACCCTGAGGGCATACTACGAGGGACAGGACTTGACATGAAATGCTATGCTTTTATGATACCATGATCCAGAAAAGGTGCAAGTGCACGAGTGGGCAAAATAAACGAAAACTGTGGTTTGTTTTTGCCCTTGCTTCTTTTCTTTCTAGGCATGGTTTTCTGGGTCATTAATTACATATGTAGGAAATACAAGAGTAATTAGGAGGTTAATTATGGAGTGACATGACATCAAGTTAAGATGAAGATGGGGAGACACATCAGAGCACATGCTGTGCAGATGCAATCCAAGTCCCGACTAACCGCCCCATACTCTCTAACTCATCTTTCATCTTCCCAACCCCAACATGGCTCTTCTTTTCTTCTTAGAATCAGGTGCTTGGATTTTAAATATTCTGACTTCAAAGTGTTTTTTGGAGCTTGGCTTCAAGACACTAGAGACTAGAGAGGTTAACATCTGCTGCAAAATCTCACAAGCAGATTTCACATTTCTCTCTTTTAAAGTAATATAAAGTTGCGGGGACACAACACAACTAGCCTAAGGTAAGATGGCAATACCAGTCAAAAATCAATCCACACCTTGCTCAGTGAGTTCAATCCTCCCTTTCCCCCACGCCCCTTTTTATTTTCGCTCATTCAATATTCAATGATACAATCATATAGTGAGAACACCATCATACAGTTGTTTGCAAAACATATATTCTATCACCTCAAGTACGTGCTCCGAGGCATCACATATTTAATATTACTATCTTATGTGACTCCAAGGAGTATGTGCTCGAAGAACATCATATAGAAAATGAAACAATAGACTTAAAGAAATTTCTTCATTTTCATATCAGATATTACAAAAACTCTAAGCTGACAACAAAGAACAATTAGGTGAAACAGAAGAATACCCAATAATTACGCATCTCTTATTATTATAACTATTACTATTATCAGGGGAAGTCAGAGAAGAATATCAACTTCTCCCACCTTTCTGCCTCTTTTCTTCAAGAGCAGCTGCTTCATTTAGCATGTCAATGGCATCCTTCTGCATATCGAGCTTAGCAAGGGCAACTGATTGCATGTAGAAGGCTGTAGGCCAATCAGGATACACACATTGCGCCTGCATTGCATCTCGAAGGGCTGCATCTGGTTGGTCGTTCATCAGATAGCACAAACTTCTCCTAGCGTATACTGTTGGAGAGACCATGGTTCCAACTTCTATGAACTGGAATTATTATACCATACCCACAAAATGATGAGGAATGATTTGATTAAAACCCCATAATTTATAAAATGATGTGTGATTCAAGAAGACAATAGTCAAGTGAAAGCAAGTCAGCGAAAGATGTGAGCCCAGAAGGAAATACTCCAAGCTAACTGAAATTTGAAACATTGATTTACTTCTATGAAGAAACATGAAGCTTTGAACTTGTATGGAAGTCCTTCAACCAAAGACAAGGGTGACAGAAAACAGCCCCCAGTTTTCTTTCTTGTGGTCCACCAAGTTAGGACTTTGCTTTGATTTCTCTTTTTTTGTGTGTCAATTCTTCTTCCTTTTCTTTTTATTTTCCTTTCCGTGGGGCCCTCGTGTTGGGAGGCATGAATTCAGATTCTACTGCATTTGTAGACTTGTAGTGAAAAAGCTATCAGGGAAATCTGTATTTGTAGACTTGTAGTGAATCCAAATAGATCAAACTAGGCCATAGTTAGCTGGGCTCAAACAGAGTCCAAGATGACAAATTACTCAAAAACCTGCTGCATTTGGCATCCCACATTCCGTTTCGTTCTAGCATATCCTTCATTCAGCAGAAGTGATTCAAGGTTTTGGGTCAGTTGCAGTTGTAAGGATTGCAGTCCTCCCATCCAATACTTGAGAATTTGAGTTGACTCAACAATATTACCACCAGTAGTGAAATAATTTGACCATTAGTGGTAAGATGATTAACTCAAGAGAATTCTCAACTGTTGGATGGAAGAACTCCAAGGTTACAGTCCTCCCCCCAAAAAAAGGAAGGGAAACAACAGAGAACCCAAATCTACTATTCAAATGCAGTGAAAGCCACCTGAGAATAACAGTCAATTGCTGTTTTGAAGTCTTTGTCTTTAAAAGCATAATCTCCGCGCTTCCTCGCCTCCAGCATATCTCTCATTTGTTGCGTCCATTCTTGAAAAGATAACTGATCCCATGCAGAAAATTAGTCCAAAAGCACAACACGGGGCAAGGGGATGTAAAGTCACCTAATTTCACCAAGTAATGAGTAATATACCTCATTTGTCCCCTCATCGTCCCTGTAGTGATTCGTGACCAATAACTGATGAATTGCTGTGAGGTCTATCCTAGAGCACGCTTCACCCATTGGTGACAGATGCCGCAGTGGGGTGGACGAGGCCTCTTCTTGCTTTGATATCCCAAGCATGACATGAGATGGAACCTGCATGCTCAAAACTTTACCCCAGTGAAATTTCGTAGTGAAGGGTAATCATATGGCATATAGAAAACTGAGAGGATAGCCCTATACATCTGATTTTGTATTCAAAGGAGCAAGCGTTGAAACAAGGTCCTTCGTGTTAGGCCGCTCCCGTGGCTCATCTTGCAAACATTGAGATGCAAGATTAACAACCACAGTGGCTTCTTTGGCGGAAAATTTGCCCTCCAAATGAGAATCCATTAGGAGAACTATGTTCTTCCCACGTATCATGTCTAGGGCCTGTAAAAAATGACCAAGTTCTCAAAGTGCCAGCAACTAAACCAAATAAGAGGAGCCAAATATATAAATGCATCCAGTTCTTAATCATATTTAAGTTTAAACAATTTATTTGGATCAGAAAACAAGTTCATAGAACTGTAAACTGATCAAGGGGTGCAATATGCAGCATATGCAATAATTCCAGGAAGAATCCTGTATTTTTATGCACTCCATAAAAGAAGGCAGACAAAACTGTGAACAGAGATTTACTAATAATGAAACTAGATTATAGGTAATGCAATTCAATGATATAAAACTTACGTGATTGGGAGGGATATGCTTTCCGCTCAGCAAATCCAAAAGAATTGTGCCAAAGCTGTAGATGACACTTTCAGGAGTAACTTTCCCTGAAATTAAAAAATGAAGTTAAAAGGAAATGCAACACAGGCTACATCTCAAACATTTGAGCTGCTATAGCACACAATTGATCACAGCAGTACAACCTGATGCAGAATATGGCAGACGCTAAAAGATTGAAGAATGTATGCAAGAAAGAAGGGTCACTGTCCTCTAATCCAAATAATATAACATGATATTTCGGTTGATAGTTCTTAGAAGTATATGTTTACTGATTTCAGATTCCAAGGTACACTGGTAATGCCATAATGTAACCAACTACAACAAGAGGCACAGAATTGACAAATAAACAAAAATCCCAGTGGGGATGATGCTGAAGCAGGAACACTTGTCCACACTGACCTAATACTCAAAATCCCAACAAAATCACCCATACCCATACCTAGTCCGACACTCAAAATAGGCTCACTTGAAAATGGACCCAAAGCCCAAATTGATCCAAACCGAATCAAACCCGACAAAAATTTCCTACAAAGTTTCCTTTTTTTTTTTGCAAGACATGCTTATTAGACTAAATATCAGTTAACTGGAAGACCACCCGAATCGAAAATCACCCAGCCTGAAATGTCGCTGGACCTGAAATTTGACCCAATCCAAACTTAATCTAAACCAAATGACCCGTTTTCGATGTTTGCAGGGTCCATGGACAACAGCCTTGAGCCTAGCTAGGAAGCCTAGCTAGGAGAGGTTATTTCCTGAAATTTGCCAACTAATACCCTAATGCAGTTTGGGAAAATCTGTGTATACCCTTTAATTTGCCAACTAATACCAATATGTTGCCCCTATTGACATTGTTCTATTAATGATTTGAGATTGATTACTGATTAAGAGTTTTTCTTTAATACAAGCTCAGATTCTGCAGATTCATCCAAGAGTGCTTTAGAGAACTAAGAAAGAGAAATGATGTACCATTTCTAAGATACTCTGGAGGGGTGTAGGCAAGATTAGTGCTGTAACTTTTTCCGTCCCTACTGTTTTTCATCAATCCAAAACAGGAAAGTCTAGGATCACCATTCTACAACAGCCACCATAAATAAAATCACAAAACCAAGTAGATGTATAATAAACTTATGTGCATGTATATAGTAGTCAGCAAGTTCAGACTTTGCAGGAGTTCAGCAATCTTACCTCATCAAAGAGAACCCTATAGGCATTCAAATCATGGTACAATGGATGTCCTTCACAACTGCAGTAATTTAAGGCCTCAGCAACATGAAGAGCTATTCTCAACCGCATTGCCCACTCAATTGTCTGGTTTTCCCTGAACAACATTAACAAAGGATCAGATAAGATAACTGAAACAAGAAACAGATAAAAAAATCCTCATCCTGCTGATCAGGATCAAATAGCTTCACCAATCATCATTTCAACAAGCATGGAGATGTTTAATTCATAAAGATATAGTAGTGTAACATGTTCAACCATGCATTCGTAAATGTCACCCATTTTTCCCAAAAGCAGGACACTGTCTATTTCCAGCCCTTGTAAATTTCCCGAGTTCATCTCAAATGCTAATACATCAGCATCAAAATGTCCTCAAGCATTCGAAAAATCGAATTAATATGTGAGGTTCAATCTTCTTTGAATTCAGGGCTGAGGAAAAAGTACCTAATCACATATTAACTCCTGTGTCTATAATAGGGCTATACCCTGACAAAGCAGCACTTACCACCAGTAGCATATTAACACAAGGGAAGTCCTAATTCAAGCATTCTGGGTTCCTATTTAACAAAGTGCTAGGATTGCAGTTCATCATATTTCCAAATCCTGGTGTTTAATGCACATATATTCAGATACCAATACCATGACGAGCAATGTGAGCTCCTATACAGCTATACATTGGTTAACATCTTCATAAGCATTTCAATCTCTTTCACAATATTGAAAATAACTATCAGGCAATTCAAATTAGCACAGACAAAAATTGCATCCATTGCAGATCACAAGGCACAATCTTTCACTCTGAAAAGCGGCATAGACTGCAATGCAGTATGCAGCCGACAGCAACCAAAAGATATTTTGTTATTAGCATACCCCATAAATAATACTTTTTATGAGACCATGACTATTGCATAAGAAAGTATGAGCAGACCCCGACCAAAGCCGACACAAAACATATCATCATTTAATGAATCAATGTCGCTAAAAAACACCACGTTAAAGCACGTTCCTCCATCCACAATATCACTAAGTACCACCACAATAAGTCTGCATCACCCACAACAGAACCCAAAATGGGCAGCCACATGTTTGCCCATGACAATTAAGCATTTAAGTCATTCCTAGACCAAATATTCTCTACTCTTTATGCCATACCCAAGCATGAGTCTTTTCATAATGCGAAGTACCTGGCCCATAAATTCATACCAAATAAATACATTGAAACAGCAAGCAGAAACATATGACACGAGAATCAATCAAGACAATGAGAGAAGATAAATAGCATAGGAAGAACGCATTACAGTGAAACAAATGCTTGGCAAGCGTATCATTGGGCATGTACTCAGCGACTAGCAACCTCTCATCGCCATCACAGCAATACCCAATCAAATTTGCAAGCCTTTGGTGCCTCAACTTCCCAACTCCCCATGCTTCCTCCTATCACAATTTCAAACAACCCAACACACAAAAAAAAAATGCATCAAACACTTGGGCAACAATCACCAAGAACCCTCACACAAAAACGAAACGATGTATCAAAAATTCGGATAATTATTTTTTGTCCAGAGAACTGAAACCCGAAATAAGACAGCTAACCAACGGAGCAAACACTTGGACAAGAAAATCACTAAAAGTCGCACAAAATTTTTCCCAAAAAAGAAAAAAAGTAGGAATAAGCTCCGCGAAACCGAATGTATAATGCTTTGAAACAACATAACGACCAAAAGCGTCTATAAATTTTGCCAACAAACACCCAGATAACAACAAAGAACCAATGCCCAAAATCACTAAAAAAAAAAGATAAACTTTGGGCAGAAAACGTAAAAATACAAAAGGAACAATGTATGGAACACCTAAGCAAGAAAAATGATGAATAAACCCATGTAAAATTAGCGACAAACAAGTAGTATATTAAACAAAGAAAAAGCAAAGTTCAACAAGGGATAAACCGCAAACTGTTTAGGATCAGGCCAAGCTAATTTGGTGAACTTCTTAACGGCGATCCACTGCTGGTTCTTGAGACGGCCCTTGTAGACAAGATTGGGGGCGTTCTCGCCGCTCTCTGACACAATGAATTCTGCGCAGAAGCTGTTGGTGGCCGCTTTGAGGTCAGCAAAGGAGAACTCAGCAAAGGCAGAAGCGGCGGCGTTGGTGGCGGCCTCGGCCGGATGCTGGTGGTGGTTCTGGTGGTGCTTTTCAAGGTGGGTATCTGATAGGAGAGAGGATTGACAGCAGCCCATGATGGTACCGGGACTAGCTCTGTTCTGGGTCTCTGCCCGCCTTTTGTGGTTGTCAGACCAAAAGCAATAACATTTGAGGGGAGTAAGTAGCCCTGCTGCACCCTGCAGAGAGAGGGGAGAGAGAGAGGGAGAGGGAGGACTCAAGAGAGAGAAACAAAACTACAGCCTTCGTCTTTCCAGCCAACCGTGTGCATATCAGCATATGCACAAGACGAGGCCTGGAAAGAGACAGACGTATAACATAGGTGGACAAATGGGAATGGGAATGGGAATGGGAATGGGAATGGGAAATTGGCAAGTGGAAATTCACTGGAAATTCTTCCATAATATATAATAATTTTTTCATGGTCCCAAATCCCAATCATTAAGACGTCATCTATTTTATTTTGTATGTGCAATGATAATAATCTCTGTGCAAAATCAGAAGTTATACACATCACATATATACAAGCAAATTGATGTGATACAAATTTGATGTATTATGATAGATGTGAATGGTGAATCGAACTCTGAGGCAAGCACAATATACATATGAGAAGATTGTTATGGAGATGAATATTGGTAGGGTGAAGAGTGAAGCTGAATTGTACAATAAATAATAATAAAATGTATGGTTCTGAGCAGCTTCCATATCCAAGTCACAAAGTGTAGAGGAGGAAGTGGCTAATTTTGAGAATTAGAACACTTGTCAATTGGAATCAAATTAAAGGGTAGAAAATTCCTTCATTACCTTTGCCTTTGCCTTTGCCTCAGGTCAAGGTTGTTGGCAATTGCAATGATTTGGCTCATGTCTTCATCCCTGTTTCCATTCCTCCATCTGCTCACTTTCAACGTGGATTCCTTTTCCCTTTTTTTCAGTAATTGATTAATTAATAGCATCAAGACAACACAGTATTCTGCACAGTATGAGCAGCTCCCCTTCTCGATGCTTTGATAAGGTGTTTTAAGTGTTGATTTCCATGTCTTTGGCCACTCGTGATCTGCCTAACCCAAGCATACATTGCACTTATATATGCGGCATATATTAGGTGCCGCTGGCTGTACTTTATGCAAGACAAAGACAGTTTAATAACATGCATATACTCTATAGGAATGGACAAATAAAATTAAACTAAGAGTCTTAACAATATTGTAGCTCCTTTAGTTTTTTTTTTTTCGCGAGTACATAAGAGACACAAAATTAATCTAAATCGAAGTTAAATCAAAATTTTAGTAAACAATTCTTAAATATGTCATCAATTACATATATAAACCACCACCCATATGTTTAGATACTATATAATAAATAAGTGTCACGACCATAAAATGATATGACCAAAATGAGAGCGATTAAAGTGGGTGATTCAAAAGTAGGTCATGATTTTATTATAGATTTGATTAAATTAAGGGGTTCTTTAGCTTGTTTGTAGGGCTTACTGTTGGCAAATGGAAATAGAGAGCAATCATTTTTTTCCTGTTAATTATAATCCCCATGGATTCTTTAGGCATATATCTAAATATAAAATAGTTAGTTAGCCATTATATATTCCTTTATAAGAAGCTAGTAAGTAGCCTGAAATCGTTTAGCTAACTAGTATACAATCAATTTGTAGGACTATTAAAAGAAATGTCTCATAAAATGTTGGGTTCCCCCGGATACTGATGTCCAACTGTTGGAAGTTATTCTGATCAAAAACACTGTTAGTGTAAGACTGGAGTTAGATCAGCGGACGGAGGCTCGGGGTTGAGGACCGGCCAAGGCAGTGGCAGAGGAGTTGAGGGAGTGGATGATGTAAGCAACAAAGCGTACCTACAAGGAGGGCTCAGTGTATAAACATATTAATGATTCCGGGTGCATAATGCCATATTTACAATTACAAATGTTATACTTTCATCAAACAATGCATACAAGGCCATAAGATTTTATCCCAAAATCAATTGACAATAGCAAGAGTAACTCACAAGGTTACAAGCATGCTCAAAGATCTCTTAATTTGTCAATGTAGGATTTCCTCACTTTTATAACTTCAACAGAAAATGTGTTATTTTCCTATGATTTGGTTAGTACAACGACAAACAACATAGATAAATAGGGTTTGCGAAGATGCAACCGCACAAGTCTTATCTATGACGTGGGTTGGTATATATGGTAGTTACAATTAGAACAATTTCTATTGGTACAACATGTAAAGAAATTCAAAAGGCAAAAAATCAAAAAATCCCACTTGATGGGATACCTCTCTGGCTCTGCTGTACAAAAAAAAACGAAAAACAGGTAGATAAAATGAAATCCATAAATGAAGTCCATCAGAATGGAGCGTTTGATTTATATGAAGATGTCAGTTTGCTTGGATTGAGCTTTAAGGTCTTTAAGTTTCTTGAGAATGTTGGTGAAGTAATCCTGCAAATACTTCTCCAGTGTAACAACGTCTTTTGGATCCACGCCCAGAAGTTGATAGGTCTCATTCATCGGAACTGAGAACACCGTGTCACTCGTAAGGACCTGAAAAGCTCCCCCAGCAAAAATTCACTAACATCAATAAATTTCACAATACATGTTTGAGCAAGTTCTTTTGCAGGAACAAGAGAGAACTTGTGACTCCCAGATTTCTTGCATTTGAACTGAAGTTCAGCTATGATATGGGACAAGTAATAAAAAATGTAAATATAGCAGCAGAAAAAATGGCTTTTACCTCTGAAAAAGCCAATCTATCAGCAACATCATTTGTCCACTGAAAAATCGGGTCAGCTGACGTGTAAATCTTAAGATGGATACAGGGACAGTCGTCACATTAGCATCCTGTCCTGCTAGCCTCTCACACAGGGTTATAACCTAGCGACATCAAAGGCACTTTGAGTATATTACAAAAAGTACAGTCTGAAAGGTCAACTCAGGCTAAAATAAGCAAAATGGGGATCCAAAGAATAAATGAAACCTCCCAGCTCTTATGGTTCCAAGAAGAGACAATACAATTTGAAAAAGTTCTGCCACTCGATCCACTTATAAAAGATTTTCTACAATGATCACGATGAAATGGACATGCTTATGCTCTCAAGGCGATGAAAACAGATTCCATTACCTCTTGGGTTGTCCATGCACGAGGTCCAGCAAATGTGAGGAGCTTTCCATTAAGTTTCTCATTCCGCAATGCTATGAAAGTCAGTCGAGCTATATCCTGGGTAAAAAGGGAAATGGGTTCAGGTTCTTATCTCTCTTTTGCGTGGGGGTGGGGGAGGGGGAGGGGGAGGCAAGGTGACTTTCCATCCGTATAAAATGGTTGGCAGAATGAAGGCATCAACTATTGTGCACTGACCTGAGTATCCATATAAGCTATCCGTGTGGGAGCATCTGTTCCCCAGACAGACTTCTCTTCCAATATGGGCACAGCATACTGCCCAATAAGACCCTGATATGTGGAATAAAGATCAGCAAAGTTATGCTTCAGTGTTTATTTAAATACAAACGCTTGAGGAATCATCTACATGCTTGAATAAAAACAACATTGTCATGCAAAAGATAAATAATACGAGAAAATTGGTCAGTCCAAGACTTAACGTTGATAGAAAACTTTGCACATTTGTAAACCGAATAGAAGTTGTGTGGGAAAAACAAATCATTCCATCAACTAAGTTTTGCACTGAATTTACCTGCATGAAACCACATAATCTTATTGTAACATGGTTCAGTCCAGAATCTTGAAGAAATTTCTCAGTGCAATATTTGATCTCCATCAGTGGCACTTCTGGATGTTTGTCACAGTTATGGATAGAAAAGAACACAAATTTTTGAATTCCCATTGCTTTTGCACATTGTATAAGAGCAACTTTGCCTTCCCAATCTACCTAAATTTAACAAGAGGGTTACAGAACATTAGATAGCTCGATTTTAAAAAAAAAAACAAAAGCTGAAGGGAAGCTCATATTAAAAGATTGTACCACTGATACATAGCATGAAAGTTCACAAGGTAAAAAATTAGGGTACAAGGTGTGATCTGTATTAAGATACCCGTTACTTATTAGAACACATCAAACTAGGTGATAAGTTATAACCACAAATATGATGACTGCTCCATATATAAGCAGTTAGGCTCAGGGAATTGAATGCTATGCTGTGGAATTAACATCAGTAATATAGTTGAAACTGAAACACAAATAATTTTCACTCTCAAGTGATTAATGGCCGAAAAACGTCAGTCAGAGGAAGAAACTCGGAGAGAAGATTAGTGCTGTGCTGAAGCTAAAGGCACAACTGCCTGCTACTGGGATTTGAATACTCGAAGTGCTTTTGATCTCATAGTAGGTCCACAATGTTAACCGTAGCTCGATAACTGTTTCAAAGTAAACATCAACTTCAAAAATTACCTTGTTTATATAAGCCAAAACTCAGAAGCCTCCCTTTACATAACAGTCCGTAGAAGCTAGAATCAGGAGGCTATGCTCGTCAATAAATGAGACAACTCTAGGAGATGGTGCTTGTTATTAATTTTCCACCAAAGATTAACACACCCAGCATCCTGTTTGAGCGGCTTACATTTCTTAAAACGATTCTTGACTTAGGTATTAAAAGTGGGTGAAGTAAAATATTGTGACAGATGGATAACATTCTTGTTCTGAACACCACAGTATGAGGTAAATGATCCATTGGTCACAGATTTTAGGTTCATGAAGCTAAGCCAAAAGGCTGAGTTCACAAGCAAGAAGCCACGAACCAGGAATGTCTTGAGGTATAGTAAGGAATATGGCAGGCTAGTCTCTTCATTTTGCCAAATGAAACAAACTATATGACTAGGTTATGTGGGGTGGGGGCATAACAATCTGAGACACCATTTTCTGAGTCCTTTTTATTTACGATTAAGTGCTTAGGAGACTGATAGCCGTGAAGTAAGCAATTTCCTCACTAGACAAAAGATAGCAAGCTGCCAAAAGCACTACATCATAAAATTCACAATATATCCAATCTCTTCCCCATCCCCAAATTAAAAAGGGAAGAAAAAGGACAGAAATAGTGGATTTACTGGCTTAGAAGCATGACTGTAGGAGTAAAATAATATTAAAAGCCACGGGCATCTGTTCCCCCCAAAAACGTTTTTGAAAGAAATAACAATGAAGAAAAATGTAAACTCTCCAAATAATGCTTACTGTTTTTATAGGCTCTTCAGGGCGTCCAGTGGCGCAGTCAATGACTGTATGAACCCCAACAAGTGTTGCCGGTATCGTCTCTGGTTTGCTTAGGTCTGCCTGTGCAAAGATAAATTTGTGATCAGGGGACACAGACAGCCAAGCACCAGAAAAATGCAGATTATCATTGTCAGGACACAGGACTACGCAAGCATGATTCTCAAGAGTTAAGACCGGGCATGAATATTCTTAGAAGGAAGGAATGTAACTGCTTTGATTGCGCAAAAGAAAAAACATATGGACTCTAAAGCTTACATTAACAACTGTTGCACCCCAGTCGCGAAGGAAGTCAGCAGGAGCCGGACGGGGTCTCACAAGACATCGTACGTCATAGCCTTCATCAAGTGCCCGTCTTACAATTTGCCTTCCAAGAGTACCCGTCGCACCAACGACTAAGATACTTGTTGGCCTAACAGGAGTACCTGGAGCGTAATTGGTTGATGCAGCTGGTTGGGCAGTGCATGTTACTAAAGGTTGCACATGAGACCTCCCTGAGAAGAGGAAACAGTTATAACTGTAATTAGAGCCAACAACATAGTGCAGTTGGTATGAATGAAACAATTGAATTCTGCTCTTGCTTTCTTTCGGGAAGTCAATGACAATCCCATCTATCAATGCTACTTGGAACTCGTTGCAATGAACTGATAACATAGAATATAGCACTCAAATGCACACATAACAATACAGGGCTAGTTCATCTGACTAGTTCAAATTGACATTTCTGATAAGAAATCCCTATTTCTCCAAGTTTAAATGTATAGGCAAATAATTGAGAGAGGAAGGGATTTTTTCCCCGGCACCATCATGATTTGGGAACAAGATAGAGTGTGCTCCAGCTAATGGTAATCAACCAGCGTTTTAGTAATCTGGAAAACTGGTGACAGAAATCAACTTGGAAGATTAACACTCCAATTTTCTGAGAATAACGTCTCCTGCGCCCCTGGCCTACCGATTTTCTCAACACGCAAATACAACATATGGAATCATTCAAAACCAGGAAAGCAAGCAAGATTATGGCCCGGAGCAAGAAAACCATCAAATTTAACAAAAACAAATCTGGACAAGCACTCTCAATTTCATGTCCATGACGAGTAACATAGATCATAGATGCATTCCGGTCAAAACTAGTTTCAGGGCTCATGTGGAGAATGATGAATTTGAACTATGCAATGACTTGGATGAATTCACAGAATCTGCATAGGAAGTGAGTTGGAAGTAAAAGGAAATCATTACCGGAAAGAGAAGAAGAAGAAGAAGTGAAGACAAGGTTTTGTAGGACAAGATTGCGCTTCCATGACAAAAAGCTGCGGGTGGTTTGGCACTGATGATGGTGGTGGTGCTGATGGAGCTCCGGTGAAGTGGCTACCTGGGCCGGGAGCCTTCCCGCCATTATCTCTCTCTCTCAACACTACACAGACACTCGCTCTCGAACTAGGAATTTGGATAGGGGAGGGGAAGAAGAGAGGGAGAGAGCCAAGTAAATCAGAAGAGGAACGGGAAACAAGTGGAGAAGGAAAAGGATAGATGTGAATCACACAACACACACACACATTCTGATCTTAGAATTGCCACGTCCTTCTCCATCCTCATCCCATTCTCTCTCGTCGTCTCCTAAGCATGCTCGTTTATACTTGAGTCCCTAAACGCAGATCAAAAGTTTAACTTAAAAATTAATTTAAAAATGTAATTTTCTTTTGCCGGTAAAAAAATATATATAATTTAAAAATAAAATTTCCATCTCTAGATATACAACCATAAAGATTAAACTGTAACCATTCTAAATCCTATTTATATCTTATTATTCTTTCAATAGAACATTTACATATTTCTTTCCAAAAAGTACAAATTTGCAAAATAAATAAATAAATAAATACAGAACAACAATTAAAACTCCTAATATATATTTCTTTTTGTTGAATCACAATTGGGAAAAGACAAGGCTTTTTTGGTTTTTTTGGGGGGGTTGAGGAAGTGTTGGGTTTGCATGCCGCCTCCTGTAATACTAAGAAGATTCCTTGTCAGTTGAGTGGTTTTTCTTCAGCTGGCAAAACTGTTGTCATTTACAGAAACTGAATGTTGAAGCCAGAGAGTGCTGCTTTGCTCAGCAGAAAAAGGCCGATATGTACAACTTGAGCTGATGCCCCTGAGGCTGATATACGGTACCTACATTTACCAAACTTAGTTGGAGAATCTTGATCTATGGAACCAATAGCAGACAAGATAGCGAGAAGTTGCAGTTTCAATCTGTAAAATTTGAAAGCAGATCCTCCAACTCGAGCTGATCAGATGTAACAATAAGACCAGGATCCTTGGTTTCCTGGCGGAAACCTTTTCAAGAAGCAAATCCTGACCCTTTCCATCTTCTGATGAAGTGAATTCCTGTTCATCCTTGAAAGTTCGGTCATAATCTTTCAAATCAACTTTATCATAATCTTCATGGTAATCTCGAAGGCCTGAGTCTCCTCTGAAACTTTCACATATGCAAGATGCTGGGTTCTCATAAAATGAACCTGTGCCCTGCTTCACCTCACTGGGCTCACCCATGAAACCAACCTGATGAGTTCTGACTCCTGAGGCAAATTCCTCCCAAGTCATGTTGTTGCGATTCAACAACAGGCGGGAGAGCTTTTTAGCATTTGGACGTATAGTTGGCTTGTGCCCGTAATATCTCCTACAACAAGGTCAGTGCCTTTAGCTACTTGTTTTAAACCTCATTCTAGAAATCTACTAATATGGCTATATTTAATAATTATAAAAACAGATAAAAAGACATATGGACAACAGCCATCATCCCAAAGTTCCACTACACCTAAGCAAGTTGTTCCGGGGGTTTACATTGTACACACAGGCTTGCACTTGAATTGCATAGAAATAAGGGCAAGCAAACAAAGACAAGCAGTTTTAACGAAGAGGCTGTCCAGCAACAAAGAGATATCAAATGTGCAGTACCTTCTTCCAGCTAAAATTCTGGCCATGTTTCCATTGTTATTTGTGACGAAAACATCACTCGCGTCACAAACAATGAAATCTAAAGCAGCCATGCGAGCAGAATATGATGCAAATGGAGCCATCTCCTCTTGACTGGCTAGAGTATCCTTAGAATGAAAATTTGGGAAGAGAGCCCGAAGAGGTGCCAATGTCTCTTCTCCACCATAAACTTCACCAGATGCCACGTATACATGCACATCACTGTTAAAGCCAAGTGCTCTCAGCATGAGACCAACTTCCTCAGGAGTAAGTGGACACTTTCCCTGCCTCCTCTGTTTGTCAGGGTTGCTTTTCTGTCCATAATTTCAAATTGATTTTTCAGGAATGTTTATCCACTTACAAACTTAAGCAGTGCTAAGTACACAAGAAAACTTACACGTAGTGTTTTCCACCGTCTCCTTATGGCACCGAGTTCATTCCTTTCTTTCTCACCTCCTCCATAATCGCATCCGGAGAATGCAAGCATATCAGGCTCAAATCTGTTAACGTAAGATTCATGTAAGCAAACAGATTTCCAGCCTTTTTTCAAATTAGATTCCTTTATTCTTTGCCCTTTTTTTGGGTGCGATGAATCTATTATATCAGCTCAGGATGAGAAAGAAGGTTCTATTATATTAGCTAAACAATAAGGGCAGACACCCTCCACCCCGGGTGCTAAATAAGTGATCAGATTAGAGGTTCATAATCGGAATCAGGAACCACATCACTTTCTAAATAAAATTGATTCCTGGAGGGGCTATCTGCAGTAGGGGGCCACTATCATTATATTCATCAACTCCATGAAAGCACAGTTCAAAAAACTAAAGACTTTCCAGGAGTTACCTCAAATGCAGGGCAATAAAATGTTCGCTTCTCATCCTCATTCTGTCAACCAACTTTCCGCCCAATTCAGCAATTGGATCAGTGAATCTTAAAGCATGGTAGTTAACCCTACATCTAAGCTTTTGAAAATCCAGATCCAATTTGTTCGATAGCCTGTAATCAAATTTAGTGAGCTGAACAGCCTGCAGGACAAACAAAATACAAGTTGAGTGGGTAATAAGCCTAGATACAGCAGAGTACAAAGTCAAGAAAGACAACACAACACTAGAAAGGCAAGAAACTACTACAAAGTTGTTAAGCAAAAAAGATTTCCAAGTTTCAATCATCTGATCAATGATTTAGAGAACACAAGTCACATGGTAATTGGAAATTTCATGAATTTTACAGCGCTGAGTTTGTGTTTAGTAGACACCAAAAGTAACATGGTAAACAAGGGTCACGCTGTTCTTGTCTCAGTGTATGTTGTTGAAATATGTCAAAATCTGAAAGTGTTGCAGTTATAAAAGATAAATAGTTTGTCTTTCATTAAGTACTAGTGCAACAAATTTGTAGTCCTCCAGCATTTTCATTTAAGTAGTTATAGCAATGTTAATATCAAACAGACAGTTTTAAATCTAAAGGGGCTTGCTTGACACAAATTCTCAAATGAAAAGTTACTCACATGCTTCTTATTGAGAAGAGGCATAATCCGATCTAGGTAGTATTTCGGACCGCACTTCCTAGGAACACGAGTACGAACTGGAGTAAGAACTTTTCCTCCAACTGTTGGAAGCGCCTTTAAAATTTTGACGTCATTTGATAGAAATGATATGAACCAATTAATGTCAAAAATGTCACCAAAGTCACTGCAAAACTCCAAGAAATGAGGTAGATAAAGGTGTGAGACACATGCCATTTTTTTATTTTATTTTTTTTGCAGATTAAAGAACTAATCATATAGACTACAGGTTGCTCACAAACTTGTTGTCTAGACTAACCTAGCATCCTTCCAATAAGATTTCTGGTCCAGCATTGGGGCAATAAGAGTAGCATTCAGGATATAGGCTGCAACAACGGCATCAGTAATCTGTCTCCATAATAAGCATGAAAAACTTGGCATAAGAAATAAGCAAGGCCAATTACAGTTGAGAGTTCAAGCACATCCAGAACAGTAGTGATTAGATTATAATCACTTACAACTAAGACGCTAATAGGTTTTCCTCGGTTTAGATCCATTGAGTTATTGATGTCAATAACCTACATTATTTGATCTATATCATCTCACATCATATAAGTTAAGCTTCTTGATTGGTGTCAAATAGCATGAGAAAAGCATATTGTATACAAACCTTTAAAGGAAGTAAAGAAAAATGGCAAGAAAGCCAATCAGAGGGTTCGAAGCCTTTCAACTGGAGCTTTCTTACTGACTATTACGGTATGCATTGCCAATAGCACAAAAAAGTATGCATTTGCCCATAAGGTAATAGATAATAAATGTTCTCAAGGGACACCCGAAATAGGATGGTCCCTCCCACCAAATTCAATCACTTAAGCTAGTCTGCAATGGCCTAAATCCCAAAAACAACCAAAAGAAGAAGAATCAAAATACGACAACCAAATTAACAAGAAGAATTCAACAAAAGAGAGAAGAATACGTATTTCCAATTATGAGAATAGGTTTGATGGCCTTGATCTCCATTCACCAAAAAGAAAATAGAATAAGTGCATCTATAAGCAAATGTAACTCCTGTCACGCATTCGTTTGATCATCCAAATGAAGTAGTTTTTAGCTAATTAATACTGAAAAGCTAACGGATAACCACTTGTCACACATTTCACACCCTTCCATCTCTTATAAACCGAATTAGCTAACTAAAGACTATGTCTAATTAAGAACATGATCATTTTAGACACGTTTGAGGTATGAATGAACCCATAGAACCACTTATTCGAGAGGGAAAGAAATCACTCACCCCTGTTCTTTGCTGGTTTAATCCTCCACTTGTAGAAATTAATAAGTAGCGATCAGGGTGAGTTTTTGCACGAGCAGCTGTAGAGACCCAAAATAAAGGTTAGAAAATCAAGAATGCCATTTAATTTGAACATATCAATTGGCAACTTGAAGCTGTGAAAATCTCCCCCAGAAATATTTTTCACTTTGGAATATAGCATTGTGCAGCTGCGACTGGATTGGATTACAAGAACCCAGGATTCTGTTCAAATTGATGGATTAGTTTTCCCCTTGCCGGGGAGAGAGAGAGGGCTTACGGAGAAACCCTTTGCTGGCATTGCTGCAACCGTAATAAAATTCCGACGAACTCGTACTCCAAAGATCACGGCTCAGACTCACAGCTCCACCCTGTCATTTTTTTCATTCAACGAAAACGAATATTAAGATTTTAAAAATCAAGGGAAAAAACAGAAGAAGCAGTAATCCAAACTAAATATACCTTTCTATGTTCATGAATCAATTGTTGAACCTGAAACAGCAAAACCTCAGGCGATCAGAGAAATGAGGGAGAGATGATGATGATGATGGGGATGCGTGGGAGGTAGGGGGAAGTACCGTGGATAAGCGGCGGTGTTGGAGCTGGTCAAAGACGGGAGGAGAGAGAAAGGGGAAGAGTAGAAGGAGAAGAAGGAAGACAAAAATGATGGGGATAAAACGGCGGTGGCAGTGGTAAGTTTGGCGGCGGATGATGGGTTGACCAGCGCCAATCCCGTTATTATCTCTCTTGGAAGACGTGTCAGCAGAGGCGAGAGACTGGCGGAAGAGAGCGAGAAAACAGAGGAACGAGTTTTGGTGCTGTCTGTGTAAGTATTTGTGTTTGGTGGTGGCGTTCTTGTGCGGCCTTGTACCCCAGACCATCTCCTTTCCACCGCCGGCAATGATCGCGGCGGCGTAGTTGGTTTCTGGAAATTTCAGTAGCTGTTTTCTCTATCTCTCGGTGGTGGACTCTGGCTGAAGCAGAAGATCGAGAACAAATATAGAAATCAACGCCAAGCAGGCATTGAATTTGATGGTTATATATATAGAGAGTATGTAGTTAGTTGGGGTTTGTTGCTGTACACGGTGGTTGTTGAGGGATTCCCTCATCACTGCCCTTGGTCTTTGCTGCCTGACAACCCCTTTTTCATTTGCTTTCTCTCTCCTACATCACCCTCCCCCGTCTCTGATCTGCAAATTTTAAACGGGTTTCTTCGGATAAACCACCCTTTCTAACAAGCACCATCTTTTTTCGAAAATGTTCCAATATTTTACTACCAGATTATATCCTCAAAAACAAAAAATAAAATTTAGGGATTTTTTTATATTCAGAAATTTTATCACTCCGTAATTTAATTGATTAGTGTATACATCTAACCTTGGTTTATGAAAAGATTATTATTATTTTATCTTATAATAATATACATAAACATTAGATTAGACAGGTTAAGTATATGAGAAGAAATTTTATTATTATGGCTCCTTTGTTTATATTAATTTACAACGATGGTTTGGATTTTCACTCTAGTTAATTTTAACTAATTATTTTCTTGGTTATATAAAATAAAATTAAAGCTGGAGTTTAGATGAATTTTTTCATGTATCTAATCTTTTGTCTCAATAGAATTCAATTTAATTTTTTGTGCAATGTATCCACCATAGGTCCTATTTGACAATTAGTTGTTAATTATTATTAGCTATTAATGGTTAATTTTTGTATTAGCTATTATACCCTATTTGACAATCAACTGTTACCTGTTAGTTATTTGTATTAACTTTGAGGAAAAATTATTTGTTTCAAATAAAGCGGTTTGGTTAAATTTTATTTTATGTCCATAACTCAATTTCATTAACTGTTTTATATATTCTAATTATTTTTATTTCATATTCATATTTATTATCAACATTAATTAAGGATTATATGATATATAAAATTACATTTATACCTTCTACACAATTTTAATTATGAATATTTTTTAAAGTTTATTTTTAATAATATATTTGATATTAAAATTATTTATTTACTATGATAGACTAAATTATTTGTTAAAATAAAAAAATTAACGTAAATATTTATAATCATCCTCTAATTTTCAATGGCAATTAACGTATTTTCACCTAAATGTGAAGGTTAATATAGTAATTTCAAGTATCGATTGTAATAGACTCTTCAAAAAATATTTGCCAAACACCGTCTTAACTGTTTGTGATTAATATCAAGGGGCTAAATTATGTAAGAAATAAGAATAGATGACATGAAAAGTTGAAATTTATTTTGGCATTATATTATATTATATAAAAAGGTCAAGCCCGATGATATATTTGATATTCATATATGTTAGTATAGTAGTAAATTAAATTTTATATCATATATCAACTTTTATTGTACATTTGAGATGGATGAAATATTGTGTAATAAAACATTGTGAATAACTGAACCATATTATATACTATTAGCTTAGCTTTTGGCAAATTTTGATCCTTGAATTTTACAAATAAAAAGGTTGTATTTTTTTATTTTATTTTTTTGATTGAGTAAAACCAAAGCAAAGCATTACAGATTTACACACGAATCTGTGTGGATATTTCAGAAACTATATGCATGCATGTGTGATTATTGATTAACTTAGCAGCTGCCCAGGGGAAGGGAGTTATTACTTAATTTGATTTTGCCTACTCATTCAATAATACTATTATTCCTCTCTCATACGCTTTACCTTTCTGAAAACATACAATCAGCAGCAGCCATATATATTATTATTCACTTGGGGAGCTGATGATCGTTCAAATTCCACATACTAGTTGACATTATGTTATTATATATGCTGTGTTCCCTTGCAAATTATTATTCCATACACGTTTATTTGTATGACAATCTCTGCCCTCATCTTCTGTCATTGAAACCCTCCAAAAAACACAAAGGACATTGAATAAAATGGCAGCATACTAATTTGGATTGACCCAAATTAAAAGCCACCACTAGCTTCATGCAACTTTAGTGGATAACACGTTCCAATTACAACTCCATAACTCTACTACATGTATGCAAATAATAAAATTATTAATCTGGTAATAATATACATATATATGAATATAACCGTCCCTCTTATAAATCAAATGCATTCATACTTGTTATTATGTATCGTGAATAGTAACTCTTTGCATTTGTCATCCCCTAAAACACCAAATCCCACGTCTTGATTATTGAAGCTACCTAATTCAATTAATTAAACCTCATTCCTCTATATTTGAAAATTTTATGATCTAACAAATTCAAAGTCAACGCTAATATATCTTTTCCAAGTTTTGTATTATTATTTATTTATTTATTTATTTAGGCTTTGATTTTGTCAACTATTAGCTCATTTTTAAATATTTATTTATCTCCAAATAATAGTATAATATAAGTGAAAAGGAAGAAATCAAAATTTAAATTTAGTATCGGTCTTAATCAATGTGTTAAGATCTCATAAATTATAATATTTATTTATACTATATAATTCTCGTTTTTTTAATAGAAATTATATATTGCTCTTAGTCCATGCCTCTAATCATTATAAAAAATATTATCAACAAGTTGTATTCAAGGCCATTAACCAAAATATATATAAAAAAATGCATTATTGTGAATGTTGACTAGACTACTAGTGATTTAGTAATTTTTATCAGTAACGGGAAGAGTTCGAACCCGGAGTCCTTATGGGCTTTGGTATGGCTTAATGCAAAATCCTTTAAAAAAAAATAAATTTCATGTTGGGCAAAAGGGCAGGATATGGGATTTTGGGTGCGAAGCGTAGGGGTGAGCGGTTCCGGTACTCTGTATCAAAACTAGGTACCTTACCCTTACCCGTTTGACCTGGTTCTGAATTTTAGGAACCTTACCCTTACCCTCAAGTTCCGGTTCTCGAATTTTAGGAACCTTACCCTTATCCTCGGGTTCCGGTTCCGGTTCCAGGGTACCCTATTTACAACAAGATATTAAGAAATTACCTATTTTGTAATGAGAGCACCGATGAGGACGAAGCCACAAGGGAGAGTTGGGACTCGGGAGTGGGAGGAAGGAAGGAGGCGACACCAACGCCGACGAGGACTGGGAGGAGGTCAACGAGCAACAGCGAGAGAAAAGGCAGAGCAACGCGAAATGAAGGAGCAAAACAGAGCAACACGAAATGAAGGAGCGAGAGCGAGCAACGCGAAATGAAGTTCGATTCGTCGAGAGAGCAGCACAACGCGAGTCAACGAGCGGGAGCAGAGAAAGAGAGAGCAGAACAATGCAAGTCAACGAGCACCAGCAGAGAGAGAAAGCAGAGCGAGCAACGCGAGGGAGAGAGAGCAGAGCAACGCGAGAGAGCGAAATAAAGGAACGCGAAATGGAACAACGCGAAATGACGAGGAGGAAGGAGATTAGGGTTTCTAATAAGTTGGGCCACACATTAGAAATTCAAAAGTAAAAATTTCATGGGCCTCAAAACTGAAAAATTTTGAAAATTTTAGTAACGTATTCGGGTGCCCACGGTTCTAGAACCTGTCTAAACGAGTTCCGGGTTCCGGTCCAGTGGTTTCATTTTAGGAATCTTACCCTTACCCATTTGACGAGTTCCTAAATTTTAGGAACCTTACCCTTACCCGTTTGACCGGTTCCGATTCCGCAACCTTACCCGTTTGACCGGTTCCGGTCCGATTCCAGAGTACCCGTCGGTCGTGCTCACCCCTAGCGAAGCGTACAGCAACCTCTGACTCGGGTTTGGGCAGGCCCAACGTCCAAGTGTGGCTTCGCGATCCCAACCCCAACCCCTTCGCATCCCGCTATACGCTTCCCGCCATCAGCAACGCAGAACTCCAGAGCTCCGTTTCAATTCGTAACTCTCTCTCTCTCTCTCTCTCTCTCTCTCTCTCCCCCTTCCCCATCCTCTTCAGTTTAATTTGATGTTTTCGTTTTTGGGTTCACTCGTTGATGGTATAATTTTAGATTAATTTGCTGCACATTTCGCTGAGGGTTGCTGCTGCCATTTTTTTATTTTCCTTGTCTTTATCGGCTTTACTGTATGCTTTTGTGGCTTACTTTGTTGTGTTCTTGCCTCGAGTACTAAATTATTGTACTAAGCGTGTTCATCATCTGCTATGCGTTAATCTTTACTGTATTTGGGTTCATTTATCAAGACAATTTTGGTTTTATTCCGCAGTGTTTTCCAGTTTTTGTGCATATCTTAGGTAAATAACTGATCTTCGTCAAACTACAGCATACGTATTTGGTGGAAAATGTAATATTGGGGGAGGAGGGGAAGAAAGAGCAAATAACTAGGAGCTTTTTAACATGTCATCTGTTTGCTTTCCTGTGATCGATTAGGTTAGTTCTGTATAGGTGGGCGTTATTTAACATCTGGCGTATGCCGTTTATTGGTATTTGTAATGAAAGGAAAAAGGGGTGAATCCAGAGGAGGTTAGATGGTTTCACCTTAACAACAAAATTCTGTGACTACAGATGAACTTATAGATGGAAGACAAAGGAATAGGCAAGAGTGCTTCAGAAATAGAGCATGCTAATAATATGGAAGGCACTATATGGCTATTTTGTTATGTGTGTTTGATATTATTGTTTGAATGATGACATAGAACACATAACATATTAAGATTTTTGTCTAAGATGAATATTAATTATTTCGATTTCAAATGATTCTTGATGGTTATTTAACGCCATTACTTGTAATCTATTGTGTAAGTTCAAGCAAGCACTGCCAAATAAGCTCACCTGATGAATAACAAAATGTATAAAGCTCAGGTTGTGCAATTCAATGTGCTTCATTGAAGTAGACCAAGGACACATATCTATTATTGTCCATACAGAATAGTATTCATTTTGTCTATGGTTCAATGATCAAAGAATCATGTATATTTTATGCATCAAACTTTCTTCCCTTGGTGTAATCACAATACCAGCCACTATGATGATCCTACTCTTGTATAGGAAATTGTCCTTGTATTTGGTTTCTGTCAATTTTTCCCTTCAAGCTAATACTGGGGTTTGGATGATCAGGTGATTAATTATTGCAAAGGTGTAGACAAGCATTGATTATGTGTACAAGAGAGTTTGCACAATATTTTGGTGTTGGCTTGATTTGTTTTGGTTCATCACCATTTGATCAGCGCATGGATATGAATCGCTAAATCTTGAGTATGCAGTTCATTTTGGGGCATCTTGAATGTGGCAGGCAGCAGAGTTGCGCTGAATCTACGAGGTGACTTTTGAGAGGAAGGTGAAGTCGTTTTTCAGTACCTTCTCCCCCTGGTTAGCTTTTGCTTTGCCTCTTAAGTTTTATCCTCCACTAAAAAGCCAAGACTAGTTCATTTCTGCTGTAGCCTCTTCAGGGTGTGTGCTACTGATGGTAGCAATTGTTATGGGGCTTTCCTTTGGAAAGAAACAAAGAGTGAATATGGGGTAGCCCTAGTTCAGTTGGCACTGAATCTCCTAGAAAATACACAGTTAAACATGGGCTGTCAAACACTTAGGAGCTCCCCCACCCCCCCATCCCCGGCTCCTTATTTTTTGGCGCTTTTCTCCTCGGCTTTTCCAGTTGGACTATTTTGCCTTAGTTGATCTTTTTCCCATTATTCTATGATGCATCATTAGATGCACAAGTACTTGGGGAGTTGTTTTTAATAGGCAGCGGGCAACTCCCCGAGGTATTAGTTTGTCTGGGGTTACAATTTAGTATTTATATATGGCATTCAGCGTTGCAAACTGTTCGTTTGTTTTTCTTTTAATTTCTTGGAGAGTGGGAGTAGTTTATTGTTTGATATATTGCTGTTATTTGTTGAGGAATCTGATTTCTGAACCCTAGCTCTCCCGTCTCCAATATTAAGGACTCTAGTCTCTGCAGGTTAAAATTGCCCTTGATTTTTTTTAAATAAGAAAATCAAGTAGCCTTTTCTTAAGAATTTATTTGTTTTTTAACTTTTTTTCATTGGTAAATTAATGAAGGCATAGGATCTAGGAGTCAAGGTCAAATAAGAAAATTTAACACACTTCAACACACAAGGTGTTCTAAATTCTAGAATGTAGTATTACATATGTAAAACTAGTCCAAACGAAACTATTTGCCCTGAGTTTGAGAGGATACGGACCCAAGAGATCTACGCTAGGCTCAGTTCATTGCTCTTTAAATTCAAATCCCTCCCTCTCCCCTTTCATAAGTCACAACCACCAAGCTAGAGAGAAAAAGCAGCAAGCGGCTCGCACAACCAACTCAGAAATGGACAGCAGGCTTCAGTTGCTTGCTTCACTCTCTCTCATCATCCTGTTTGTCTCTGCTCTGACGGGCAGAGCTCAGCCAGCCCCTCCTTCAAGTGCGCCAGCAGAAGCAGCTGCAAAGCCCTGGTCGGGTACATACCAGGCGCCAACACCAGCCTTGGTGGCATCCAATCCCTCTTCCAAGTGAAGACCCTCAGGTCCCTGCTAGGGGTGAACAACCTCCCTCTCTCCACCCCTCCCACTTCCCCTGTCCCTGCCAATCACACTGTCAAGATCCCTATCCCCTGCCGCTGCTCCAAGGGCTCCGGGCTCTCCAACCGCCTCCCCACCTACACCGTCGCCAAGGACGACAGCCTCTCCAAGATAGCCTCCGTCTACTTCTCGGGACTAGTGACCTACCAGCAGATCCAGGCCGTGAATGGGATAAAGGACGCTAATCTCATCAAGGTGGGCCAGAAGTTGTGGGTCCCCCTTCCCTGCAGCTGTGACTACGTGGACTCCCAGCCCGTCGTTCACTATGCCCACGTGGTCGCCCCTGGCAGCTCTGTTGATGCCATTGCAGCTGAGTTTGGGACGACCACTAAGACGTTGGTGGATGTGAATGGCATCACTGATCCTAAGAAGCTCATGGCTGGTCAGGTCCTTGATGTCCCTCTAAAAGGTTCGCATTTTCTCCCTTAACTTCTATACTTTGATATTTATCTTTCCTACTATAATAACACCAAATGTCTCTAGCTAGTAGAGCCTTTTTAGAAGATTGATATTTCTTACAAGTTAATACAAGTCATATTTATAGGCCTAGTGTTTGTCTTGTGAGTTGCCAAAATGAGTGCTAACCAAAATCCATTCCAAAGGATACTGACATTGTCTGACCGAAAACTAGCCTAGCCAGATTGTACAAATACAAAGCCAACTTAACTTATGTGGTGTTTGGTCCCGTGCTGAGTGTGTTTCCGAGTTTTGGGGCCAGCTTTTGTGGTTGGATTGAAATCTTCAGTGGCCAAGCTGAAGCAATTAGGCTGAAAACTCAAAAGGATACACATATATAGACTAGGCTGAAGCTGAAGCAATTAGGTCACCCCTTGCCAGGCTTAAAGGGGTGCAATGTAAATTTATCCAAGGTCTACTCTGTTAGAGAGGCATGATTGTTTGTGTTGTGATTATGAATGCCAACGTTAATAGCGGTACTTTTGACAAGGAAAAAAAGACAATCCTAAAATGTAAGACAAAGACAGGAGTCAGAATTCAGAAAAAGGGTGCACGGCTTGCACGTGATGTGGTGTTGGTATTCTCTGGGGTCTGGGTCCCCTTCCCCTGCCTTTCTCTCTCATTCAAAAACAACTTGACAATGATATATTCAAGGGGCCGGCGTTTGATTTGATGGCGACGCCAATATGCCCAGTGGCTCAAGGGAGGGGCCTGCCTCCTATTTACAATTTCCTAGTGGCCTTCACTATTGTTGGTGTATTTTGTTCATTTGTCAAATCACAAAAATTTGGGTGAAACTCATGTATATATCTTTTTCAAATCTTTGCTTGCCCACTTACCTATTATTGTTCACTTGCTTGCTTGCTTCTAATTTTAATTAGCAAAAGTTGTGTGGTGTGCTAATATTGTATAAAATATGAATGATACTCCTTACTCATTTTTCTCAATTAAATGATATTATAGCTTGTAGTTCAAGTATAAGCAACAGCTCCACTGATGCCCGCTTGCTGGTCGCCAATGGAACTTATGTGTTCACAGCCAACAACTGTGTTATGTGCAACTGTGACTCCTCTAACAATTTTACGTAAGTCTTCCTGATCCCCTTCGTTAGAATCAAACTTTACCTTGGCTTCATTTCTCACAACAATTCAATCCAAGCATGATATGTGTAAAGGCTGAACATTTAACATTGCCAATTTATATACCCCAAACAAACTAAACTATGAACATGGTGTTTTTGCAGGCTACAATGCCAACCGTCTGGTTTAAAGCCCATCAATTGGCCAGCATGTCCAGCCGCACAATGCCTGAACAACTTGACGCTGGGCAACTACACCCTTTCCTCAACCTGTAGCCGCTCTACGTGTGCCTATGCTGGTTACCGCAACCACACTATTCTCACTACTCTTGCTGATGACAACACATGTTCGGGTAAGTTGTGAATATGGACGTTGTACTCTGTAGTTGTTTTTCAGTTGTCTGATTTATGTGGAGAATGTTACTACCACATGTATGTTTCAAGTTTAAAATCTGTTTGGAGATTGTTTGTTAGTAAGTTTTCATCATTTTTGTTATGCTGTTCATCCGGTCTCAGGATGGTGCTTCTGTTAGTTGACTTTTGCAGATTGAAGTTTTATTGAAATTGTTGCATGAGAGTTAGTTTGGGAACATAGATAGATATATTCGGAAGCACACATGACGTAATTAATTTCTGAGGAAACTAATTTCAGTGAAATTAAAGTTGCATGTTAGATAAGTATGTGGATTATGCATGTTTGGCATTAACCAACTAATGCTTGTGATTTATGACTAATGATTTGATACGTTTGGGATTTGTAGAATCTGAAATGGGGCCCAGCAGCGATGGAGGTTGGAAGATCCATGGGAGATGGAGTTTGGCTCTTACACTTGCTCTGTTTTTCATGCACTTGCTCTTGTGATGCCCTTTGCTTCCATTAAATGGTTAAGAGTAGGGATTAGTATGAGTAGAAATTAAGTAGGTGTAACTGTTGCAGTTCATCTGCTTCTAATAAAAATAAGTTTATCATTGTGTTTGCATATGGAATCTTTTATGTATTTTTATGGCAAAAAATTGTGCGATTTTCTAGAAAATAACTCTTTTTGTGTTGCTTGGTAATTGGTATGTATGTTATGAATGAACCCAAAGATTGAAGGCAAATTTTATTTGTAAAACAATGCAATTTGATGGAAAGAAAAGGAAAGATATTTCAAAAAATAATTTAGTTGGAATCCCTTAGTAAATCTAATGTATGACACCGCTGAAATAGATATCAACTTCTGACAATTAAACATTAATTATAACAAATGATAACAATTCATGCAGTGAAGAATAAGAGTAGCTAAGGGTAGGACAAAGGATCGGAGACACAAGGTTTTGGTGCCGTCCTCTTGGGGATATTGTCCATCCCATTCCCTCTCGTTGATTTTGACAAATGACACCCTAAATAAAACTTTTGTAAGAAGGACTACCTAACGATGCTGCAGTGTTATTCTCTTTATCCATTAAAAAAAAAAAAAAAGGGGTAGGACAAAGGATGCCGTGAACTACACTCCCACCTATTTTTAAAAAATTGAAAGGATTATCCCTGTCTGTCATCATCTACTTTTCCACTACATTACTACATTTTTGTTCTAATTTTCAATTGGCGGCCTACCGGGCTGAATGCTACGTGTCTCTTAACTGAACACCCACGTCTTGCAAAAACACAACCGAACCCGAATTACAAAAAAAGAAAAAGAAAAAGGAAATTATAAATTAGATAGGGAACCGAACCCGAAGCGAGCCAAAAAGTTCAAGAATGGTAGAATTTTGGCATCTTAAAAATAAAAATAAAAATCCTTTTGGGAGCTTATTTTCCCACGGCCCTCTCTCTTCCCTCGTCTGCGTCTCTCTCTGTCTCAGTCTCCCCATAGCCCGTTAAGGTATGCTCTCTCTCTCTCCATCCTCTGTTTCGCTGTTTGCTTGGCTTCCTGCAAATTGTTGAATTTTGCTGTCTTCTCCAGCTTGTTGCCTCTCTATGCGTCTTTCCCCCTTTGTCAATTTTTTAGTGGGTCCACTGGCTCAATGCCGTCTCTGCGGTGAATAGTATGCTCCCAGAAACAGCGATTTTGTTCGTGCGTCCTCCTCAATTCTTATGATATTACAAACTCAACTCGGTACTCAATTTATAGAAATTGACTTGTTCTGCTAATCCAAATTCCAATCTTTATTGTTTTCACTTGTATTGTTTCTAATTCACTGCCAAAGTTGTCCGTTTATCATCTTTATTCTCCAGTAATATCCAACTCTCTTTCACTCGTTTCTTTATTTAATCACTGCATCTCCCTATTTCAATTTTATTTTATTTTTCCTTTTCTTTTTCTGCGTAAGTGTACCATTGTCATTGGAAGTAAGTTGAATCACGGCCTGATGCCTAGTCTTTAATTTGCGTTTCAAGTGTTGATCATGATTAATTAGTTCGTACCTAACTCAAAGCATTCGGCTTTGGCCAGCTTCCCTTTCAACACATTATAGTTAGTCTATGTTGTATTGCTTGCTGGCTGGTGTAAGGAAGATTTTCTTGTATCTTTTGCAATTTCGTTTTCTTACGTTTTTTCCTTCTACATGGATGTAGAAAGAGATTCTGTGAGGAATTATGTGAAAAAATAAAATAAAATTATGAATTATGATTCCTTATGTTCATTTCCTTCGTTGTCATTTTTTTCTGCCAGGATTGTGCGGGCTGAGGAGAACCAGTATAAGAAGTTGTAAGTATGATAGCTGCACAACTTTCCAGTGGAAATATTGCTACTCGATTGACTAGCACTCGTAGAAGATGGACCTTGCTGAATAAAACGACTGCCTTACAGTCTTTAGGGCGATCAAGTGAAGCTCGTTATGCACCTTCACTCTATACCAGACGGTGCCATTTGTTTACCGAGAGGGGACAGTTTTCTCTAAATACTGTTACTTGCAGTAGAAAGCCATTTCAATATGTTCCATGTAATCAAGTGAGTTCAGATTGCAGTGTTGAACCTTGTGATGCAGAGGAGGAGCCTGTTTATTTGGAGGGGGATTACCTTGGAGAAGGACAGTGGAATTGATGCTTTGAGGTTAGAAGTTCTATGATGCTTCCAACCAGTAACAAACTAATGTAGAATTATTAATGTGGTGTCCAATTTTGTTTTATCATCATCCATCCTCTTTTATGATATAGTTGTACTGCAATTCTATAATGGCCACCAGATTATGTGTATAAGCCTCATATGTTTAAGTTTTCTTTATCTTCATCTTGCTTTCTTGTGCTTGTCTTCCACCTTACTTGCTCTTACTTGAAGTTTCTTCCCCTTTATTTTTCTTTCACTCTCTAATTCGCATATCTGTTAATGATATTTTCTAATAATAAAGAGGAGCTTCTGCAATATAAGGTCTTTCGATGAAGCACCAATTTATGCGTATGCATGCATATTTGGATCTCTTTTGATGATTATCATCATTGTTAAAATTTGTAACTTAGGATATAATTGTTGAAATTTGAAAGCTAGGGCATATGGTTGATAGTTTCTTTGTGGGGAGCAGGCATCTGTGATATAATGGATAAAGCATATATGTAGGTTGTAAAGCATATATGTAGGTCAACATACCAACACATGCCCTCAATGCCTTTGTTCAGATTAGTAGGATGATTATTGCTAGGCCATTTGGCTTCAGCATGTTGTGGGTATGTACCTGTGATAATATATGCTTGCTTATGTTATGAACTGTTAAATATTCTCTGTACTGCTTTTTGTCGATTTTTGTCGCTGGTTGCAACTATTATCATCCTTTCCTTCTCATTTTGGGTTTGATGTTGAGTTTCTACATATATTTTCATGGTTGCTCAGTTTTCGAGGTCTTCATGGTCTTGCAGTGAGTCAATTTCCATGCTGCCTGACCAATCACCTTCTCACAATGTGAAACGCGAGCTTGTAATGCTTTCTTTGCCGGCAATTGCCAGCCAAGCCATTGATCCTTTCGCACAGCTGATGGAGACAGCTTATATTGGCAGACTAGGTGAAAGTCTCCAATTTTGTGCTTCTTTGATTTGGAGCATTTAATCTTCTCAAGGTTCAATTTTATTCTTCTAAAGCTATTACAATTGTGCATGCAGGACCTGTGGAATTGGGAGCAGCTGGCGTTTCTATATCAATCTTCAATATTATTTCGAAACTATTCAATATGCCACTTCTAAGTGTTGCTACATCCTTTGTAGCTGAAGATCTAGCTAAGTTGTCTTCACGTATGATATCCTAATTGTATTCCTTCGATATTCATATATATTGTTGAATCAGTTGTTCTATTCATATTTTGGGACAAATTTGTACATCTGATGTATGATTACATTGTGTAGATCGTGAAGAGAATACCAATGGAAAATCTCATGAAGTTTATGAAAGAAAGCAATTATCATCAGTCTCTACTGCATTGTTGCTCGCCATAGGGATAGGCATAGTTGAGGCTTTAGCGTTACTTTTAGGATCTGGGCCTTTTCTGGGTTTGATGGGCATCCCACTAGTAAGTCTCATATATGCCCAAACTTCTTTTTCTGTATAAAGAACACAGAACTTGCTACCCTACTTGTCTCAAGAGTGCGACAAGTCTCTGGCTACTACCTTTTTTGGTATTTTCTTTTTTTTTTTTTTCGGGGGAGGGGTGTCTCATGTACCATTTTAGAAGGATTTATGTTAGGATGCCCTCTTTCAATCTTTAGTTATTCTGCTGCTTAGCACTACATCATCAATTGCATTGCAGGATTCCCCAATGCGAGCTCCGGCACAAAGATTTCTCTCACTCAGAGCACTTGGTGCCCCTGCTGTTGTATTGTCTCTGGCTCTCCAGGGTGTCCTCAGGGGCTTTAAGGACACGAAGACCCCTGTCTTCTGCTTAGGCATGTTATTGTTTCTGTTTTCCATTTTTTATTACTTGCCACCTAATTTTGGTTTATTATCTAGCCAGAGCTTTTCTTTTCGAGTATTCGTCTCTCTTGCGATGGCTTCTTTGATGTTGTGTTTTCTAGTTTACTACATAGTTTGTTCCATTTTCTTTTAGTTTGTCCAATGTTATTTTTTTAATTTATATTTTTTGCCTTTTTTTCAATTGGGTGGTTTATGCAGGGGTGGCCAATGTTGCAGCTGTTTTTCTGTTTCCTCTTCTGATAAATTATCTCCATATGGGTGTGATGGGAGCAGCCATTGGCACTGTCTTGTCTCAGTACGTGGAAGTCTCTCTAATTCTGCTACCTGGCACCTTTTTATGTCTGTATAATCATCTGATAACTGTCATTTTCCTTGTGGCTTAGATATCTCGGTAGTATCTTGATGTTATGGCACCTTAGTAAGAGAGCAGTGTTATTACCTCCGAAGCTGGGGGATCTGCGTTTTGGTGTCTATTTAAAATCTGGTATGTATCAAAGGTGTTCTAGCTCAAGCTCATTTGACATGCATACATCTTTGTTGAGTACTTGATGGTGAACAACCTTATGTTATACCGGTTCTTAGTGTGACATTTTGCATTTGTTGTTTAATCTGTACACTGGGGGTGTGATAACCAGTTCAATGCGCCTTAATTAATGGCCATTCTTCATGATTGTGTTTGTGCTTTGGGATTTGATGGGAGGGATTTGAAGGCTTAAGATTTGACTTGTTTTTGGTTTCTGTGCTTTGCCTGCACTATCTGTTGCATAGGTGGATTTTTGATAGGAAGAACACTGGCTGTCCTGATAACTATGACAATTGGGACCTCAATGGCTGCTCGTCAGGGTCCTGTTGCTATGGCTGCCCATCAGATCTGCTTGCAAGTCTGGTTGGCTGTCTCTCTTCTAACTGATGCTTTGGCTGCATCCGCTCAGGTATACTTTTCTCCATCAATTGCCTCTAGCATCCTAAATCATAACCACATTTTTTCATCACTTGCATTTGCACTGAGAAAATGAAGATATAAATAGACATGGAAATGTGTTGCAAATGTGTAATTTGTAGACACGATCCATGTTAGGGTTGGATTCGATATTCAGCGGAAGCAAAAAGTAATTTGATTTGGGATGTAGGGAAGTTGATAAATCAACAAACAGTAATTAAGGTGATGGGCACATAAATTTTACATGAAAAACCCAAATCAGGAAAAATTACGGGCGGCAACAATATAATCCACTATAATATGATGAGTGAGTACATAGTACAATCTTCAGAGCAATGTGCTCTGTAAGATCAAGTAAAGAGAAAACTTTTAAAGACACCATCAATCTAGGTATGTGGAATAGAAAAAAACAACACCGGGCGGTTCAAGAGGCACATATTGATCATGTCACATGCCACTTCTAACTAGGTAAAACAACCTAGCATATGTAGGAAACCCATAAGAAAACCCTAATAGAACTCTTGGTGGCTAATTACTAATTAGGTTAAGATTAACCTAAAATAAACAAACCCGGCAACCGCTGCATGGCCGCAATTAGCCAAAAATTGGCCTGGTCGTGCCATGTGCCACACTTCTTGTTGTCCGTCTTTTTGCTGTCCTGGATTTTGACCCCCATAGGGTGCGAGCCTTGCCATGAGTTGTCCGTGGGCTTGAGTTGGGTAACACCTTCGGCCTTTGATGAGGTTTTGGGCCACACCCAACAATCCATTACAATGACAATACGGGTCCCAATCACACGTTGTCGTTTCTGTGATTATGTTATGCTTAAACTTCAAGTTGGTAATCCTCAGGATGGCTGAAATAGAGCATTTGATCTTTCCTTGCTGACTAGGATTTCTGTTTTCAGGCTTTGGTAGCTAGTTCTTTGTCAAGAGGCGACTCCAGCACAGTGAAAGAGCTGACTAATTTTGTTTTGAAGGTTTGTTGCTTTGCTTTTTTATTTCATTGCTTTCTTTGCTGTCCCTCTGTCCTGCTTCATTGTCCTGCTTCACTGGTTCAAGATGTTATTGTCCTAGTTTCACTAAAATGTTAATTTAAGTTGAAGGGCAGAAACAAATAACGCTGAGGTATTGGATGAGATGCAGAAGTTGGTATCTAGGATGGTCAAATCTGTTAATAGATAAATAGGAAGTCTGAGCATTTTGTAACAGAGGAAGTATTATAACAATATGGCCCATTTTTAGCAGTGATTACCATAGGGCCTGTTCAAACTTACATGAAAAACGGAATCTATTCATGTTTATGTTCATTTATGTTCTTTTATGTTCATTTATGTTCGTTTATGTTCTTTTATGTTCATTTATAATCGTTTATGTTCTTTTATGTTCATTTATGTTCGTTTATGTTCGTTTGTTTCTTATTTTAACACTCATTTCTGTTCGTTTATGTTCTTTTATGTTTGTTTATGTTCATTTCTGTTCGTTATGTTCGTTTCTGCTCTTTTATGTTTGTTTTTGTTTCTGTTTATGTTTATGTTTATGTGCGTTTTGTATGTTACTTCGAACAAGCCTTAAATGTTCCTTCCCTAAAGCTGAATTGAGCTGGAGGTTGATGTTATCAAGATTAATATTATACTTTTTTTTTATGCAAAGATTAATATTAACTTATATTAATAATGGATTAGACAATCATAATGGGTCAAGCCTGAATAGAAAGTAGGACAATCATACTTGGACAATCCCTTGACAGTTTTAATGGCATTTTTTGTGACATCTAGCTTCTTAACTATGTGCATGTTTGGGATATTGGCTTGTCCTAGGGGTTTAATCTTTCTTTATTCCTACTCCCTCATCCCAGATTGGAATACTAACGGGTGGCGCCTTGGCTGCGATTTTGGGTTCTTCTTTTGGTTCTTTAGCGAACTTGTTCACACAGGATGCTGGGGTATTACAAGTTGTAAAAGCGGCACTTTGGTAAGCACCAATTGCTTCTGCTTCTTGCAGTTTTATTTTTCGCATCATGTCCTGAGATGACCTTTTATGAACAGTTTGTAAGTGCAAGCCAACCAATCAACGCTTTGGCTTTTATCTTTGACGGTCTCCATTATGGCGCTTCAGATTTCCGCTATGCTGCTTGTTCCATGGTAAGTTGCCTAGTTTTTGGAGTTGATAAGTGTGCTATGGTTTAGATTTTTAGCAGGGTTTGATCAATGATAAGTCTATAATGCAGATGGTGGTGGGGGCAATATCCTCTGCTGTTCTTCTGTATGCTCCTTCGGTCATCGGTCTCCCTGGTGTTTGGTTTGGCTTGACACTCTTTATGGCATTGCGTATGGCCGCTGGATATTTCAGGTGACATGTTTTTATCATCATTTAAATGGTTGGAAGGTGGGACACATCTCGCTGGAGGCATGGAACAGTTCTCCTCTTCTTACTGTCTTCCCTCCCCGTCCTTTGACTCCCTTGCGTTTCTGCGCTGGGTGTTCCCATGATATTTGAAGCCCTACTTAGGCTGCTTTACCAGCCAAAAGAAGAGAGACCCTGATGCTTGGCTGCAATATAAAGCCTCCTTTCTGATCATCTAAACTTGGGGCTTTGGCTGCTCTTTCTTTCTTGTTTTTTTCGGGGTGTTTTGGGGGAGGGGCATAGATTATAAATGAACAATAGTTTGTGAACCGTCTTCATATTGGCACTCTTAACTAAACTGAACCTCTCCAAACTAGACCAATCGGGTGCTCCAAACCTCACCTTTAGGTTAGGCGTTTGTTTTTATACCTCTTCTGCAGGGGGTTCAAATGTTGATATACTGGTATTCATGATTATTGTCATTTTCCTCTGGCGATAATATGGTATTTTGGTGTATGGGTGCAGAATACTATCAAAAAAGGGTCCATGGTGGTTTTTGCATACAGGCTCAGTGCGGCTAGAGGTACGTGTTAAATTAAAATGCTTACTTTTTGCTTGAGTTCATTAATACATTAAGTTCCAAAATGACTGCACTCGGTCATTTCATCGGAATGGACACCAACTTTTGGCCTTTGAATTATCATTTTCAGGAGCAATTGATGGGGGTTGTTCAGTGTCTTAATATTTTTTATTTTGTGTGTTTTTACCTGAAATTGCTTCCTCCGGTATATGTTCCAGGGAATCTGAGTTTGGAAGCAATTGAAGCGATGAACTTGAGTTCGGAAGCAATTGAAGTGATGAGCTGTGAATTGGTTAATTTGGTTGTTCAGGTTGGGTACATAACTTGGAGGCGTAGCTGGCCAATGACAAGTTTTTTTTTTTTTTTTCCTCAACTTTCTGAAAAACGTAGTAGCAGCAGAAATTTCTTGTGTGAATTGGTGGTTTGCGTTTGTACATAATTATATAGTCGTTGAATTCATTGGATTTTGCAATGCCAACAGTAGTGCGCAGACTGGGCTATAGCATGTACTTATTACAGCAGAAGTTGCCGTGAGCGTAGAATATGTATCCCATTGCTAGCTCAGTAGTCTGCTTCATAGTTGTGTACTCGGCATGAATTTTCAGATTAAAAGGAAAAATCTGCTGAATTTCCTATAAAATTATTTGAAGAGAGCTTGATTCAAAATTTTAAGTTAATTTAGTACTAGATTTACTAATTTTTTAGGTGAAGACAAGTCCGTACGTAGTGGGTGGCAAATATATGAATGCTCCGTGTCACACAATTAAGTATAAAAAGAATCCGTCGAAAGCACAGAAAGTTGCTGTGGTGTAGTGGTTATCACGTCAGTCTTACACACTGAAGGTCCCCAGTTCGATCCTGGGCAGCAACACATTAGGTGAAGTTACTTTTTTCCTTTCTTTTTCTATACCAAGTTACCATCTATAGTATTTTCTATATCAAATTATTGTATTTTATTTGAATTTTTAAAACTCGTCTCTATTTTCATGATTTATATTTTATTTAAAAAAATTCTTAACTCCAAATTATGTCATATAAGAATTAAACTAAGAAGTACTAGAAAAGGTTACCACACAAACTAACATATTGCGGTTGAAGGCCTCATCTTTGTTGGTGGACAGAGGCAGCCCAGCCCGGGGAAAAAATATTTTTAAAAAGGTAATTTTGAGAATCTTGAAGACTCCCAGCAATCTGGCACAGGAGCATAGAATTAGACTGATGAAGTGCAGTGCATTCGAGTCCGACAGAATTGGAGAGAGAGAGACGGGCATGGCAGCAGCATCATTGTTGAGGAACAGATACTGGATTCTAAGACACGGCAAAAGCATTCCCAATGAGAGAGGCATCATCGTTTCCTCTGTGGTATGTTGTTGCTTCCTTCTCAGTTCTTCTACCCTCTCTCCCATGTCTCTCCCCGCTTTTCCCTTGAGATTCCTGCTCACCAGGCCCCTTTTCTGCCCCCAATTCATGTCATTTTTGGTATTTTTATTTTCTATTTCTATCACTACTAATCATTGCATAGCGCGGCTCTACCCTAATTCTAACATGATTACTCCCCCATTCTCATAGCCTTTGTTGCCGTACGATTTTTGATTTATTTTTCTGGCTTCATTTGATGATCCTTCCTATTCGCCCTTGGCTCACCACTATCTCTGTGTTGTCAAACAGGAAAATGGGAAACTTCCCGAGTATCAATTGGCCCAAGAGGGTGTCAAACAAGCCGAGCTGGCCGGGTACAAATTCAAAAAGGTTGTTTAACCCTCAATATTGGGTGCCCTATAGAGGAGTTATCAAACTCATTATTCATTTGACATTTTGTTCGGAGTTTATTTTGTGCTACAACAATATTCATACCCTAAACAAACCAAATAGTTGAAATTTTGCGAGTGGCTTCACCTTTTGGGATCTTGAATCAATACAGCCAGATGATCTTTGTCTTTCATGCATGTGCCGTAGCAGTTATCTAAACAAGATATTAATTCAGGAAAGGATTCATGGTCTTCTCAGTAGAAAAATTCATAATGTCCTTATGGCGCTGTGTATTTGAGTGTACGCACTAAGTTATGTGTATGGCTTTTGTAACCGAAATATAGACATGCTGTTTGAATCTGAATTGCTGGTCACAATGCCCCTAGTTAGGCCAATTTCATTTTTTCTCAAGTCTCAATTCCATCATTTGGCAGCTGATATAGATCTTATGAGCAGGAACTGGAGGAGGCCAATATACCATTGGAAAAAATTCGCATTTGCTATTCTCCTTTTGCCAGAACCACTCACACTGCTAGAGTGGTCACATCTGTTTTAGGTCTTCCATTTGAAGGTGATCAATGCAAGGTAACTTCTTTTACTAATGGGGATGATACGAAGAGATGACAAAATACATTTTGATGTGAACAAGGGTTTGTATGCGTGAACATTGACTATTCATGTTAGAATATAAATCAATTCTTAGTGAGGTTCAGAGCCGTCATGTGGGATAACTTAGCATGTACAAACATTTAAGGACAAAAACTGGAATGGCTTAACCCAATTTATTCCTAGACATAAGCGACATAGGAAGAGTAAGCTGGTGGCTGTGCTCTTCTTTTAGCTAGAGCTTTGAATGGAAAAATTTATTGTCCTTTGTTTTGTTTTAGGTTTCAGTAGGAGCATCTAACATGACTGCCTTGTATCTAAGCAAATGGCTACGTAGCATCACTTTGGCTACTAGCTTCAGTCTTAGTCGTTTGTCTAGTCAACATATCTATGAATGACTGTACACTAACTTTTATGTTATTAAATTGAAGAATGAAGCAGAGTCAAAGTGAGTATAGATGGGTGCTCATGTTAATGTGTTGTGCCTTTCCATGAAATGCAAAGATATGGCCTAGAGCAACCTTGGTTCCTTTTTAAGTTCGTACCATGTTCCACTTGAATGTGATGGTTTCAAAGAAAACAAATTCATACCTCTTGGATTCGGATTGCTTACAAGTTACAAGTTCTATAATTACTAGTGACATGGACACCCATATCCATATGAGCTGCTTACCAGCGCAGTTGATTGTCCTTTTTATCGTGTTACTAACTTTTAGATTGATCAATGTGTTTTACCAGGTTAGATTTACTTATTTGCTAATTAATAGAAACTCTTTTGTGATGTGTCAGTTTATTCCCTCTTTTTGCTATTAAGGTCGTCAAAATATTGATGCAGGTGTTAGATGATCTCCGGGAACGTTATTTTGGTCCATTGTATGAGCTTGAATCACATGATCGAGTAAGTCTCTCAATTCCTTGTTCTCACAGAAGATTTGTAGCTTACCACAATTCGTAGAACAAAGATCACTTCCTTTGTTTTGGGGGCGGGGGCATGGAAGATTGGAAGATGGGTGGGAAGTGGGAAGGGATGCACAAATGATTTTCCAACTTGCAGTTCACCTTGTTAATCAGATATGCTTCAGAGAAAGTGAATTTGAAACTCTGAAATTGATACTAAATTTTGAATCTCTAGACAAGAGAAAAAGATTTGGTCTGACTATTGAAAAAATGTTCACAGAGAGCTAACAGATATACGACGAATTGCATGTGCAATCTACTCTATCCTTAAATGTTACAATATTGACTACAGATAAGAAAAAGATGTTCATTGCAGAAGATTTAATTTTTAATCACTGGTAATGGTATGTTATATTTAGCAGCCCGCACTGACTGATGATGACAATGCTGCTAGCACAAATTCCTTGTATTTTAGCTCCTCAGTTATTGGAACCTGCATCAATTGCAGATACTACTACTTATTGGAAGCTTTGCTAGAGCTACATGAAATCAGGGTGCATTTCCCAATTTTGACGCCTAAAAGCCAACAATAAAGATCACCATTTAGGTGGTTTTGGTATTAGAAAAACAAAATTGTTTCCACTTAGGAGGAAATCATTTTTTTAGTTACTGACCATTCTTCTTTTAGGAAGAAATCATTTATTAAAAAATTTTATTTGCTGACAATTCTTCTTTAATTTTACTTCGATGTCTTTCTGCTACTCCCTGCTAGTATCCAGAGATATGGGCCCTGGATGAGAAAAGTCCATTTGAATGCCCAGAAGGTGGAGAAAGTGCTGCTGATGTTGTTTCACGGCTAGCAAGGGCCATCAAACAAATGGAGGACGACTTTGAAGGGTGCTTTATGTTTTTTAATATTTTGTTGTTGTACTTGCTGCAGTTTATTTATGTTCTGGGATCATATTCTCATCTGTTAACTTTTACGAACTTGTGGACAGAGGATGTTACTCTTGGAATGTGTTTTTATTGCATTATAGTGCTGTCTCAGATGAAGGGTTAAAATAGAATGTTTGATGCTAAATACTTTAGAAATGTTTTCTGTTAGATAATGTCGGATGGGAGACATCTGTGTCCCCAATATCCATTTCGCTGTCGACTGTGGTGAAAAATCATATACCATGGTAGAAGATGGGATTGCTTTCTTAGCCTGTCGAACCTTCTTTTTGGGGGCTGCCAACCATACCGGTTGAATGTTATTGTAATCAGCAAGCTACCAATCACCTCCAATTGGGTCAGTGTTCGTTTAGTGATCAAACAAACTTGTGTAACCTACTATTGATTCTTTCCCATTCTCATCTGACTAATGACTTACTGGAAGCACCAACGGCATACTATAGCGATAGCTAATAGCTGTAGACAGTAGGCCAGGGAGTAAGGGGAAGCTGAGTGGTAAAGGTCTTGTGGGTTGAAAGGGAAAAGATATGCATTCTTACCAGACAGGGTCGGATGGACCGTGGATGTGATAGCCTAGTAGCTAGAGTGTAATCTGCTGGGCTGTAGGTCTGTGACATCGGCACTGGTATTTCTTTGATTGAGCAAGATGTGGTGTTTTACTGCTAAAAGGATTGCACACTTTAAACAACACAATAACAACTCCCATAGTGCATCCTGCTTTTGCAGGGTCCGGAGAAATCCAAATGTAGGCAGTCTTTTGTTGCGAACATTTCTGCCCACAGAGATACTGAATCCAAGAGACAACTGGACATTATAAAATATCTGATGTTAAACATTAATGTTGTTTTTTCTTTTTTGGCTTGTTTACCTGAACTTATGAATGGGGAGATTTTTTGTGGAAGATGGAACATTGGAAAATGATGAGGCTTACAGAAATGTGGGTGGATAAAAGACCCTTCTGTCTGTAGTAGATGCTTGGGTGCAGCATACTCTGTCTTGTGTGGTGCCTCTTTCTGCATTAGTTATGATAAGATATTGGTTAATTAGCTATCTTGCTATTGTTCAATTAATCCTGCTTAACATTTTATCCTGTTCCAATATCTTCATTCAACTCTGATCTGCAATGCTGGTGAAATACATCAATGATTTGAGGTGGTTCAATGGATAACAATAAAACCTGGACTCTCTTTTTTGGGCAGATGTGCAATCTTGGTTGTCGGCCATGGTGATCCTTTGCAATTGTTACAGACAGTACTCCATGCTGCTAAGGAGCAAGACATGTCCAATTACAGTGATTTTTCATCAAGAATAGAAGCTGTTACAGTTCCATCAATCTTGTCAAAGCATCGGAAATTTGCATTAGACACTGGTGAGCTACGACCAGTAGCCTGAAACTCATGCTTCTCTCTGCAATGGGGTATTTCAATGTCCTCTCAACTGTATTCTTGCACTTGATGATTGTCGGAGCAGAATTAAGCCGAGTGAGACAGAATCAGCCGTCTAGTAATTTTGTATTGGATACTCGGTAGCTTGGCTGTATCAATCTGCTGACTTTGTACTTGGAGATATGAATTAGAAGTGAAATTCATCATATTTTCTGGGATCCCAAATATAATTGCTTGTCACAATTAGTTGCCACAATTGTTAGAAACCTGATTTTTGCCCACATAAGGCTTTTAGACAAGGTAAGGTCATGTCTCATATAAATTTGTTGCACCTCTTACCCCATGGTCCCCTCCCTTGTGCGTGGAAGTCATACCAAATTTCATTCATTCTTTTTGTTGCAAAATTTCTCTCTGTAGTAGGCGATCTCCAAAATAAGATGATTGTGCTTGTGAATGCCCTGATGTAGACATTGAAAACTCTCTCTTCTAGTGCACCAAATTATAACTAATGGAAGTTTAGGTTGGAGATACCTGAGAAATTATTGAAGGCCATATACGAGTTTTTCTTAATGATTTTTCCTTGTTTACGAGGGAAGTTAAGCAAACGCACGACCCATCGCTCACCAGCCCATTCTTTGTTATTCTCTAGATAAAATAACCTTAAAAGAATCACCCTCCCTTTCTTTCTCGCAAGAAGAGTTAGCACCATATACTCGCTCGCTTAAGTAGTTAAGTTCATCCATGGCTTCATGCTCCTCATTGTGTTGCACAATTGCTAGCATTTCGCCACCGGTCTGTGGGCAGTAACGTGAAAGCTGTTCAAATGGGGCCTTAACACACTAGTGTCTGTCTAGTATCTCTCAAATTATGCCAACAACACATGTACCGATATTGATGTAGCCCGAAAGTGGATGGCTAAGGCAAATTCAAATAATCCCATTTTACAAGTCAATAGAACTATTATGACCCAACATGGACTTGCAACAACAGGAGCCTGCAGAAGTTAAGACGGTATATAATCATATATTTGCATGTCAAGAATAACAAGGACTCAAGGAGGTGGTGTCTGAACACTAGTGGAGAATGCCAAACCACGTTAGGCATCTCCATTTTTTTTTAGAGCAATATTTGAAGTTGTCTAAACGTGTGATATAGACGGAGGAAAGTTCCTAACTAATTGGAAGTGTAGCGATTAAGGATGGGAACAAGATTGCTTTTCTGCATGCTACATAAAAATCACTAATTGTTCATGTTGGGGGGATAAAACTTACGAGAAAGGATGGCTACTCACTCAATCCAAGGGGTGGGGTGCGGACATCTCATATAACTCCAGTACTACGTACCTCGTCGCAATTCACAATGGTTTCACCAACCAATATTTGTTGATTTATTGGCTAATCTCCTTGCAACTATACCACACTCTACCAAGACTCTGGATTGTGTAGGTAGATTGGATATTATAATGAAAGTTTGCCAACAACACTAACAAACTCTGATTTGAGGTCAAGGTACTCTGATCACTATATTACTTGCCCATTTGGAGAAGAGAGAGAGAGGTTACCCATTTGAGGCGGCAAAAGCTTGGACACCGATTCGGGTATTTTCCGGACAGTTTCAACTCATCGGTCACGTCAACGACCAACCGAGCTTAATCGGTCGGATAAGGGAGGTATCGCCCCAAGCCAACCCTTAACGAGCCAGGTAAAAGCCCAAAGCCCATTAGGGCTAGGGTTTCCCTAAGCCACGGTAAATTACTCTATTACCCCTTTAAAATCTCCTATAAATACTCACCATTTCCCAATCCCAAGGCATGTTATGTTCACTTGGCAAGAAATCTCATCTTTACGATAATCCAAGCTCTCAAGCTCCTAAACTCTCAACACTCATCCACATTCATCAACGTTCATCAACGTTCATCCACACTCATCCCGAGAACTTCCATCTTTGGAAAACTTCTCGACTCCAAGGAATCCCCCACGCACATCGAGGAAGATCTCCTCGATCCATTCAACTTAGTTCACTATTAACTTGAGCGTCGGAGGGCGTTCCCGGGATCCACCACCGGGGCTTCGCCTTTTGCGGAGTTCAAGCGGTCGCCACTCGGACTCGGATCGATCGTGCCACGTCCTCGGAACAGGAGCGGTAAATCCTTCCTCTCTCCGAATCATCAATCCACATCATCAACTTAGTTTTCTCCGGAAACGGTTTGGCGCCATCCGTGGGGAGGAAGGTAGCATATGGTCGCCGGTGGCACTCGATCTCGATCCAAGATGACTCGCGACACGAACAACCCACCGGTCCCTCACCCTCATCGTTCAATGCCTACTGGGGCCAATCCCGCGGCGCTCCTTAAGCCGAGGATGTGGAATCATCTCGGCGGTCTACCGGCAACCGCCACACCCAGCCGGAGGGTACGTCACCCTAGGGGATCTTCGAACTTAATAGAGACCCTTAAAACGACCGTCGCACAATAAGTGCGAGAACAGTGCGAGCCACCATAGAGCGGCGCATGCCTATCATGCCCTTCCCCTACCCCCGACTCATCGGTGCGGCACAACCCCCGGGAAGGTCAGCTGTTGGCTACTTCTTGGGCGGGATGCCTTCCCATGCAGCCCCAGAACAACCAACCGAGGCACCAAGCTGCGCTTGCTTCGAGCGGCCAAGTGTCCTCCCGACAAGGCGTCACGAAGAAGGCGATGCCCGAGGGATTATCGAGGCAAAGAAAGCTCTCCATAAAGCCAACGAGAAGATTGCAACTTCGCACACCGCCTCGACCCCCTATGCTACCCACAGCGGGCGTTCGCTTGGTTCGACGATCATGGTGACGCCCTTGCCCCAAACACGGAGCGAGGACGCCAAGTGAGTAGAAGGTCCGTTAGTCTCGCACGATCGGCTACACGTGGCTGCAATTCTCGGTGAGCTCGCAATGCCCCAAGGCGCGACCAAGAACGGTCTCGCGCCCGAGAGCGGGAGCGATCAAGAGAAAGGCTTCATGAGCAATCAAGTCTAAAGGGTCCCGAGAAGTCGGAGAGGACTAGGTACGGTCCTCCTCGATCCGAGAGGAGGAAGAGTCCCTCCCCGGTGGAAGTTCCACGCCACCAACTCCGCGTCGTTCCCATCTCCGGCTCCAATTCAAGGCCGACCCAACACACTTTCAACACTCCATTTTCAAAGAAGATTATGAATGCTCCCCGAATGAAGAAGATAAAGGTTCCAAACATTGATCCATACAATGGCACAACCGATCCCGAAGATCACTTGGCGTACTACAAGTCCCACATGTACGTTCGGGACAGGGACGATGCAACCTACTCGTCGATTCTTCCTCGCTACACTAAAGGGAGTCGCGCGAAATGGTTCAACAATCTTCCCCAAGGGAGCATATCTTCCTTTGAAGAGCTATGCGAGAAGTTAGTCGCACAATTCATCGCGAGAAGTTCGTCGCACAATTCATCGCGAGTTGCAAGCGAAGAAGACTAGCATCCACCTCTCCAAGATTAAGCAAGGGAGAAACGAGACCCTTAAAGACTATGTCCGAGGGTTTCATGGAGAGGCCGTCCTTATATCTCGACTCGCAAGACGGAGTTGCCTACACTCGCCTTCCTTAACGGACTCGAAGCGGAAGATTCAAATTTTCCCTCGCTGAACAAAAGGTGTCCACCTTAGCGAAGCACTCCGAAAGGCGGCTGACTTTATTCAAGCCACGGAGATCCGTGCGAGAGGAAGGAGATGAGGTCAAGAAGAAAGGAGGAGATGGAAAATTTAATCCTCAAAATGAAGAAGACCACCGCTTCAACACCGACTCCCGAGTATTCCGATGGAGATCAAAGGGCATCTCATGTTCAAGAAACCACCTCCTATGTCCACTCCTGCGAAAGCGCGAGCTTCCAACAAATATTGCGAATTTCATGAACAAACCGGACACAACACTACAGAGTGTCGCGCGTTAAAAAAGGAGCTTGGGGAGTTGGCGGATAATGGCAAATTGATCGCTTCCTCAAAAAAGATACTCATGGAGCACAAGGAGGTTCTTCAAGGCAAGGATATGAGCACTATGATGATGACAATGCTACTAAGATTGTAGCCACTATCGCTGGGGATTTGCGGGGGCACGACCCTCTCCTCCTGGAAGGCTCACCTCGGGAGCGCTCAACAAGTCCCGATCACCGGCCAACCTCCACCTCCGAAGGTGCCCACGGCGACCTTCGGAGAACAAGATTTGAAAAACATGGCCGCCCCACATGAGGATCCTTTGGTCATCACACTCGAAGATTTCGGACGCCATAGTCCGCAGTGGTCCTTATCGACACGGGGAGCTCGGTAGACGTCATCACCATGGAATGCCTAAGACAGTTGAATTATGCCCCTCGGAATCTCGTTTCCCTCGTTAATCCTGTCATCGGATTCGGAGGGCGGACGATACATCCCATAGGCATGATCCGCCTACCGGTCGGGGTTGGAGAGAAGGTCGGGGCCGAAACATCGAAGTCAAATTCCTAGTGATCGATATCCTTTCTGCCTATAATGTCATCATTGGACGTCCCACTCTCAACCAAATCAAAGCGGTCGTCGCTCCATACCTTCTCCTCATGAAGTATAAGCTTGATGACGGATCCGTAGGTGAGACCTATAGAGACCAAAAGACCGCACGTGAATGCTATGTAGTAAGCCTTCGACCTTTGATGGAGAAGCGAGAAGAGGAGGGGAAGACTCATGGTGATCCTAAGGGTAAGAAGCTAAAAGCGGAGCCCCAACCAAAGTCTTCGAAACGATGATGGTGAGCTTCACTACCACGGAAAATTATGTTAAGGTCCGGCTTGCGCCTCCCGAAGACATTGAACTCATGAGATAATGGTGCTTATGTAAAAAGTGTGAGCTCATTGTGCGGCGTGGGGGCCTTTGTTTAAAGACCCACCCAGCCTAAGTCCCAAAGATTTTGTAAAGGAATCACCCGCGATTGACGCGACTTTTCGAAAGCGCTCAACGGGGCACACATTCCTCCCTTCGTACGGACTTTGATTTTTTATTAATACAACGAGCAAGCTTTTCGCATCTTTACGTCTCACACTTTACTTTAAGACGGTCTTGGGGGCATGAATAGGGGCTAATACGAACCCCTAGAGCGCCCAAACCCTCGGTTCCTTTCGTTGTATTTTCTTAACTTTGTAAAAGTTAGAAGAAAAAGTAGGGGCTAATATGACCCCCTAAGGCAACTAGCTGCTAGTTTCTTTCGTTGTATGTTTTTCATTGTGCTGATTTTGGGGGCAACACAAGGGGCTAATACAATCCCCTAGGACAGCCAAGTTATAAAACTCAAAGAAGACCCAACTATGATGAAGGGTGATCATGTACCCCAAGCGGTAAGAAAGCAAAAATCAGCAACAATAAAAAGAAGCAACGAGGCAAGTAAGCATCCAACAAACATCAAAGCAAGGATCGAGTCAAAGATAAAACTTCAAGCAAAACGAAAGAATGTCAAGTCATATGGCACGCAAGACAAAAAATAACTCATATCCCACAAAGAGTTAGGGAAAGGGGGCAATCCTCGGAGCCATCTTTGGCATCCTCGTCAATGTCATCATCCTTGGGGATCTCCCCTTCCTCTAGTGTTTGCTTCTCGGGGACGGATACGGCCACAGAGCTTGACGCCAAAGTGAGTGTTAGACCTCGTTTTGCCGGTTTTTAAGGCATTATTTAGCCCAATTCCATGATGATTTCAATGATATTTATTTAGTTTTGGGTTAGATTTTGCTCATTTTCTCTTTATCGTCACCTAAGTTCGTAAATCTCTTTATTACGGGTTTTGGACTTAAATTTGAGAGATTCGAGGTAAATTTCATGATAACCGATGGAGAGAAGAGTTTGGGCCCAAGAGGAGGCAAGAAAGAAGCCTAAAACACATCAAGAGAAGTCGCACAGCCCCTGTGCACATATCACACGGCCGTGCAACAAGTTACGGAAGATTGAAGACGCGCACGGTACCCCGTGCAAAATCTGCACAGCCTTGCGAAACAGGCAGAGAGCACGAACGCGGCAGATTTTTCGCACGGTACCCGTGCGACTTTCGCACGGTACCCGTGCGACTTTCGCACGGCCGTGCGACTCATTGTTTCGGCGATTATTTAAGTTTCCTAATTGTATTTGTTGAGGGATTCTATTCCATAATTCGGAGATTTAGCTAGGGTTTCGAGAGGGCTCTTGGAGGAGACTCAAGAACACTCTTTATTGTTCATCTACTTCAAGTTTTTATGATTGAATCGCATCAAACTTTTTATTCGGTAATCATAATTTCTTCTCTTTATCTTTTCTTCACAATTTCTCTTTGTTTCTCTATGGCTATTTTCTCCAATCTTTGTCAATTGTTTAGTATCATGTTTAGGGGCTAATTTCTTTACTTAGGTTGGAATTGATCCCTATTATGCCTTGATAATCATGAATTGAGTACCAATTGGGTTGTTCTATGCTTTTTAGGTTAGAATTCACTTCGTTCATCACTCTTTCATTGATTGCCTCGAGAGAGGACTCGTATGCTTTTATTAGGGTTTTGTGGAACATCGAAAGATGAAAACTTACCTAGAATGACGTTGTGAACGATTAGAACTTTGATATGAAAATAATTAAGGTTTTAATTGGGGGTTGTGAGATGCATTCATTGTAATTTTGCCCTTTATTAATCCCATGAAAATAGGTAATTGGATTGTGCTAGATTAGTCTTTGACCTTCGAAAGTAGGCGAAGATAGGCTTAATTGGTGTCTCCCTCTTCTAAACTACTAGCATAGGCAAGTCTCAAACGGTATTCGATTCTGGTTTCGGGCATATTAGTGTGATTAATCCCAATCTAAGGCTTTTTATTCATCGATTTTTTTCTTAGTTATTTTGTTATTAGTTGATCCAAAAACCAAATCACTTGTCGAATTGAGTTTTTACCTAAATTAGAAAGTGTAGGTTAGCTTTGATATTTGAAACACAACTCTCTGTGGACACGACCCGTGCTTGCCGGCTAGCTACAACTACGCCGTGCACTTGCGGTATTATATTTCTCTCAACAGTGAGACATTCGGAGCGAGATCCAAGCATAAGACAAGTAAATGCCAAGCATGAAGAGATCGACTATGGTCTTCAGATGAGTACATTCGTCAAAAGAAGGCCCCTTGGACAAAAAATATTGAGCGTACGCGACTCGATAAGCGAAGATCTCATAGGATCATAGAGGATCCCAAGGAGACATCACTTAAGCTGTCGGTCACCGGAAAAAAAGCACAAGAGCTCCGAATTCGGGCAAAGGTTAATCGGGGTGCCCGCATTTTTCTAAAAAAGAAGGGAGCGATGGTTTGCAAATTAAAGACGAAGAAGATTTTTTTGCCGTCAAGGCGCACGGTTATAGCCCAATGCTAAACGTCGTTTGATGACATCAAGCTCGGAGGCAAATGAGAAGCTAACGAAGACCTCCAGCGTAAAATTACGACTTTGGCACAATCGGAGACACCCTACGAAGGCCCATGCTAAAGAGTTGATACAATTTAAGCTCAATGGGAGTCAACACGGACTCATCGAAGAGGGGTCTGATTTTTCTCGATCATAAAACGCCTAATATGTTTCGACTAACGGAGCCGGGACCATCGCATTTCCGCTACGAATTGGGTTGATATTCTCCGTCTGAAGGAGCCTACAATTTATTCGCTCTAAAATCAAGATCGGTAGTTTTTCCGTTCCCTTCGAAAATTTTTGCGCATAAAATTAGTTGGGAATGTTTCCCCAAAAAATATGTCAACTCAAACAAATAAAATAAAATAAAATAAAGCCGGGAGAAAGGGGCTGCCCGAGGACTCGGCCTCGGGGTCGGTCGCCGGGCAGTGGTCCGCCGCAGGGGGCGTGAAGGTTCGGCGGCGCGAGAGGGAGCGCCGAGCGAAAAGTCTGCGCGGGGGAGGGGCTCGGTCCCGGGGTCGGCCTTAGGGGTCGGTCCGGGACTCGGCCCTAGGGGTCGGCCTTCGCGGGGGTGTGTTGAGGGGTCGGCCTCGCGGAGGGGTGCCGAGGGGTCGGCCTCGCAGGGGTGTGTCGAGGGGTCGGCCGTGTGGGGGGTGTGCTAAGGGGTCGGCCTCGCGAGGGTGTGCCGAGGGGTCGGCCTCGTGGGGGGTGTGTCAAGGGTCGGCCTCGCGAGCGGTCCACACGGGGTCGCTGCGAGGGGTGTGCGTGAGGGTCGGTGCGAGGTGTGCGTGAAGGGTCGCCGCGAGGGGTGTGCGTGAGGGTCGCGTGAAGGGTGTGCGTGAGGGTCGCCGCGAAGGGTGCGCGTGAGGGGTCGCTGCGAGGGGTGTGCATGAGGGGTCAGTGCGAGGGATGTAGGGAGGTAGCGTAAGTATTTGGGTTGGAGTCGTAGCGTAAGTTTTTGGGTTGGAGTCGTAGCGTAAGTTTTTGGGGTGGAGTCGTAACGTAAGTTTTTGGGTTGGAGTCGTAGCGTAAGTTTTTGGGTTGGAGTTGTAAACCCTCAAGATTGAAATTTGCGTTAACTTCTCAAAATATTTCCGCAACAAAACATATGATTTCGGAGCCTAAAACGTCTCTCGACGTCAAGCAATGACTTAGCCTCCGGGAGCTAATACGTCTCATTTCCACCTCCACGGGGGACATCCTTCGGAGTTACGCTTAGCAATAACTTAGCCTCCGGGAGATAAAAATCGCACTCCTAACTCCATAAAAGGAACACCCCTTAGAGGACACACAATCATGCACTTCTAAGCCTACGGGAGATGGAAGGTCGCGTAAAGACCCATGTCCGCATGGGCACTCGCACTCCTAACTTAAGGATAGGAGGTCGCGTCTCCATGGGATGTTCCCTAGCGAGGATCATGCACTTCTAAACCTACGAGAGCTGGAAGGTCGCGTAAAGACCCATGTCCGCATGGGCACTCGCACTTCTAACTTAAGGAAAGGAGGTCGCATTCTCCGTGGGATGTTCCCTAGCGAGAATCATGCACTTCTAAGCCTACGGGAGCTGGAAGGTCGCTTAAAGACCCATGTCCACATGGGCACTCGCATTCCTAACTTAAGGATAGGAAGTCGCGCTCTTCGTGGGATGTTCCCTAGCGAGAATCATGCACTTCTAAGCCTACGGGAGCTGGAAGGTCGCGTAAAGACCTATGTCCGCATGGGCACTCGCACTTCTAACTTAAGGATAGGAGGTCGCGCTTTCCGTGGGATATGCCCCCACGAGATACTTACGTTCATGCACTTTCAAGCCTCCGGGAGCTGAAAGGTCGCGTAAAAGACCCATGATAACGCAACCATGGGCAAACTCACTTTCTTCAAATCCAAGGCACATAGGGCTGGGACGCCTTGAGGACCCTAGAAGGGTCACAAGATGGCTCATCCTCCCCGTAAGACTCCTTTTTAGCCCCAAGGGGCTAAGTAAAAGATCATTCACCACAAACAAAGTGTCAACAAAGGGATAGGAAAGCGAAGAAAAGATAACAAAGCGAGCTTCATTCATTCATTCATTCATTGAGACAAGAAAGCGCAACGCGCCATTACAAGAGAAGCAAAGCGTCTAAAACTCAAGATACTACGCTACGGTTATATTACTACGCTACAAGTTACACTACTTAGACGGAATGAGAGCCCTGGCTTTCACCTCACTTCTCCTTCGGAAGGTTCCTTTTCTTCTCCGCCGGAAGGTTCCTCTTCCTCTCCGCCGGAAGGTTCCCCTTCTTCTCCGCAGGGAGGCTACTCCCCTTTGCCTTGGACGAGTCCCTTCGGTCATCAAAGGAGTGGGTAGAAGAGCCATCCACCGACTCTCCACTCTCCATAGGAGGGTTAGAAGACGAGCCAACACTCGAGGCGGCCCCTCCTCCGGCCGCATCGCTTGTTGAAAAGCTCGGGTTCGTTGCCTGAAGTTCGACGAAGAGATCATGGTTGCGCTCCACCCGAGCTCGAGAATATCCCACTCGGGGCGGATCGTGGCTTGAAACAGTTTATCATACTCCTCACCGTTATTCATCAACCTCAACTTCCAAGCATCATCGATGAGAAGCTGGTAGAACGTTTCCGCGACAAAGGATGGCCGGTGACACTCCATCGCTGTTTGCTCGGCCTCATCTCGGTTGAAGCGAGGGCACAACTTCTCGTATCCGACCGGAAGCGCTCCAACGATCATTTTCTTCGAGGCAAGAGAAAGGAGAAAAGTAAAGATGGGGAAACTTACTATCCTCCTCAAGATTTACCCCTATTTATAAGAACTTGGGGTCATAAAGGCATAGCGGAATGGGCTCCACATTCCACCTACCTACCTCGGGAGGCATGCGGGCGAAGGTGAGGGGTTAAATGATTCGGGTATTTCCCGGACAGTTTCAACTCACCCGCCACGTCACCAGCCAACCGAGCCTAATCGGTCGGATAAGGGAGGTATCGCCCCAAGCCAACCCTTAACGGGTCGAGTAAAAGCTCAAAGCCCATTAGGGCTAGGGTTTCCCTAAGCCACGGTAAATTACTCTATTACCCCTTTAAAATCTCCTATAAATACTCACCATTTCCCAATCCCAAGGCATGTTATGTTCACTTGGCAAGAAATCTCATCTTTTGATAATCCAAGCTCTCAAGCTCCTAAGCTCTCGACACTCATCCATACTCATCAACGTTCATCAACGTTCATCCACACTCATCACGAGAACTTCCATCTTTGGAAAACTTCTCGACTCCCAAGGAATCCCCACGCACATCGAGGAAGATTTCCTCGATCCATTCAACTTAGTTCACTACTAACTTGAGCGTCGGAGGGCGTTCCCGGGATCCACCACCCGGGCTTCGCCTTTTGCAGGTTCAAGCAGTCGCCACTCGGACTCGGATCGATCGTGCCACGTCCTCGAAACCGGAGTGGTAAATCCTTCTTCTCTCCGAATCATCAATCCACATCATCAACTCAATTTTCTTCGAAATGCAGACACCAAAAACAAGCGAGTCTACTTTGAATGGTGTTGGTAACTCAGGTCTTGTAGACAGTGATGCTTCTTTTCTTACATACGGATATGGATATGTTTCTTTCACTGAACCCAACTATTTTATCTCTTGGAAATTTCAGTGGGAAAAGCAAGCTATCGTATTCTCTTCTCTTATTGTAGATAAAGAAGTTGAACAACCCACGACCCATGCTACCTCACCAGGTCACCCCATAATCAAATCTTCTCAAGCACGTCTCATGTATAAATATGATAATCCCAACACACTTAAGTTTCTCATACCCTTGAGGATCTCATCCTTCCTAATCAACAACCATGACATCTCGCATTGCGTTATTCCTTCCTCTTGGCTATGCTCGCTTGCCACTTGCTTCTTGATGACTTGCAGCACAATGATGCCGGTTGTTGCACGCAGCGTTCTACGAGCTTCCCCGAAGATTATCCAAAGCCGGTGCTGCCCAAGCCTAACGTGCCCCGGGTGCCTAAACTACCCGACTTGCCTCAAGTGCCCAAGCCTATCTTGCTCGAGTTGCCTAAGCCCGCATTGCCCCGCATTCCTAAACTAGAATTGCCCAAGCCTACCTTACCCGAGGTACCAAATCCCGAGCCCGAGGTCCCAAAGACACCTCACTGCCAAAGCCACATGTGCCCGAACCACCTCGATTGCCCGAGCATTCCCAAGCCCGAGGAGCCCAAAGTTCCTGATGTGCCTAAGCCCACGAGTCCGGAATTGCCCAAGCCCAACTTGCCGGAGATACCAAAGCCCAAAGGGCCCAAAATGCCTAAACCGACCTTGCCCGTGCCCGATGTACCAAAGCCCCCGTGCTCGCTGAACCTTGAGCTTATTCACATATGTTGCATTATTGCATTTCTTCCGATTTATTTGCACCATACTTGTATCTGCTCTTTCTCACTGTCTTACATTAATGTGAACATACTAAAATTCGGATACATCTATATTGTAATTTATGATGAATTATTAAAAAAAAAAATCATAATTTCAAATATAACTTTGGAAGTGGAATAAAATTAGAATGTGTAGTTTCATTGTAAAACAAAATAAGCATAAACATATGTAAAGTAATGTGTTTTTTATCACATAAAATATTTTACATTTAAAAAGCAAGAAATTCATATCGATTATAGCTTTCTTTCTTTTTGTAAAATATATTATAATATTTAAATATTTTAAATATAATTAATATGCCTACTTACAATCATATTTTTGTGAAGAAGGTTAGTTTTAATTTTTAAGCTCGAAATACGATTTTTTTTTCAAACTGTGATCCTTTAAAAAAAAAAAAAAAAGGTTTAGGTCACTCTAGTACTGGCAAATTTCTTTCTATATATTACCGGAATTTCTTCGACCTGAAAATATTGAGTTTGGTCATGATTTTCTGTTCGAATTTTAAATTCGGACATATAATGTTCCTATTTATGTTCTCCAAACCCGATTTTAACGCGAGTGTAGGTTTGTCCGAATTGTCCAACCCATAAAAATAAATATTAAACAAAAATTTCATCCGATTACCGATTTATCCAATCCGATTTTAACCTCGAACCTGAATTTTTGTAAGCTCTAGGTCGCTCCTTAGAGCCTATGCAGGCACAGGCGCGTAAGGGAAGGTGCGCCGCCCGAGGCGTGGTTCTCCTCAACGGGCGCGCTTTTCCTGAAGCGTGTATGGAGGCTCGGTCTGTTGGGCTTAAGAAGGGGAAACGCATGACCGATGTGTCAAGTGGTGATTGGTTAGCAGAATTCTCTTTCTCTTAATTGCATCTCTATCTATGAATTAGAGCATTTTAATTTAATAAAACTCTCGTATTAAAACTGGAATTCTTTCTATTAATTCTCTCTCTCGCGGAATTCTATATATCTATATTAATTCTCTCTCTCTCTCTCTTAATTAAAATTAAATTAAAATTACATTTTCTCTCTCTGTATTATTTATGCCTAATCACAAATTCTCTATCTCCTGTAAATACTCTCTCTCTAGTGAGTTATCAATTACATAATTTATAATTGAAATAATAAATTATCAGGCTATTAATTTGTTTAAAAATTATAGAAATTGAAATTTTAATATCATTGTATTTTTTATTTAATAAAAATTATAATATTATTGTATCATTTGTTTAAAAAATCGTAACTTAAAATAATTAATTTAAATTTTTATATTGTACTGAATAATTTTATAAAAAAATAAACAAATTGAATATCTTAATAAGTGAGTTTCATATGAATTATTTAAATAAATTAGTCTTATTGATGAATTTTATACGGTAAAAATAACAATTTAGCAGAGATAAAAAGAGACTCTTAGATGATGTGTCAGCGTAGAGCTCATAGTACCTAAAACAGGCTCACAGCGATGCTCGGTCTTATTCTATTTGAAGTTCCACTCTTACCCCGCCGGAGAGACGAGGGTTTAGGGTTTCGGGGAGAGAGACTGAAATCAAGTTGCAAAAAAACAGAGAGGAGGAGAAAGAACGAGAGAATGAGTAGAAGCCTCGGAATTCCGGTGAAGCTGATGCACGAGGCCAGCGGCCACATCGTGACGGTGGAGCTCAAAAGCGGCGAGCTTTACAGGGGCACCATGCTCGAGTGCGAAGACAACTGGAACTGCCAGCTCGATAACATCACCTTCACCGCCAAGGTTTTCTTCTCTTTCAAGCCCTAATCTACATCTTTCTGGTTTTGAAATAACCCTAGACTTTGAATGCAAAACAATGTCCCACTGAATAATGCGAACTCTTCAGAGGATTCCCTGCAACTGGAATAGGAATCGGCCCATGTTTCAAATTTTACTAATAAACCCTAGTTGAGCGTGAGCCTCATAAGCTGTCGGAACACAGTTGTGTAATTAATAAAAAACATGGAAGATTTGAAATTGACTAGAGCCTTCTGTGTGATTTCTGAGCCTGTTGTATAGCTGGTCGTGATGTGCCCTAGTTTATTGCGATGTTCAAATACTTCTAATTGCATGAATTTGGGACTTAGGATTTTGATTTATGTCATTTTTTAAAAATCATTTTCTGCTTTCCGTTCTGTCGTCTCTTACTGATTTTTTCATCCTAGTAATTGATTCTAGCAACACAGCTGTAAAAATTCAAGCTCACTGTGAAAATCTTCTCAATGTCAGGGCCACATGTTCTTTAATTTTCTTTTTAAAAAGGAAGAGCTACATGGTTAACATGGTGGAAATGATTACAAGACAACATTGATCATTTACTAAGAAGGCGATATGGGGAAAAGGATATTAACCAAGACAGTGGCTATTGTTGGCTGCATATTTGAAATAGAGTCTATAACATGGCAAATATGGCCAGAAAGCAATATACTTAGACGATTATTGGAGGGTTTCTCTGCATAGCTCAGTATCAAACATGAGTGCTTCCAGTTGACAAAGTGGTATTCTGTTGGAAGAGAGAGGCGAGTGACAGGGCCGTTAAAAGGCAGCGTGCGATTTCTAATCGCTTAATGGTTAAATGTTAATAACTTTGGCTCTTGCTTCAAGAAGTATGAGTAAGGATTATTGATAGGCTATTTGTATCTCTCTTTTTCTCGTGGGGGAAGGGGGTGTTGGGGGCTACAATTGGGAGAATCTTGTTAGCAAGTGTGGTGTCTTCATAACTGCTTTCTAACTTTATTTTCTGTTAAAACATATTTCATTCAAATGTTTTTTTAAAAAAGGGGAAAAGTGGAAAACATACCATGCCTAGCCTTAAAGGTGTATGGTTTAGGATGGTCCTATTCTTGGAATAGGAGTTAACTTGATAGTTCTGTTGATGTAATTTAGTTTTTACTCTCGTGAATGCACCTCATTCCCTTCCTAGGAGGAAGAAATTACTTAGTATATTTTTGCAATATGCATGTTTGCACCTGTGCATGTGGTAATGAAGCTGCATGTATTCAGTATTGAAGTTGCCTGTTTTAAGTAGACGTGCCCTGTGATTCCAACATTATATGCGCTGAGATGAAGCTTCTCTGCCCATGCCTGTCAATTCCAACCTTTTGATGATGACTGATATTGTCTATTAACTGGCTTGTTTTATACTTGAGGTTTCCTGAAACAATCTTGGCTGACAGGCCTTAGGTGAATTCCCTTGAGCAACCAAGAGATTTTGATTATTTTGTTCTCTTGTTGGTGTTGTCTTTTGATGTGCAGGACGGAAAGGTCTCTCAACTTGAGCATGTTTTCATTAGAGGAAGCAGAGTAAGGTAACTTGCTGTCGTGCATTTTTACCTCGCTGGAAGTTGTTGCTCTTTTTAATTTATTTTTGGTTTTAGTTTCCACCTATTATGTGGTGATTCTTTTTCAGGTTTATGATCATACCAGATATGTTGAAGAATGCTCCAATGTTTAAACGTCTAGATGCTAGAATCAAGGTACTCAACCATGAGTCTGTGACACTCATTTTCTTTCTTGAAAAATCTTCGAACTTCATCTCTGCTTGCTGCTGATTTTTCAGGGTAAGAGCACATCTCTTGGAGTTGGTCGCGGTCGTGCTGTTGCAATGCGAGCAAAGGTAACTCATCATTCTTTATCAGGACCGTGTTTTTCTGCCAGACTATTAAGGGGGCCCAGCTATTTTGAAATAATAAATTAATCAATTAAATTAAGTTTGAATATTTATTAGGATTAAAGGATAGTGACACTTGCCCTATCATTCCCTTGACAGGCTCAGGCTACTGGACGTGGGACTGCAGGCCGGGAGTTGTCCCACCTGTGCGGAGGTAAACCTTGGTCAGTTGCAGATTGAGCTGATGGAGATGCAGTATTTCAAGCGGTTTGTTGTTTGAGGGTTTAAGTTTCTGCGGTTTCTGGTTGTAGAGAATTACACGTGAACAGGAGCAAAATGTATGAAAAATTGCCTGATTTCAGCGACATTTCTAGGCTACCTCAAGTGTTATTTTTTGTCGTTAGGGGTTCATCCATGGAGTTTTACCTCAAGAAACCATGATTCCTAACCTTAGCATTACCCACCGAAAATTGGAGCTGCAGTGCTAAAAGAAAAGGCTCTATATTTGGTTGTGATGTGAACATCCTGTTAGTGCGAGGCCATCGATGGTTCTGGCTCGGTTGGGATGGGATGCATTCAGTCTGACTGACCAACATTATTCCCTATCCCACCTGTCTGTCTGCCATTAGTTGATCTGCTGTGTCTATGCTTTGAAAGTAGAAACAGACTGAAGTTGAAGGTGCTGTAGAATACCCTACCCTGTCAAGTGTCAGTAACAAATTGAAACATCTCTATTTTCATTTTTTTTTTTTTTTGCAAAAGGGTAAAAATAGTACATAGTAAAACTTACACAACCCTTCTCACAAGGGTTCTATCTAAATTATCGTTGTCATAATACACAACAGAACGGGAGAAGGGGAGAAATCCCAAGTAGATGGTGAAGGGACCGAATGCTCAAACTGTGTCAGTCAATCAATTGCGTTTTGTACATATGATTGATGTTGCACCTTATGAAATTGCTCATAAGACGGACGATGTCCTTATAATAAAATCGACTTGCCACAATGGTCGAATAATACTTTAATGGCTTCAGCAATGATTTTGTTATCACCCTCAATTTGTAATTGTTTGATATTAGCTTTGAGAGCTTCCTGAATACTAACCCTATGGGTGGTAGTTTCAACAACTAAGATAAATGCTTGACCCAAATCCATTGCTCTCGCTTTCAACATGTCGCCCTCTTCTTTTCGTAATACAAAGCCCATAGTTGTCTTTCCATTTTAACTGATCCATCAAAGTTGAGTTTGATCCAACCCTCTAATGGTTTATTCCATTTGATTTGACTAGACACTTTTTTGGTAAGGTGTGGATGTTTGTGACATAGAGATCTTTTGGTGAATACCTTATCCTTGATGTCCATTTTGCATATGCTTTTTGGTCCAAATAATTGTCTTGATATGGTTGAAATCTTCATTCTTAAAGATAAGTGCATTTCTCTCCTTCCAAATGTTCCATAAAAGAAACAACACCTTATGAAGTCAATTTAGATAAAGTGAAGATCTAGCCGCCTGGAGGATGTCAATACCATTGAGAGTGGGTGAAATGAAGTTGGTGTGATGAAGCTGGAGATGGTTAGTGGCAGTTGCCCGGACAAGAAGAGTATGCGGGCAACGGAAGAAAAAGTGATTATCCGATTCGTCATGAGAATTGCAAATCTTACGGAATGGGTAAATTTGAACTCCTCCGATAGCTAGCCTCTTACTAAGAGGTATACCATGATGGAGATAGGTCAAACATCTCTATTGCTGTGTACTGTCAGTCTCAAAACCTCCTGTTTTGTGTGATTGTGATCCAGGGATCGAGTTCGAGTAAATCCTGACTACAAATGAATTCATCTCCCTCGTGACTTTTTAGATCCATCATGCCATAGGTGTTGGACATTAATAGGAATAGGAAGAGGCCAAATAATTAAAAGGGAACATAATATTGTTCCAGCACCATTGAAGCCTTCTCATCCTCTGGCTCCTCGGCATCAATTGTCATTGTGTTCAATTTCGGTTTTTGGAACATCACCTTTGCACCCTTGAAGCCTTCTCATCCTCTGGCTCCTCGGCATCAATCGTCATTGTATCGGTTTTTGGAACATCACCTTTTGCTTGTTCCCGTCCTCAGAGGTCTAATCATGCATTGACTTGCTTGATTTTACATATTTGCAACCTCATTTGAGGCTAGAAACAGTAACGTTTTCCATCACCACATAAGATTCCACCGGAAATTCAACAATCTAACGTAGTAGACGCCATATTCAGGGGGGCTCTTCTTATTCACTTGAATCATTCAACCAAGTTAATCCCAATTTCAAACTTAGAATCATTCTGACATGATCAAGAACAAACCCCTAAGATTGCTAGTTTATCTAATTACATGAGATGCAATGCAACTCAATATCACAACCCTATATTGCCGATTTAAAATTCTCATTCTAGCATCATCCTGCTAATCAGAAGCAATAAAACAAAGGAGGAATACCTCGTCCAAAACTCTACACGGCATTTCATGTCCCCTGCCAACCCAGTAATAACAGAAGGGGGAAGAAAGAGAGAGGAAACGGGAGGAAAAGAGAAGCCATTATCTAGATTCACAGTTTCTTGATACTGCAAGATAACCTTAACAAATACATAGACAGCTGAAGGCTTACAAGACAGAGACGGTAACGAGGCAACCATGAGTGCGAGCCCCCAAGGCAAAGGTTCTTGAGATTGGATCATCACCCTTCAATTCAACAGCACAATGGACAGGCTGTTCATGAATTGCTCAAGCCACCCTTTAAAAAATGTTGAATGGTTACTCTTTGACAATCCACCTACCACCACGGATCATGTATCCACCATAGCTCTGATCAGTGCTGCTCTCCCCACCACTTTCACTGGCATAGCCTGATTTCCTACGATGGTGCTTCCTTCCCCTCCCCCTTGAAGCCCCACCATCACTCATGCTCCCGGTCAACAACGGATCATCAATCCCACGGATCACTCTCTGTGCAGATGAAGAGGTTGAAATGTCACTGTCGTCCTTTGTTCTCTGATCTTTGTCACGTTTCTTGATGTTCTGCGAAATCTCATGTATCTTCTCATTGAATTTCGTGATTCCCTTCTCCACCGGCTCCACTGCTGTCTGATTCACTGTGAATTTCACATCTCGTACAATCTGAATCATGCAAAACAGCACAAGTAGAAACTGAGTTTGGTCGGCTGATCTGAGATATTGCACTTAAAGTTTGCTCTACTAAGCTGAGAGATTGCGCTATAGAAACTTCACAAAAATCTAATCCCATAAGGGTCCTGCTTTTTAGGATGCATGTAGATATGCAGGGAAAGCATCAAGACAATGCGACAAAGATGTTTACTTGGCATGAAAAATAAAATAGCGCACAACCACTTTCAACTAACAGCCATGTACCACTGACAATGAGAAGTCATTCATTTGGTGAATCAGATTAGACCACCAATACAGGCATGGGGCAGTTCATGTCGGAATGGTTTTGTGGAATATTTGGGCTTTAGTTGGACTATTTCAGGTCTAGGGCATGTTCAGATCAAATGCCACTGTCCAATAAGTTTATCGAGAAACATGCTGTCAATATTGGTTACGCCAATTGTGAATTGTTTCAGTTTGGGGCAAATCAATCTGGGTTAGCGTCAAATTGTTTGGGCCATGTGATTGGTGTGGAAAAAATTTGTCAGGTCCATTAAGGTTTTACCCAGGATAAACATTTTGACAAACAAACAATCCCAGAAAAGCTGCACAAGGATTCTAGCAGGTAAATAGCAACTGAGTATCTCAGCTGAAAAATGCGAAGCACAAGAAAAGAAACCATGGTAATCATAATAGCAGCTTACACGATGAGATGAGGAGTGCTTACATATTCTCCCCACCAAGGAAGACATCCTTAACGCTTTGGCCAAGGGTCATGCTACTCTTAGCAGGGACATCAGGCTGAGGAAGACGCAGCTTTGCAGGGCGTTCACTATCTCGAACCTCATCGGGATCAAGAGGGTCAACTGATGCATAATCTCCGAGAACAGCAACAGTTCCCGGATAAGGGCTTTCCATTAGCTCATATGGCTTGGCAGGAAATACATACAAGTGAACAACTGATGCAATTCCCATCTGCACTGGTTAAACACTTATTACTAATAAGAACTTTGTTTAACGTAGAAGGATTGCTGTGTAAACTTAAAAAGACAAATAATTAAAATATAAGCACCTCTATGCATATTATGAAGTCTTGGACACTTGATTTAAACTGCAGTGCCTGAGCTATTGGACTTTTAAATAAGCCAAGATCATAAAGGACTGCAATCGCAACCCCTTGCCACCAAGTCAAAAATACAATGGACTTAAACGTTAGAAATTTGGCTAGTGGATGTATATGTGCCAACTCATCCTTAGTAACTGCATAAAATTGCACCAAGCAATACAAAGCCCATGACTGACTGAAGTTCAGGATTACAGCCATGTAAGGGTACCTACAAAACAGGATATTAGACGTAGTGTAGGGTAAAGAAAATGGGTATGGGATTCAGTACATATTTCATTCACCAATTCTAATGCAACATCATCCAAATAACAAAAAAACAAAAGGAAAAAACCCAAAAAAAGAAAAAAGCAGAAAAATAAAATAGACAGACAGAAAAATAATAAACGGAATAAATTCAGAAAAACTAGCATAAAAAGGATACAATAAAGATCTGGTTTAACAAAAAGAAAAAACAGACTCATAAATGCACACTGTCACCAATCAATAGGCAAAATGAGATGTTATCAGTAGTGGCAGCTCCAAATCAATTGCAACGCGGAGACCTCATTTAGTCCTTGACCCCTCCTACCTTGTACTTTGGTTTCCCAGTTCTTTTTAGAACCCACTTCATGCACGCAAGTATCCACAGTCAAAACACTCAAAAAGTACACAAATGGACATCACTGCAAGCTCCACAAGGCAAACAGCTTGCAGCCAAGGATGCCTCAACACATGAGAAAAAATTACTCACCCATATGACAGCACTATCCTCCAAGGAAACTACCTCTTTATACAAGATTCTTCTGTTCCTTCCCCTAAGTTATCAAGGATGGCAATGTCATAAGATTAAAAAAAATTAAAAAAACAGAAAGAGAGAAAAAGAGGAAGAAGAAAAGGGTTCCTTCATGCTATGAAGAGCAGGAAAACTGAAACCTAATAAGCTTGCATCCCTGTAGTAATGCCCCAAATCTGTGGAGCTCCTAACATTTTCAAGAAGGTATCCACAGGCAGCAACCACTAACTAGGGAGGAGGGGAATCCTCCAGGCAATGAATTATTCTGCACATTCATTAACTTTGTTCTTTTTGTTGTTTTGACATGATCTGAAATGCTAAGATCAAAACTATTTTAGTGGACTCTTGAAATCTTTTGTAGGTTCCTGAAACTTAGGAGAGACATAAATCCAACTTTGTAAGGAGAATATGACGGTAATTGTAATACCATAGAAACTGAAAAGAATGGATCAGTTACAGTGAACAGCAGATTTGCACAGAACCCATGGTTTCATTGGGCAAAAAAGTGATCCCCTTGTTCTTTTTTCCCTCTGTTCTCTTCCCTCTCCATACTACTAATACAACATCATCCAATAAGGTGAATGTTTGGTGATCTAGATCCAAAAGGCTTATTTCTCGAATGTATTAAAGATGACATAAATATCGCATGCTATAACAAGTATTCAATGTAGTAAGAAAATGTGGCCCCCATAAATTTTGTGAGGAAATTCCCAAAGTAGCAACTGTACATGGAGATGACTCCAAAGCTTCGTTGAGCCCAACTAAGCAACCCTCATCTCAAGCTACAAAGAGACTAATCAGCATGTACCTGCCCACTGTCAGCAAGTAGTAATGCCACAGCTAATGAAGGGGAACATGCATTAGGGGTTGAGAGCCTGTCGCAGATCCATCGTACAGCAGTATCCTACATTTAGATTTCTAGGTTTGATAATACTGTAACTTTTTATGATATCCTCTTTAAAATTTTCAAGAACTTTATACAGAAATTAGAATAATTTTAAGAACTAAAAATTTCCCAGGACGCCATAAAGATACACATGTATCTGCCACTGCTGAGACCTTAAAACAGAATAGCCTGCCAGAGAGCTGCGGTAAATGGGCATATATAGGCATATGCGGTAGTGACAGCAGCAGCAGCTTAGAAGAAGAACGAAGATGGCACCTTGATTGGTCATTTCCAACGAGGGAGGAATCTACAAAGGGGTCATTTCCAAGGGAAGAAATTACAACAGCAACAAACTCAAGGGGAACATTTATCAAAAGATTAAGAAAATGATACCGACTTCAGCTAAAAAGGGTCTATACATTGAATTAGATAGTGTCATGAGTGAAAATAGATAGGTAAAAACTAACAGTTATGACATCAGCAACTGCCCACACATTGAGGAAGTGACAGTAAAAGGCACTTGGCAAACAACCACAGCTTCGTAACTTGTGATGAATAAGAGCAGCCAAACAGGTAACATAGAGGTCAAAAACTTAAATCTGGTCTCCATCCCAAAACAATTGACCACTTGGCAACAACGTGAAAATAAAAAACCATGACAAATTAATTGGAAAGTTGACGGCAAACATTGAACTGTTGTAAGGAAAGTGTGCACTATTTAGGGTACTCCCAAATAGAAATTCAGATCAGTATAAAAACATTTTAGGTCTCACTGAGTAAGCGTGTCAATGCCATATTATGGCCTTTCATTTGATTGCATGAAGAAAAAGAACAGCAGAAAAGATCAAAGCCACATTCCACATCATATTGCTTCTACTAAATACACGAGTTGCTTCCTTACCCGCAATTCAACTTGAAGTCCCCATCACAATATACGTCAAAGGCTTCAAGAATAACAGCTAATATTGCAGTGAATGCTTTAATAATCATCTGTGACAGATCAATTATTTAGCCTTTCCCTCGTAAAAAGGAACGAACAGATAGCGGCAGGAACTAAAGAGGTTTTTGGACATACATACTGAACAATCCCTATCTTGATGACTTGGTACAACCACTGACCAAGTCTCCATGGTTTAAGGAAAAGATTCATTGGAAAATGATGCTTTATAACTCCTTTTTCAGAACCATGTTCCAACAAAGGCACCTTTGAAGCTGCACGACCTTCCCTTTCCATAAATTCAATAGCCTTCTCTTCGCCACCTTCAGAAAGTAACAAACTGCTGTTAGAGGTACAAGTAAAAAAAATATATAAGTTATGAGTAGATCTTATTGAATAGTAAAAACCAAGCATATAAAACTAAAAATATTATACAGATCCTCAGTTTTGTAGAAATTTTTATTCCAAATTTCTGCAGATTTCTCACAGATTTGTTCAAGCTCCGGCAGACGTTACATTCTTCTTATCTTATTTTCCATACGCTTCGAATGTTATCTTTTTTTATGAAATGTCTACATGTCCTTGCAGATTTTTACATTTTTCTATAGATGTTATTCTCCATAGACTGCTAACAACACAAAATGAACACACAGATTCTTACACTGCAGTACATGCCCAAAGAGACAGATGTGAATATGGATAGATTTAAATTGAAATATCCTTTCTTTGGTTAATGACTTCATACATTAATCATCTATAAGTATACATTATATGCAAAGTTATATTGTAATCAAGTACATTAGCAAGTGCATGCAGCAACAAATCAGATATCAATAACCATGTATTAGAGTCAGAGATGCAACAGCGACAGGAGAGACTTATTCACTGATATAAAGAGTACACAATTATCTCCGATGATAAGCAAATGCAGACAACAGCTTACTTAACATTTAGAAGGTCAAAAGAAAAGAACTGCCAAAGCTCGATTTTTAAATGCTTTAAGAATCTCCATTAGAGTTTAATTATATGTTGTCATCCTCACAAATGCCCATTTATGTATAACATGGAATGATCAAATATGATTAAGCAAAACGAGAAAAGGCTTATCAATTAATGCTATATTGCAAAGTTATGATTAGCTTATTGTATTTAATTTATTTAGACGAGAACTCTAGAAGTTGCGAGATATTTATTTCACTAGGATAGGGGTCCTTATTATTATCTTTCAAAGTTCACAATACAAAGCGTTCACGAGAGTAGTATTTTTTAAGCATCAATATCAGCAATTGTACATGAATGCAATGGCGAAGCATCCAGTCCAGGAAAAAAGCATGCATAAAACAGTACATAGTGTACTTGTTAACTATTTAAAACAGATGAGACATAAATCATTAACGATAAAGAATCTAGAGCAACAGTGATCATGTAAAACATATAGAGAAGATGAAAATGTCAAACAAAAATGGAGCTATGTTAATCCAATGAACTAAAAGTTAGATTAAGAAGAAACTCCATGCTGTGGAACAGCCCATAAAACTAAAGCCGAAAACCATGAGAAAGTTGACCAAAAGCAACCAAAAGTAGTAACTAAGAAAAAAGGAGCATTAACTAGATCACTAGTGAAGTTGAATTCATAACTTGAAGCACATTGAAGACAATGAGACAGGCTATAAGATGAATACAACGATTAGAAGTTGTTTTAAGTTTTAAGCTAAACCTTATCTTGCATAAGCTCAACAAACTTACCCAAGCATGCCACAAGGTATCTGCCAAAACAATACATGGCAAAAGACTCATAACAATCACGTAGTATCTCAATGTCCACGCTTATTGATGGTTGCATCAATGAAACAAACTGCACAAACAAACAGAAACTAACAAGATTAAGACAGGGGCAGTGCTAAGGGAGGTCAAACATAAATAATGAAATAAATAAATAAATAAAAGCTGTCAAGTTTAACATCAGCAGAATCTATTCATACAATTGTAAACAGAAAGGCATCTAGGACTCAGGCATAATAATGGCATTACTCTTCCTTGTCCTTTACTGTGCAGACAAGGTTGCATTGTTTCATTTGAACACGGAATAAACAATAAAAGAGCAAAAAGTTCACAAATATTTCAGAGTGAATAATATGTCACAATAAGAATGTGAGACCTTGCAAGCTGGAAAAGTTCCCATAAAAGGTATTCATGAAGAAAGCAATATAGTTAGAGATAGAATCCAGTGGACTTGAGATGCTCAGACTTTAAAACTCTAAACAAGCAAACGACTGTACAACAAATAACAACCATAGATTCACAGGAGCACACTAAACCTAGCACATCCCAAGTAACATCTCCATGAATGAAGATAGACCTTCAATAAATAATATCTTTTAAAGCACAAGTGCTTCAGATATTTTTGTTACCTTGCCCATAAAAAATTGTTAGGGGACCCATACACTCCTTTAGAGATCATATATAAGAACAGGATGGCAACGAAGGTAAATTCATCAAAACTGACTTATCATATCTATTCAAAATTCACACATTTAAAAGATCTTCAACATGTGAATAATGCACTTTTTCCCCTTTCTCCACATTGTCCAGGCAAATTGAAGTGCAAAATTTCTACAGTAAACGAAAATGCCACAAGATCCTCACACACACTCCTTTTTGACAATAAATAAATTCTTATTCAAGAATGGCGTTGCTCCAAAATCATCCATAACTTATGCTTACCGATTCAATCGAATAGCAGGGAACCATTAAGAGGACTCCAACAAGAAACTTTTGCTCCTGGATACGGCACCAAAATCATCCATAATGCTAGTTATTCCCTTTTTGTGGAGTAAAAGAAATGAAAAAATTGTGAAATGCCTGAGTGTAAGACATAAGAAAGGAGAAAATGATGCAAATAATGACCTCTGGAATCTTGTAAGCTGAAAGGTGTTCAAACAGAAGGTAGAGTGAAAGACAAAGAGTCAAAATTACGAAGGTGCCTGCAATGATAACTGCCCATGTAGGTGCGGTATATTCTGCAGCGAGTATACTCATATGACTGATCATCCTCTTTAGCAACATTAAACTGAAGCTGATCAACAATATGGGCAGACAAAGCCAGCATTATCAAAATGATGGGCGCTGAAATCAGATTTAGATTCAAAGTAACCCCATATGGACCTGCCCATGCTTCTGCCCAAACAAATAACCAGTCAACCAATCGGAAACAACCCCATAAACTTTACATTCAGAAGAAAATTCGCAAATATTGAGCCTCGTAGAAGTTCACAGACAATCATTACCAGTGCAACTTCTATATGGCCAACGATATCATCAGGCAATCAAATAATGAAAAGTACAGTCCCATAAATTTCGCTAAATTATCAAATGCTCATTCCAATGTACAACTGGGCAATTGAAACGACAATTTGGCAAAAATGAAACAAATATCTAGTTTTCACAGAGTTGAAAGACCGTACTTTTGCTTCTTTAAACGAATTCTTAAGTAAGTAATCAACCCCTGAAACTCATGGTGAGGTCCAGAAATCAGCCAAGAAGAAAGGGATACTAACCATAGCCCCAGAGAACGGAACTCAGGTAAAGCGGCAGGAGCGAGTTGATGATTGCGGTTGACCCGATTTGGAGACGCTCTCAGTCGGGAGATTTGATGGGGAGGAAGAAGAGAAAGTAACCAGAGCTGACCCGATGAATGGATAATCCGATTATAATCAATTATGATTTTAGAAAATTAGACCAAACTCTAAACTCTAAGCGCTTCTATGCCGCTCGGCTGCTACAACTTTTAATATGTTCATGATCAAAAAGGAAAATACAACAACAACCTAAAGTTAAAATTTTTTATTATTTTTTTTAAAAAGACACATTTTAAACTCAAATTATTCTATGGTATTTTATTTTAATTTTTAAAAATTTACATGTTATTTTATAAAAAATAATAATTAAATTTCTTTTAAATTGTGTCATATCAACAGATTCATAATACAAGTGTTATAGTGCAATAAGCCCAAATCAAAGTTCTATTACACTTCAACAATGTCTTTTTTCGATTCGTTTGCATAACCATACCTTAAACTCTCACACCATCATTCATAATCTCACAGTGACATCTAACCCCCACAACCAATCTCCTCCTAAAACTTTCCACTATGCAGCCAACTTTGTTACCGTTTTCTATCTTTCCAAACTTACCCTATTTATAATAAGAAATTATAGATTAATCATTAATAGCAATGATTTTTATCATGCAAAAAAAAAGGAATTTTTTTATACAAAATTTGTGAGAGGTACCCTACATTTTATATGAAATACTTTTAGAGGATATTATTTTATGAAAACTACTTACAATGTCTTTTCCGAATTTTTTAAAAATTTCCAATTAATTATAAGAAAAATACGAAAATACTCCCTCCTTATCCTCCATTCTTTAGGTCATAAGTTAGTCCAAAGAATGATAGTTGGCAACAAATCAACTTCTTAAAGGTAAAAAAAGTCCGTAAATTATGTTTAAAAAAATGATAAAAATTGTTTCCGATGTTTTTTATTGTTCGTGATCTTCTCTTATTCTTCCTCCTCTATTTTTTCCCTCTCTCTATCCCCCTTACTCTTTTTTCTCTTTTTCTCACACCGATCACCCAAGTTCAATGCAAATTTTATTTTAAAAGACAACCCACCTCCATCTTATTTGTGCTCAAGCTTCCATCGTGACTCTTATTCATTACATAACTGAAAGACAAGTCCCTCACGTTGCCATTCCTCAACCTTATTTGATATCTCCTCAATTTGTCAAGACCATAAGCCACCACTGATTTCCACCATGACTTCTTATTATTGCTCTCTTCATTCCCAAACACAACAAAGCCCTCCTCAAGCGGCAAGATATGTAGAAAACCATAGGCCGATTTTCCTCGTCAAATTCAATAGTAAAGTCATCCCTGACGTGAACAATTTGCATGAAATTGCAAAATAAATTTAAAAAAACTTTGAACCAAAAAGTATGACAAAGAAAGAGATAGGAAAAAACATGTAACACAGAGGTGGTGTGATCATATCATTTATATTCCGCAATTTGGTTCTGCGCATATGTAGGAAAATCGATGATCGTAAGGGATCAATTCGGATAATAAACTAACAACTACTTTATTATTCTATTTCTACTTTATTTATAAATAAATTAAAATATGCGCGCTCACAAATTATTTTATATAATATTCATTTATAGTGCAATAACGAATGTATTGAGTTTCATCTCGGGATTTCGAAATGTTTTATCTGTTTTGTTTTAGATAAAGTTAATGCTAATGGAAGTTAGAAGCAAATGTGTTTATTTTAGTTAACGAAACTTAAAAACTCACAACGGTTTTCGGGAAGTGTTGGTTAAAAATTACATATTTTATGGTTAAATAAATTGTAATCGTGACGATATTGTTAAATTTGACATATTGGTTATGCCGTACAAACTTAGTGTCTTAAATGTTTGAACTTTATTTTCGCAAGTAACGTTGTGGATTCTACTCGTATTAATGTTTTGAAGGGAGTTGTCTTGTTGTTTGTTTAGAGTGATGACAATGCTTCAAATTCTCTTTTTTATTGTGATAATTACTAATTAATTAGTTGTTAGTATTAAACTAATGATTATGAAATTTAGGGCATTACGCAAATCATTTGAGGGGATTCTACCATTAAGTTTAAGTGCATGAAATTGATATATAGTCATCTTCTTTTTCCCTATAAAAGACCAAATAAACTTTTGTAGTTTCGAGCTCTGTCATTGACATATATTTCCGATGTTAAAGCCCCTTTAATTATTACCTAACCACTAATATATTCCTAATTTATGTTTTCTTCATATTTTTTATATTATTATTTTAATGTTATGTTTGTTCTAATTTAAACTCTATTAAATTTATTCTCTATTTTTTAAAAATAGTGCATCAAAAATTTATAGTGAGATATTAATTAAACTATTCGATATTAGTTTAAAAGTTGAAGCTGCTACAGTGAACAAATTTTTATGTTGGTATATTATGAGCCAGGTGACCCAAAATTTAGGGCATGTAAGTTTAATTTTTCATTTGCTTTTAGGGGTTTGTGTAAACTGAAAAGACAACAATTGCCGCAAAAATTTCCGGTTGACACCCGTGTTCCGCGTCGTATTTTTATCGAATTCAGACTATCAACCACAAGCGTTTCGGGTTCGGCCACTGTGTCCTCTACGATATGTTTCTGTATTCTTTGCGGTGAAATCCAATTGTTCCAGAAAATTGACAATCGTTTAGCGAATCGAAGCAGCTTCCCAGGTATGTGGTCGCCGATTATCACCTCCACCTCTCTCCCCCACCCCTCCCCCTTTCCCTTTCCTTTTCGGTCCGCAAGTTATCTAGGGTTTTCTTTTCACCGGCATGGAAACCTTTTCCGTTTCGTATAATTATGCCTGCTGGTAAGATCTTATGCCAAATTTTTAATTTTTCGTCAGGAATCTACTTTCTGATTAGGGTTTTCCAAACATCACGTGATATTGCCATTGATATCAATCTTTCGTTAATGTGGTATTGTTTGATGTTGTTGGTTGATCTGCAGTGGCTGATTCTCAAAGTCATGGTAGCTTCCTCCTCCTTTCTCGTTTCAACTGAGCACAACCATAAATGCGATCCTGCTTTCTTATCATCTAAGAGGCGGAGAATATCATCTTCTTGTAGCATAGACACTGAGAATTATGACGATCTTGCCTCTTTTGCACCAGCCATCCCTGGTCCATGCTCACCATCTACGGGGTATTAAACTCTTGATTGCCTATGGATGCCATATATTTCAGTCATTATTGTCCCCCCTCCTCCAGTTTTTGTTTTTGGATTATTTTGGGGGTTGTCTAGTAGTAGTGGTTAGATTTTTAGCCTAATGTCTCCAAAAAGGACGCCATATGTGAGATGAAATTTAAGAAATGCATGACTTTTAGGGTTATCTTTGATTGTGTTGATACATTGGAAGAGTGACCTTGACGTTTTGGGGTTTGGCTTAATGTAGGAAGAGTGAAACTCATTATCCAAGTAAGGAGTATCTAAGAAGCTATTAATTTGATGCCTTTTTTTTTCAGTAGGTTGTCATCTTGCATTGACCTTGACGCAGGAAATGCATCATATTTCTGCTTAGAGATGACTTGTCAGGTCAATGGCGATGCAGATAGTACTTCTCACACCACCAGCGCTGGGGGAATTGTGCAGCCTGACAAGAATTACAACGGGTATAGGTCATTAGGTTTTGTTTCGGGATGGATGTACATCAATGAACAAGGTCAAATGTGTGGTCCATATATTCAAGAGCAGTTGTTTGAGGGTCTCTCATCGGGTTTTTGCCACATGAGCTTCCTGTTTACCCTGTTATTAATGGTGCATTACTGAATCCAGTGCCATTAAACTTCTTCAAGCAGTATCCTGACCATGTTTCTACTGGATTTGCATATTTAAGTGGAGTTACATCTAATGTGTCCACTACCACAGACTGTCTTGTGATTCCCAGTCGGGATAGCTCACAAAAATCTGGTTCAGTTTCATTTAATTCTAATCAGCAGTTAAGTACTTACATTCCTAATGTGATGACTTCAGACTCGGTGTTGGCTTCAAGCACCAAGTTTCATCAGCAGGTGATACATCAGTTTCATTTTTTAATTTTTTTAATTTTTTGATCTTTAGGTGTCTGTCCTGGTGTTTGCTTTGCAATGTGATTAGATGCATTTCCATCCTTTCCACTATCTTAGAATAATCTTGATTAATACTTGTTCAAATGCTTTGAAGCCCCTTGCATGGGAGGAAAAATGTTGGCTGTTTGTGGACGGTTACGGAAGAAATAATGGGCCACATTCCCTTTCCGAACTTTACTATTGGCATCAACATGGTTATTTGCATGATTCAGTTAAGGTAAGCGAATCCAGCTTCCCTGGAGTAAGTAAATATGAGCATTTGCTGTATCAGTCATTGTGTGGTTTGGTCAATTGGTATATATGTGTGAATGTGTCTCTTTTTCTTCTTGTTTTTCATTAAAAAAGAAATCACTCTTGTATTGATTCATTGATTTTCTGGTTATTGTAATAATATTAAGGGAGTTAGTATATGGGTGGTGCATGTTCATACTGTCCCGGTTTTCCTACAAACATGCTGCTTGACAGGTAGTATTATAATTTACTATCCTTTGTTTGTTTCGGATAAGGATTAAAAACATCGATATTTTTAGCTTAGTTTTGCTTGTAATGTTATGTTTTATCGGGAGTTTAAGCTTTATTATTCTGAGAATTTTGTACAGTTGGAGTGTAGTGCTGAATATTGAACAATGACCAGATAATTTGATCAATTTGTGACAATGTGACAGTCCTTGGTGTTATCTTGTATCTTCTGAATACTCATAAAACAAAGCTCATAATTTAGTAGAGCAAATTGCCAATATATGGGAGTCTCAGTTACATTCTAGCCCAAGTACAAGAGGCAAACTTTTAGAAAAAGTTGGTATTTGAGTTGCTATTTATTTGTGCACATTAGAATTGATTGGCTACCTGCAATTAATAAAATGTTGCTGTTGTTAGAAAAAGGCTTTTGTGAGATGAATTGTAATCACTGAATCATAACAAAGGGAATCATGTGCGCCAGCAGGAAGATTTCACATCTCAGTCCCATTGGGTGTTATAGGGAGCTGAAGCAGCCATTGCAAGTGTTTATGGTAAATTTATTGGGGATTTTTTCTTTCCATTTCTGGCCTATGTGAGCTGGCTTTTTAGGAGTGCTCAATGGTCTGTGGGATTCATCAGTCATCACCACTCTATATATTTATTAATGTATCAATAAATGATTGCTGCTTTTCGATGATCTCTCACTTATAGGACACCTGGAGATTGAGAAACTCAGCATTAGGGACCATCCTTATAAACCTCATTGAGGAGCAACATGCTTAGCTACTCCAGTACCATGGGGAGCAAGAGGGTGAATATGCTACCCCAGTTCCTAGAACATTTGTGTTTTCATTAAGATGGTGCGCTGTGTGACTGTGTCCATTGGGTTCTCCTTCAGTTTGCTATGTGGATCATTATATGGACTTTTGGGCCAAATGGTTGCACTTGCTTTTTGCATAAAGTTGGAGAATAAGAATATTGGAAGATTAGATATTTTAAATGCCTTGAAGTTTTAGATTCTCTTTTATATCTGATAAGGTGGGACCATGATTTTTTTTATTTTAAATATTTTTTATCGTGCATAATTGGTTTTGTTAGTGCATATATATTTTAGAAATTACATGCAGTGTTATTTTGGTGTCTCATTTGTTTTTAGCTGCGGAAAACTTATGATGTACAGGGCCTTTTACGTATTCTTTTGACTGCTTGTGTATTTGGACATCAGTCCAGCAGCCTAATTTGTTTCCAGTTTTAGTGAGTTTATAATGCATTTATACCATCATTACCTTTTGGACTGTGCGGATTTCTTTCTTCAGTTTTAGTAGTGTTTGGAGCAGCTTTAGAATAAGCTTTTGAGACCTAAAAACAGAACTTGGAAACATCCATTTCTAAGGAGTTTGAAACAGAATCTCAAAACTTCTCGACTTCCAACCCCCTTTTATTTCTAATTTTTCTGGAAGCGAGAGGATTGGGTTCAATGAAACTTAGGATGTGGGCTACATTACACTAGGGAAATATGGACAGTGCTAGACTATGTTACTTGGACTTGGCCATACCCATCTTGAACTGTCAAGATTGTGTTGGACTTGCCATTTTTGGAAGGATGTAGCAGTTGTGGTTCAAAATGAAGGGTTAAGTGTCCATACTTGTATTCGTGTGTCAATTGTCCATTGCAGATACTTGAGGGTAAAATGAAGAGTCGAAGTAACATAGATACTAGAATAGGCACTGTAGAAGGTGCAATACTTTCTGTTGACTGCTGCCTATGTACGCCCCATTGTCTCCCTTTCCTCGCTCCTCCTGTCATCTTCTGGAAGGATGAATTTGCCATGAATGTCTCCCTTTCCATTGCCACCACTGCATCACTGGACAAGCCAGAAGTAATTTCTATAATTGCCTTGATAATTCATGTAAGATATCATTTTCATGGGATGTAAGATCTATCTAATAAATCTTTCTGTTTAATTTCGTAGCTATCTGCCTTCAACAAAAATCTCTTAATCTCTGTAATAGTGCACTCGTGATTCCAATATTGATCTTGATTCTTTTGTGGCTTATTGCTGTTTTTATTTGTTTTTTCCCCATAATGGATGTGGTCATCTTGTTCGTAATTTTGAAGAAGCATAAACACGTTTTTTCCTATATAAACTTTCAACCTTTGTTTATTTTTGTTGTTTGGGGGCGTTAGACTTAGGAGTTGCTTTATCTCTCTTCAAATGATATTACAGCTCAATTTCAATGAATTTTACTTCTTCGTTTTTCCCTTCTGGTGGATGGTGCAGTTTTTATTCTAATGGATGCTGTGCAAGTTTGTTAACTGCAAATAAAACATGATATCTTTTAAGTATTTGCTTTAAGCATTAGAATTATGTAATTAACAAAACTGAGAACTATGTATTTCTGAACAAGAGACAGTAGTTTTGTAAGAGTTGGGCCAAATAATCGACTTCTTGTGAAATGATTATGTACCAACTCTATATTTTTTCTAAAAGCAACTTTTGGGGGAACAATTTTTAAGTTATAAAAACAAATTTATAGTATCACTCATGTAAGCTTAGTTTTGTTCTATTTGACTACAGATACACCATGCTGGAAATAAATTTGGTCCGTTCACTGCTCTGTCTTTGATCAATACATGGAGAAAAGAGAATTCTTCTTTTGCTGCTTTATCGAATGTGAAAGGGACTTCCAATCTGCTTGACTGTATATCTGGAATCTCCGGAGAAATTGGCTCCCAGTTGCATGATGGCATCATGAAGGCTGCTCGTCGATTTTTGCTAGATGAGATCATTGGCAATGTCATTGTAGATTTCGTTGCAATGAAGAAGGCTCAGAAGCATCTGAAGAATGAGCATGTAACAGAGAATCTTAGAGCTTGCACTCTTGATGGTGAAAAGGTATAGTCTTTACACAGTGTCTGTTTGCCTCTGGTTTTGTTTTATTTTTCTTTAAATGCATTCCTTGGGGTTTCTTTCCTCTTCCCTTTACTGCTTTGCCCATCCTTTAGTGATTAATTTTGATTGTGCTTACTTCTTGTGCCTAGACCAAAGTCAATGTTAGAGAAATGAATGATTCTGCCTCTCGGACTGCATCTGGTGCCTGCCATGATGCTTCAGCCTTGACATGTTCTGCTAAGAAATTTCACGAGGAGTTTTCCATGCACCAGAAAATTAAATCAATTGGAGATATTGAGAATTTCAGGGCAGCAAATATAGCTATTAGTCGAGTGCTTTTTGATTACTGTATGGAGGTGTTGTGGAATGCTGTCTTCTATGATCCTATAGCAAATTACACGCTCAACTGGAGGAAAAGTAGACGCTGGTCCCACAGTAATATTGGAAAAGCAGCTGTAGAGGTAACATGCCATTCTTGATGGTGTACTTTTTCTGTTTGAAATTAGTGAAATGGTTGTTTGTGGCAATTTTCAGCTTGGATTATATAGTGGTCCATAGCAACATGCGTCCCAAAATTTTCTTTTTGGTGGAGTAATTTTGAATCTAGGGTTTTAATGGAAACCACATGGGGACATGCTTATAATTCGTTACAAGGGTAAGGTTACTACATCCGAGTATCAGATCCCCCACATCCTACTTAGGCGGGGCTCTGGAATATGGATTTGGATTTGCATTTGGATTTGATGATCTTTTATTGTACCTTTGTAGGGAAAGCCGGAGACTCCTATTGAAGAACTTGATTTTCCACCTGGGTTTCAACCAAGGGTGCAAGAATCCCTTTTGTGCGATCCGTTGATGATATCACAATCTCATGTTAGAGAGGATAAGTCATTCAAGCCCTGTAGTGCAGTACAAACTCCAATTCATGGTGGTGACCAAGAAGAGATTATGCAAGGAGTAGGTCAGGAGCTCTTTTTGGCTGCAAAGGCATCCTTGGATAATTTCCTGATCTCTGTTGTTGAAGAGGAAGTATATGCACTAATCGATTGTACAAAAAATGATGCACCAAACGAGGTAATGTTAGGACTTGATGGGAATTTTAATTCCATTATCTTCTGATGTATCTGCCTCCCTCCAAAATTAAATATACTAAGCTGCTATTTTTCTTATCCTGTAGGTTGCTATCAACACTTCTGAGCAATTTTGTGATGAGACTGGTCCTGTTACTTCTACAGAACGTACTTCTTCAAAAATGGGCCCAGAAATAGATTCTGGAGGAAACTATCTTGATGGTTCCCGGGTCCCTGTTCAGGAAATTAAATCATCACATCAGCTTTCTCCGTATGGTTTCCTTGGTAGTGGTTTTAAGAGATTGGGTACTCTTTCTAGTGCTGCAATTGACGATCAAAGAACGAATGAGCCAGGTCCCCCTGGAGTTGATTTCATGATTGATCCACCTGTCCAGCACCTTCACATTTGCTTGGTTGATCAGTCTCAAGTTCCTAACGAAGACTTGAGGTTTTCGCATCATGATGCTGCATCTGAGTGTGAGAAATCATCTGACTTCTTGGGAAGCGCTTTCAAGAGATTGGGTACACCTGTATGTGGTGCAATTCATGAACAAGGAACCAACGAGCCACCTCCACCTGGTTTCGAGAATGACATAAACAACATTATGCCATTCACTTTCTGTAAATTTCGGCAACTACGTATATGTAACGGTTATCCAAAATGGAGGAAGTTTGTGGTCTTGGCAATATTGCGACAAAAGCTACATGATGTTGTGCTCAGTGAATGGAAATCATCTTTTGACGATCATGTTCTTTTTCAGTTTTTGGTTTCATGGTGTAACTTGAAGAAGCAGTCTAATTCTGGTCAGGTAAACCCCCCGGGGCCTTTCTTTCTGTTATTGCTACACTCGCTGTCATTACTGGTAGGTGTAGTTATTTCCTCTGGTTTGGGCAACCTGAGGTTCTGTTAGATATTCTTTGTTTTTTTCTTGGGGAGCAATTGGGCTAAGTTCTATTCATGCGTATCCTTCAGATGGAACCGGCTGTAGAAAGTGGAGAGTTTGGCAAATCGTGTTCTGCTGTGCAGCCTGGGCTTGAAAATCTTGTGGAGAGATCGAAGAGTTGCCAAAGCTCAGGACCATCAGAAGTATCGATTGTTGATATGTTTACCTATTCCCGCAAGAAGAAAATGCCCAAGGATTCTGAACCTGAGCCAGAGTCGCCAACTTTGGTGGATATGATACTCCATCGACAATCCTTGAAAAACTTTGGAAAACAGAAAAGTTCCAGAAATGCATCTTACGCGGGAGCTTATAGCGTTTTGAATTTGAAGCGCAAGGATAATGGATCACGTTCAAAGCCATTAGAATCAGCTGTTGGAGATTCGAAGGAGGGAGGCACTGTTAAAAGAAAGTTAACCATGGATCATTCGACAATCAGGGCTTCAACTACTAAAAAATTACATATGGTGGCAGGGACTATCCAAGGTATGCATTCAGTTCCTGAAATACTGGGATATTGTTACTTGAGAATATTACATTATTACTTATTAATGTCTAATTTACTGTTTACGTCTTACATCATCAGATAAGGGTTTTGTTGGTAAAGCTGCATCTGGAGTAGCAAAGCTTTCGGGTCTTGATGTGAATTCTAATCATACTGAAGACTTGAGCGGTAGCGGAATGTGTGATGTTTCCACTCACGATAACCTTGTTGCTGATCAATCCCAAAAACTGCAAAAATGTAAGTATTACGTTGAATGCTTGTGACTGTTATTGTTGATGTGATGCTCATCACTTTCAAGATATCACTCTTAGTAATTAGTGGGAGTGGGAGCTATGCTGTTGCTTGGCAGTTGTGGCTTTTTATTAAGTAGAATAAGAAGAGGTAATCATTGTATGTAAGCTACATCTATATCTGTTGATGTGCCAGACTCTGGTATTTCCCCTTAAATATCTTCCTGTTTTTAAAATGTAATTTTCTCAGATTTAGAAAGGTGAAGGGGGTGTTTGGAGCTTTTGTATTTTGTATGGGAATCCTCTATATTTCCATGTTTTTCTCTATGAAATCTACCTCACAGTCTTGATGATATTTATCTTGACAATAGCGTCTCACTTGGGACAATTTGGATGATGTCCTTAAATTGTCAAGTTATGTTCTTGGGCATATCATTTCGGGGAAAAATGTTATATGATAAAGCATGGGGAGAAATATGTGGATGTGATATTGGGGAATTGGATTTGTTGCTAAAAGCTGCTTAATTCTCTGTGGCTTCTTTTCTCCTGTTGTGTTACTCTCTTCCCTTTCCAGGTTCGGCTTTAGGTGATATCATTATGTCTATATTTCTAATGTTATAGTAATTGCTAGTTATGAACTTCGTCAACTGCACAACCATGGTTGATGAATCCTCCTTGGTGAAGTTAAAATGTAATTAGAAACCTTGTCTGCAAAGTAGAAAGAAAATTTACTTCAATTAGTTCAAGGTTATTCTAGGCATGATATGCTTGCAGAGGAAGCTTCAATTTTCTGATTTCATTTAGAGGCTGTGTGAGATTCTACTTTGTAACTCGGATAATTTTTTATTGTGCTGTCTCTGTAGCATCTAAGAAGCTGAAGCTGAAGAGGAAGCATCTGTTGGACGAGCTATCATTACTTTCTTCAAAGGTTCCTCAGCTTATGAATTCTGATGCAAAGCAAGCAGCCAGCAAAAAGGTTGCAAAGAGCAGGATTCAGTTAATTAAGTCGAGAGTATTGAGTTCCTGCCCAGTGTCTGATGGATGTGCTCGTGCTTCCATAGATGGATGGGAATGGCATAGCTGGTCTTTGAATGCAAGGCCTGCGGAAAGAGCTCGTGTTAGGGAACTCAAATGACTACTATGCAGCGCTTTAGTGCTGAAATTAATGTGTCACAGTCATCACATGTCAAAGGAATCTCTGCAAGAACTAATCGAGTTAAGATGCGGAACCTTCTTGCTGCCGCAGAGGGTGCTGAGCTATTGAAGGCTTCGCAATTAAAAGTAAAATCTGAACTTTTGTATTTCTATGGCATCTCGCTTTCTCTATTTCCCTGGTCATTTATTTGTGTTTTTAATGCAGGCAAGGAAAAAGCGGTTACGTTTCCAGCGGAGTAAGATCCATGATTGGGGTCTTGTTGCGCTTGAGCCGATTGAAGCAGATGATTTCGTCATTGAATATGTTGGTGAACTAATCCGTCCTCGGGTATATGGAATCTCTGCACTGTGTACTCATGATTAATAGTTCCTACTCAGTTGTCCACTTTGAATTTTGTAAATAATATTATGCATGAGAGCTTGAGTACTCAGGCAACTGAATTACTGTAGGAGATGATTTTCTTTTCTGTGTTGGGTTATCTTTTTGATACAATTTATTTTCTGGGAGTAGTAGACAAGTTGGTTTTATTTTTCATTTTTTTGTTGACCAAATCTCTAAGATGAGGGAATTTCAACTATTTTTTTGGTTTCTGCAGATCTCTGATATAAGGGAGCGTCAATATGAGAAAATGGGCATTGGCAGCAGTTACCTTTTCAGATTGGATGATGGTTATGTGGTGAGAAAATATGATTTTCGGAAACTTTAAATTCTCTACCAGAGACCAGGGTGTTTTCACCAATAGCTTTCCAACCTATGTGAGCTGGATTCCCATTCAAGGCAGTCTGTGAACTATGATCCTATTACAACACCGTGAACTAGACTGGATACTGTATCTAGCAAGTCACTTACCCAGATCAATAATCGTAGAAAAATTGGACCAGAACATTTGTTTGTTACATTTCAGTTTCTCATTAATGGTTAATTTACTTGCTTTGTTCTGACTGTGAAGAGACAGCTTACTCTTTGACCTTTATTTGTGTCCAGTAATCCAGTTAAGAAGCCACAAATGACTTAGGAGTTTTGGAGAACATTTTGTTTAGTTGAGCGAGTGCTTATTTTATCTTTCTGCCATATGTTTCTGTATTATGGGTTCAGGTGACAGTTCCCTTCAGAACATCTATTCTTTGTCCTTCTAATTCTGCCGGCATTATTTCCAACTGAGTGCTTGTGTGAGCTGAAAATTGATTCTATGCTTTCGGAACTCTTTAGTCTAGTGATTGATGATTGTCACATTGCACCATTTTCCTTCTCGATTTCCATCCATTTAGGCATTAATCATTCTTAAATATTAACGTTTAACTCTTGTGGCCAAATGTGATGCCTTGCCATTTGTAAACTGGCGAAATGTATTTTCGAGCAAAAATTAAGCTGTTAGGTCTGCTTGGCTAGCCTATTTAGTGTTCAGGTATTGATATTTTGAAGTATTTCAATTTTTTAATGTGTGTGGGTGTGGGTTTGACAAATAGTTGCGAAAGATTTGCTTCCTTGTTTTGGGAATGGGAATCAAAATCGTGTTGGTGATTTGCGCCTTGTGGGGCCTCTCAGGAGTTCTCATGTTGCCTTCCTTTAATTCCGTTACCAAAAAGAGTCTTGTATTCAAGTTCTTGATCTTGTATACCTTGCTATTATCCAGTGTATGATCTCAAGAGACTTGCTTGATATTCATGGGCTTCAAAGGTCCATGATGTATGAGTTCTTGACTTTGTGCTTGAAGTCCATCACATGTTCTGTGTTTATATGGGGTGACTGAATGTGCTTGTTCTACCATTTCTTGAGTGTTATCTTGAGTTAATATGGCACTATGAAGTTTAAAATGATCCAGTTCCCGCTGATGTGAATTTTTTGTGCCAACTGATATATATGCAAATAAGGTATTCAGGTTTTAAATTTATTCTGTCATATGTCATATGGATCCAGGTTGATGCTACTAAACGTGGTGGAATTGCTAGATTCATAAACCATTCATGTGAGGTAGTCCTCAAGCTTGTGTGTAATTAAGATTATTCTACTACATTAAACTTTCTGCCAAAATTATAATTTTAAAAATTTTGGCACAGCCTAATTGCTACACCAAAATTGTAACTGTTGAGGGCCAAAAGAGGATATTCATCTATGCGAAACGGCATATAGCTGCTGGTGAAGAGATAACCTATAACTACAAGTTTCCATTGGAGGAGAAAAAGATCCCATGTAATTGCGGCTCTAAAAGGTGAGTTATATATAGATGAAAATGTTGCAAAAAGGATATTATCTTTTACATATGGGTTTTTACGTTTCTGGATGCGTTACTTGTTTTTTGTGCTTGATAACTATAAGTTGATAAGCCTTGATAGTAATTGTTATGTCTTCTCCTACTCGCTGTCTTGGTCAGTTGCATTCGTTAAGTTCATATAATTCATGATGGGTGTCAGACATAACATTATAGATTGCTACGTAAATGCTGGCTAAGCTATCCTTTTTTCAGTGTTGATACCCTGTTTTTATGGTTGGTTGCCGGTATTTTAACTACTTGAAGGGAAATCACGTACTAATTGGAAAGATAGTTTCTTATTCATCAGAATCTTTGGGTCATCAGCAATGCTTACATATATGCATGGCCTTTGGCTCTAATTTTCATCTTCTATTTCTCCAGATGTCGTGGTTCAATGAACTAAGGAGGAATTCGAGGCCCATCATTGTATTGCAGGTACACTGTTAATTATCAGCTTTATTGATTCTTTGGAATGAAATAATCGACCCCCACCCCACACAAAATGCTCTCTCTTTGAGTCTCCATCTTTGATGGGTCCTCATTTTCCAATCTCAGTAGTGACGTTGTTTTCCTTTTGTATGAATAAGTTGTCTGCTAATTTCGTCATGCCGGCTTTGAGTTATGTTTGATGGATTTTTTCCTTTATAAATATCTGTGTCTTGTACTTTGTGCGGTGGGGCAATTATTTGTCTAGTTTCCTTGTGTTAAGGACAGGGATTCAAAATGCGGTTTTGGTGGTGATTTCAGTTTCGGTCGCATTACAGAAAACTCTAATACTGCAATCGCGTTTCATATTGCGGTGGTTGCTGATTAAAATGTGGTTTGGTCAACTTAAAAACCTTCCAACGCGTCATTTTGAATCCATGGTTAAGGAGCTTCGTCTTTTTCTGTCTTTCTTTGCTGCATTCTTTTGTAGGTTTCTTGCAAAAATGCAAATGGAGTAATTCTTCCTCTCTTGAACACTTGTGAAAGAATCCTAACCAAAATTATCCCTGATACTATGTCATCGTCTGACTAGAACTGTTTGTATAGCTGTATCAGTGGAACCTTTATTGGGGATGGTGGCTCTGTCTGTCTGTCTGTCTATACCAGGGGAATGTGGAGGTGCTTGGGATATGTTGCAAAATTCTTCTATAGTTGCAAATTTGCGACAGGTATATTTTGGTAGAAGTCGAACTCCTATATAGCCCCACAGGTCCATAGATAGCATGAACGTTATTAATGGAAGCCTATAGCATTGATTTCAATTACCACCAGCGTCAGATTTCAAAGTATTCTCATGTAATCTTCCACAGCTTATACTTATTATTTTGTTTATTTATCTCTATTTACTTTATGGACATTAAAAAAAATATATTATAAGAAAGACATCAAAGGTGATGCACTACCTACAAAAAGATGGATAAGACTCAAAAACTACTACTAGAATAAATCAAGAAATGATGAGGGGCATTCATGATGAAGCAATTGGTTCCAAATTCCTTGGTACTTGATACCACCTTCCAGACTTCAATTTTCTTATGTGTCTTGATTTTTCTTAATTGGAGCCATCAACATAAATTTGGCTTTTCAAGGTCGGATTTAACAAATTTCGACTTAGCCTTGGCAGGGAAGCATGGCTTATTATAGTGCATCCCAGAGTTGGTGAAGAGCCACTGAGAACAAACCTCGACTATCTTGTATCCATGACATTATCAACTGTCCTGAAGAGTTGTGCTCAATCATTTGAATGTTGTCTGTTTGTCTCTTCTTCTAATGGTTAGGATGTCCTAAAAAGGTTAAGACCCACGCTTTTAATTGGCATTCCGCAAGACCTTGTCGTGCTCAGCAGATTTTTGGAAGAAGCCACCATAAGCAGAGAAGAAATGCAATGGCTGATCACTGCACCAAGTGTCACATTCCTCCCCTCCCCCCAAAAAAAAAAAAAAAAAAAGAAAAACTGGAGAAAGCGTGATGTCTCATTAATCTTTGATCTCCCTTTGTTGTTTTTTTTTTGGGGTGATAGGTTCAGAGTGACTGCATAACTGTAGCTGCTGACGATGATGTATTTTGTGCTTGTTTGAAACTGCGTAATGTTGCTTTGATGGAGTGTTTCTATGGCTGGATTTCTTATGATACTACATCAAATTTAATCTTTTCTGAAATTGATCCCTCCAAACTTGGAAGGTTTATACTGAGTTTCCTGTAATAATTGGTTTATCTGCAGATCATTTTTAATTTGTTTTGGCGTCTTTCATCTGAAATTTGGGATACAAACTCAGTGTTTTTCTTATGTGAAATTGTTTATATTTCTTTTAGAAACATTAAAACTCAAAAATCGTATAATCCAAAGTGAAGAGATGAGAAGATTCACCCAAGATATACTAGGGTTTGTTTTGTCTTCTGAAAGTGCTCAACTTAGTAAATTTCTGTTCTACTGACATGAAGATGATGACTGAGCACTGTCAAAACATGTCTCTCTTTGAAGAACCTTTGTCTTAATTTAATTTATTTTTTTTCAGGATATGATTTGCTCTTTACAATGCTGTTTTATGACACTATCATGAAGATGATCTCTCTCTACACGAACAAGATGAAGAGCTGCCAAGTCATGTGCCCTTTTGTAGATAGTCTCTCAATTGCAGATGAGTTTCTACCCTTGGAAACTGTAATGAGTTTATTATCTTATTGACATTCAGTTTTTGGCACTGTCTATACATTGCCCCCCCAACCCCTCTTTTCTCTTTTTGTACAGACAGGCCTAATTATTTCAGTACACAATGATGATGATAATAATTTCACTTAATTTCCAGTTGCATCATTGACTTATCAATTTATTTACTTTTTGGTTATTGTTAGATTTGAATTGGGATCACCCAGGACTTGATGAGTGTGGTATTTGACATTTCATTTTTTAATAGATTTGCATGTTCCTGGTCCCCACAGAAAAACAACGAACCCAGCATATGGGAGGATTATTGTGGTTGCGGATGGCACAAATTAAAGATTAAGTTGATAAATTTGGATGTATCAGTATTCCTTCATTTTTTGGGGGGTTATGCACTTGATTGACTTTTGGGTTGTGATTGATCTTTCGTGTTTAGGATGGTTGCTGATGCTTTTGGCTTGGATTTGTTGGCTTACCATGCATGTTTAATTTTATTTTCATGTGTGTGTGTGCTAACTTTTAGAGGGGCTCTTCTGAAAGATGTCAAGTTGGAGGACAATTCTAGCTTAAATTTATAGATGGTTATTCATATAGTTGCATGAGTAGATCTAGGAACTACTAGCCAAGGAATAGCAAAAGGAATGATGTTTTAATTGGGATTTTAAAAGCCTGTAAAGGTACTGGTGTTACTCACAAAAATTAGTGGCTGATAAACATCCTAATAGTGTTGCTTTGGTCTCTGCTAACGCATATTTGACATAGCTGGTTGTGTAACTATCTGTTGGTTCTGACTTCACATCCAATTACACAGCTCTTAGTGATTATAAACATTTCATTTATTTAACTAGTCATTTATTTAACTAGTTTTAAAGCATTGACCTAATTACCACATCATTTATTATGCCTAATGTTATGCTTAGGCATTGACGATTCTGTATAGGGGCTTCATATCTAATTGTTGGAAGAGCATGCTGGAAGTTGGATGTTTCTCCATTCTTAAACTGCAAGCTGATGAGACTAAGGATGTCTTTTTGATGATTGTTTTGGTAGGATAGGCTTAGGTTCTTATATGGTATAATAGTGGTTAGGTCTTGTTCATCTATTCAGGTGGGTGTTTCATATCCAAACTGGCAATGATGTTTTGGCATAGTGATTAACAATTAGGCCTTGGGTATGTCTAGTCGTAGGTTGATTCTGCTGTCACCCTTTGTAATTGTATTTTATTGCCCTTTGTGACTCATCTTAACTAAAGGGGTGTGAAACAAGATTCAAAATTCGTATAAACTTGATGCTACTGAAAGACTGCTTGGAAGTTTGGGAAATGGATGACTGATAGTTACTAGCGTATTGGATTGATTTCATATTGAATCACTATATAGGTATGTGGTTCTGAAGTTGCCGCATAATTATCTAATTCAGGCTTCTCTATGAGATTGTTATGTGCTGCGGATTAAAGAAAAAGTTGTTGCATAATATGTATGTGGGGAAATGAAGTGCTGCAGATTGGGAAAAATCTGTGCACTTTTTTTTTGCGCCCCATTCAGATTTCATGAAGTTGCGTTCTGCTTCTATGTGAGATTGTCGAACTCTCGATTATGGAAGTAATTCTGGTTCTGCTGAGCGATTTGAGGTGGACAAATGACGTGTTCATTGTTCCGGTCTCAATTTGTTAGCCCGGGCAACTTTTGTGGAATTTCAATTGGCTCATGTTTTAGTCTTAAATATGATGGTATTATAGCCTTTTGGCCCTCCTGAGGCTTCTCTCTTATTTGGTATTATAATATATTTTGTGCAGGAATTTGCATGACTTTCCAATGGACTGTTGCGGGGGCTGATTCTTGTATTCCTTATGGTATGTGATCTCTTAGCCCCCATCCCCCACTTATTTTATGTAGCTACTATGTCAATCTATTTTCTAGCACCTTGCCTTACCAGTATTGCCGTTTAAAAAGTCTGGATAGGTATCACCGGCTTAACGGTTTTAATGCAGCTATCCAGGTATTTTGATGGGAAGATTTTGGCGTGATCCTTGATTGGTTTTCTTGAACGATGTTACTTGGGTTCAGTTTCTCTGAAATACCTGATTTTGAGGTGTGACCGTTTGATCCTCCTATTCAAACCAAAAACTTAAAAATTTCAAAAAAAGAAAAATTGGCGAGCTTGGCATGGGCATTTAAATTATCCATGCTGGACATGCATGCAACAAAGGCCGGGTAACATCTCTCTACAAACATATAGCTGTAAAGAACAGGATGTTATGGAATACCTATACCTACAAAGTCACGCACAAATAGGATGTTAGCGCCTTATAAGAGGTGAAAAGCAACACAAAAGCGCAACAGTAATTCATCGTGAGGTATACCTACGCTAATTTTATATTGGTAGTGGCTTAACTCGTCAAATACATTGAGAAGATCCAAATATGTTGTCAGGATATTAGCTCCAATCTAAAATATTTGGTTTATTGGGGATTTTCTTTCGATTGATCTAAAATACACAGTTGTGAACCAACAATTCAGGAAAATGACGACTCCCAGCCAAGATTGTTGTAAACATCAACTGTAATATAGGTTGGTGAAAATATGTGGTTAAATTTCATAATCAAAATAGTGCTAAAGTTTGCCGCAATTGGCTCCTTTCATATGAAAGGTCTTGGCTTCATCTCGTCAAATACATTGAAAATATTCATCCCGACAGGTCTTTGGATCTGGTTCTATCCCCCTCCCCCTCAAGCCTAATGTAACCTGCCTTCGGTAAAACTCTGATAGGGCTCAACATAGGTCGTCCGCGTTTAGCTAAAAAGGACAGATTAGGGCTGAAGCTTTAAGTTTCGATTTGCTTGGAGAGATTGAACTTGAAGATGGTCTCATGGAAGTGGGTTCCTCATGCGCGGTTCCTCATGGAAGTCGTTACAAATTATTTGCCATTTGTTATGGACATGGTAGCTATAGGAGTACTCATCAAGTTACTTGTCAATTGTTATGGACATGGTAGCTATAGGAGTGCGACTGTGTGATGGTACCTGCACAATTTTCATTGTGCTTGGTCATGATACTTTCAAGGTGCAGTGTGCACACTTGAGCTTGGTTTAGTTTTTGCTGGTGTAAATTGTAAAGTAGCCAACGTTTCTAAGCTGTATAGTGTGGATGCCTATGCAGTCTGCTTGATCTTACCTTTTCTAACTTTGGATTGGGGACTAGTCCCTGTATAGATATCGAACGAGTCAGAGAGTCAAGGAGAGGGTAGGCAGTACTACATTAAGCTAATATCAAGAGGACGCTGTATTATTTTGCTGCGCAATTTTTTCTGAGTTCAAATGTTTTGTAGTCGTGTGCTAAGAGAATGTCAACTTTAAATCCAGCGCATTTGCATAGGATTAGAATCTGGGCTTTTGAGAGTTGTTCATCCCCCACCACCGGCCTTAACTCAATGGAAGAGTGAGAGGATTGGCGAACAGCTCTTGATGTGAGCTGCTTTTTTAATCCTTTAGTTGCTGGTTCGAATCCGGCAGGCTGGTGCCTAGCCTAGATTATGCCCTCTTAAATTGTTTGTTTGCTTGTTGGTATGTCACTTGTTTTGTTTAATTCTTTTAATCTCTTAACTTTCCCTAGCTCTCTCTCTCTCTCTCTAAGTTATACCTTTGTAAAGTAATGATCCCTCTCCCTCGCCTTCCTTGCCTTCAACATTAGCCGGTGAAGGTTTTGGGGCAGATTTGGGTTTATGCTCTGAGATCTCGAACAAGGGTTCCATTTGAGGTCCTTTGGGTCAAGAAGGGGATAGCCTTACAAGTACATAGGTGAACGGAGCAATGATCTCTGAAAGGGCTTAACACTTGACAATAACATCATCTACGGTGGTTGGTCTCCTTTTTGAGCTTGAGTATTTGCCACTAAACCAAAACTCTCCTTGGTCATTAAAATTCCATCCAACTCTATACAAGTATTATCTTTACCCTAAGACACAACACTAAATATACCTTGCCATGATTGCATGGCCCAAAGATGACTCAAACTCCCGTTTTTCTTTTTCCACGCCTCTTATCTAATGATCATGCTATATGTAACGCCCCATCCTCCAATCCATAATTAACTCGACCAACATTTGCTTAATAACCATAACGACTTATGCTAATGAAAATTAAGATCAAGGTGGGGGCATTACTGCCGTCTCCGGATAATAGAGACAAGGCTAAGACACTCAATTAATTAATAATTTTTTTATACGACATAAACGATAACATGAAAGTTATGTTCATACAAACGAGTGGTTAGGATGACTCTATTCCCATAATCGAGTTCATACATGACCCAAAAACTTAAACTTATTCTAGCGTAACCCATAATAGCAAAGACAAGCAAGAGGGGCGGTCAACGGGTCATTGCCCGACCTTGTCGGAACCCTTCTCGTCGAGACTCCTCTACTTCCCGATTCTCCTGCTTAACCCTTGTCTGTTTCTCCTTCCCTAAAACAAAATTTAAAGAAACAGGAAAAACTAAAAGTGAGCGGTTGGCTCAATACGTTACCCTTGTTACTGTAAAAACACTTTTGGTGAGCCGGTGAGCACGCGCGTTTTCAAAAATTCATTTGAAACATATCATTTAAGTCAAAGCTCGGTTTTACGTTTTGTAGACTTTTCGGTTAAAATTTTCGGTTTCGTAAATGTTTTAGCTTCCGGCTAACACTAGGACCCCAATTCATATGCAATTGCAGCCATGGCTTCGGCTGTACGATTCGGTTAAAATTCCCGTTTACGGGAAGGGCCCAATACGATTAATTACGCTAGCGAGACGATTATGAACGGTTAATAATAACCGATCAACGATTAACGATTAACGATTAATTGGGTCCAAAAATGTTAGGCCGTAGTAAAACAATCACGGTAAAGTTTTTCATAACAATTAAAATTTAAATTATTTTGGAAGGGTACAAGCAATAACGTACCTCGGTTAGGAAGTTTGCTTTGACAAATTTTCGATTTGCTTTACTTTCGACGTTTCCGATAACCTTCTGTTTGCAAAGAAATTTTCCCCTTTACTTTAATATAATTTTTATATGTATATATATATATACATATTTTCACATACCCCTTTTTATCAAAATTACTAACTAATTCTTGAATTATACACATGAATATGCATGTTCATATATATTTTTTTAACTTTATTTTTCCAAATAATTTCCTCAATTTCTCAACACATATAGATATATTAATTCTTTCCTTTACTTGTATCCATTTATTTTTCAATTATGAATAATTAAATTTAGTTTAGCAAGAAAAGAATTATTACCTTAGTAAAGGTGTTGAAAATAAAGTGAAGAAGGGTAATTGGTGGCTGGCCGGAATCCGGCGACCGGCAGCAGGCGGTGGACGGCAGCAGGCGGCGGCCGGCGGGCGGTGGCAGGCGGCAGCCAGCTGGAGGCAGGTGGGCTGGAGCTGGGTAGAGCAAGATAATGTTTTTTGGACTTTGGGGCTTTCTTTCAATTTTCCCTTGTTTTTTGTATTTTCTGCTTAGGCCCAAAGCTCCCCCTCCCCTTCTATTTATACTGGGCTGCTAAGCCCAAATCTTATCCTCTTCCATTACCTTATCCATTTTAGATTTGTTTTTATCCAAATAATCATTTTACAACACATGGTAAAATATTTTAACCACACATTTGTATAAAAATTATTTGCTGTAAATTATTTATCTATTTTATTTATTTTTTTTTTAATTTATTTATTTATTTTATTTTATTTTTTTAATTTATTTATCTATTTTATTGTTTGCACATTTTATAAATTAAGCATGAATTGATATTTCTAAGTCAATTATTTCTCATTTCCATTTTGACATTTATACGCGGCTCACTGCTCTTAAATATTGAAACAGAAAAAATGCAATAATTAGATACAATTAAATTTTGGGGCCTTACACTATATCCCTTTATTTGCGGTAAAAACACGGTTGACAACTTATTCACCAAGACCAATGGTTAAAACTTAAAATCATTGTTTTATCATGTACCGTTAAAATCATTGTTTTATCATGTACCATACCCAAGTATAGACACAAGTTGTGTTAAAAAATGTAGTCCTCAATCCTGCGGCCAACATTAATCCTAATTAGGGAGTTGTAATCTTAATACCATAATAAGTGTAACTATTACTCTTATTATAGGTATCACTTACGGGAATATTACATTTAGATATAGAAAGTTTTACTTTTACAATTATATGTGCTGAACATGTAACAAATAAGAGACACCGTATACTCAATGCTATTAAAATAATTTTTTATATAATAATTGTTCATGCAAAGGCCTAACGAGTTAAAAGACTCCAAGAGCCTAGTAACAACAAATTAGTGCTCAAGATGTATAAAAGGCATATAATCTACCGCCCGAAATACTAAACTAACGTGAGAATGATATAAACATTCATTTGCAACAAGTTTGATAGACTGCTCGTCATGTCTTTTATTTTCTCATACCTCATTTTATAAGATAGGCTAAATCGGGAGCATTCATCAAATTATATTTTAATGGATCCTGGATATTAAAAATAACTATGACTGGAGATTTGTTATTAGAAATGGGAGGGGTTAATTTTGCATAGAAAGAACCACCATCCTTGAAAAACACATTCTCATCCTATTAGCAATAACGACGGTTCAAGATGAAATTAAAACAATAACGTTAATAAGATTTCAAACTATTCATATCGAACGAGATTACAGGATTGATATTCGAACATTGTGCAAAGAAATCCATGTTCCACGGCAATCTGATCATTTGATCTAGGATACTAAGGAATTTATCAACAAGTTTGATGATATTTTCATTAACCAAAGTTTAAGAGTAGTTGATTGAATGGTCAATTTCAGTCATCATCTTCTTATCTCAAATTGTGAGATGTTTTAGACAATATTGATTTTTTTCGTTTGTGTATAACTTATCTTATACTTCAATATTTCAATATTTTCAGGAGTCATATAACATAGTTTACCTCCATGTTTTTGTCTGATGGACAAGTTTTAATATATGTAAGTTTTATGTGGCTTACATTCTCTAAAAAAAATGATAATAAATTAGTTTTATTTATATGTGCGTTTTTATACATGGCTTAGTTTATATGAAAACTGATATAAATTTAATATGTATGTACTTATGTAACTGATGAATGTACATACTTATAGAAATGTCAAATTATTTAATTATTTGTACTTACTTCTTAACAAGAAAAACTTATAATTCTAATGTATTCCTTCATTTCAAAACATGTCTCGTTTTAAGGTTATGTGAGAATACTTAATGAAATACAAAATTTATGACAAATTTTGTGTTAATAGATCAACTTGCTTTTATATTTCATTGTGAATAAAATTAATAAAAAAAAAGAGAAATAAGATAGTTAATAAGGATAAAATTGATAACCTAATAATTAATAAAATAAAATAATTAATAAAATAAAATAAAAACTTATACGAGAAGGAAAGAAAAAAAAACAGTAATTAAAAAACGTGTTTCAAACTCCGTATGATTCGTGAATTTTGATTGTTGAAGATTGAAATAGAATGACATAATAGTAGATGAGATCAAATCAAAGCAAGGCGCGATGGCAATGGAGAACTCAGCGATTCTGAGACTGTGGTTCGACAGAGTTGACTCAGATAAAACCGGGAGCATTACAGCTCCTCAGCTCAAGGTTTGCTTCTACTTTCTCTCTCATTTATGGGTTTAATCTCCCTCCTTATGCTTTTGGACTCTCCAATTCGTCCGTTTCCCAAATCCCCTAAATTTGCGATTTTGATTTTATCAGAGCGCACTCGCTGTCGGAAACCTCGATTTCCCGCTTTCTATTGTTCAGCAGATGATCAGGTTTCGTTTCCCACTCAGTCCCGAATCATTTGGCTTACCCAACCTTGAAATTTTATGCTAACCTTAGCTTGTTGTTCTTCAGGATGTATGATTTTGATAAGAATGGGACCATGAGCTTCGGAGGTATGCTAACTCTTGGCTCTATAAATTTCACTCTAATTGACAACTTTCTGCTGTAACTAGGCGGTTTCTTAATCGACTGCATTCCTCTCTTCTCTTCATCAAAGTTATTCTCCTACACAATTTGTTCGACGCGGTCTAATAGTATGGATTCCATTTCTTGCAGAATTTGTTGCTCTCACCAGATTTCTTATAAAGGTTAGCGCTTTAGCTTTTACGCATTTCATTTGTTATGGCCTCTTCAAATTTAAAATACCCACTTAACTCTTTAGTTAATATACCTAAGCAACTCCATTCCCTGGCCTGAAGAATAGGAGGAAAAGAGCAATTTAACTCCTTAGATCATATCACAGGATAGGCACTGTGTATGTGGTTTTCCTTCTTGTATTCTAAATTGATTGGTTTTGTTCATGTTTTTGTTCGTCATCTCTGCAGGCTCAACAAGCTTTCTCAGAGCTAGAGAGGTAGTTAATTCTTACTTTGTCATGCTTTCCAGTCGACTTCAGTGATTTCTTCACTCAAAAATGAATTATGTAGAATAAACCAGACTTTCTATATGGCTTTTCTGCACTGTCACGCATAAAGAATTTCTGGACGCCTACAGCAAGAGGGGTTTGGGTGTCTTTTTTTTAACTTTTTTTGTGTGTTGTGCGCGTGTGGGCGAGGGTTTGTTCCGCCTCTGTGTGGGTTTTTCTTGGATGTAGTCTATCCGTTTGCAGTAATTAGTGGCAGTTGTTTGCTGGCATGAGCGGGCAAGGTTGCCTGCTTCTGGACCTCCGAATACGTGTTAAGATTGGATCCAAACTAGTTGTCATTGTGGTTCTGATAATTCACTAATTCCTCTTCTAACTAGAGAAGGCGGGGGGGCTGGCATAGCAGGTTCGTTGAATTTTTGAATTGATGGCTTTAGGACTCTTCGCAGGCTTAGAAATTTTTGTTGCTTGATCTAGTCTCTAGTGTTTACCTGCATTCTTCATCTCTTTTTCCAAAATCAAACTAGGGGTATAACACTTGCTTATAGCTTATTCGGACCATGGAGCAGCACTTGGATTTTTGAATTGATTTTTCAATGTTCACCCATACTTTCTGGCCTCACCTTCGTCTTCCTCTTATATACAAGTTACACAAAAATTGTAAGTGGTGAAATTCTCAAATCTTGCTAGTTGAAGGTTGCCCATTATGATAGGGGCAATGAGCCGTTTAGGATGTAAGGCTATAAGCCTTAATGTGCAAATTTATGATGTTGTTTTTCTGTGTATAGGTTTCAGAGAAAAACTGTTTTTGTAGTGTATATGCTTCCGTCTGTTTTGTTTTTTGTAGCTTTTTTCTTTCCTGGTTTGACTGGACGCTTACGGGCCCATTTTTTATTAGTTTGGGATAGATCAATGAGCTGAGTAATATCTCTGTGTTTTTCCTTGCTGCAACCATTGAACTGCTTGTTTTAAATGTCGGACCGTCATGTATACCTTATTTGTTCATTGAGATGGGTGGAACCTGAAACATGTATTAAATAGTCTTTTTCTTAATGAAAAAATTTCCACAGGGACCGTGGATATCTAGGCCCCGATGAAGTTTATAAGGTAATAAATCTTGCCAAGTGATTGTGTATGCCATTGAGGTGCTAGTTTGATTATATGTTGGCATTTGAATTGTTTCTATCAGGCACTTGTGAAGCTGGGATTCACACTTGATACACCTGCCTTTTACACTGTCTGTGAGGTAATCCTATCTCATCTTGTTAGAATTTCTGGGAGGCGAGGACTTGGAAAAGACTTCATTGTGAAGATCACACTTTTTGGCTTTCCTTAAGATTTATTTATTGTCTTGCTAACTTGAAATAACCAATTGATGTCTTGATATGCTGGAATATTGATTACTTAGCATGGGTAGACACAAGTGGGTCCTCAAAATTTCCACTAACTTCAGGTTGTGTTTGGAGGTGTTTCCAAAGTTCCCTTGTTTGGTATAGCAGTGAATGATTTTTGTTTTATTTTTATTGTTTTTGAGGAAATTCACATTGATCGAAGTCAGAAAAATGAATTTGTTTTTCCAAGTAGCTTTTTTCTTGAATGGTTCTCTCTCAGGTCTTTATAAAAGAAATTTAAAAAAACCTTCACCAGCCATGATCGTTCCTACTTTGCCGAGAACTTCATCACTACCTCTCGTCTAACCAGATCGCGTTTCTTTTGGATATATTTTCCCCTGCTGGTATGGTTGATTTAAGGTTTTGAGTTTGAAAATCCCCTAGCATCATGTTTGTTGTTTTGTTAGGAACCTTCACACTTGTCATGGGTGCTATGCCACAAGGCACTGATGGCGTGTTTTCTTGTGAGATTCAACTATGGCATTTTAGCAGTGTTACTCAAATTCGGTCATAACTCATAAACTTGTTAACGTGTGAAGTGTTTAACAAAGTGACGTGGGTGCTTTCTCAGACTCAGCTATTGTCTAAAAATTGTGTGCTTTTATTCTAAAATAAAAGGTCAAAGGTCCATATTTTGTTCCAAGTGTCAAACATCTAACATGGATACTTAAGATGAAATGAGTCTAAGAAACTGAGAATATCACTAGCAGGGTGTCAATTGGCCCAATCACTGTAGATCTTCTCATGGATGAAGATGCAATCGTCAATCCTTCTGGTGTGTGTTTGTAACTCTTGGTCTGAAATGAACTTTTCTCCTTTGACTGAATACCTGTTGTTGATTTTGTTTTTAAGAAACCTAAACTCGGACGGAAAGTGATAGGAGGAACGGGGGAATGGATAGAGGAAATGTGTGGTTTCTCCCTTCTTTTGTGGATGGGACTTCAGTTTTAGGGTGCAGGGATGACAATGAGAGGGTTGAGGCCTGAGACAGTAGAACGGTGAAGTCGAGACCAATGGGGAGTGAAATTAATGACCATTCCCCACTGAAAACAAAAAGGAGTTCCAATTATAAGTTAATATCCTCCTGAAAATAATTCCCGTCCCTGCCCAAGCACTCCCAAGGGCAATGTAGATTTGACGTGAAACTGTGTAAGTGATCTTGGCAGTTGAAGTAGGCATAGCTGAAAATTCAAATTTGTTCTCCTAGTTAGTCTGATGCTTAACGATTGCAAATTTTTATGCTCAATTTACACCTTTTCCAAATCGACTGTGTTTCCGTTATGACTTTCTCAGAGCTTTGATCAAAACAAAACTGGGAAGTTCCAGCTGGATGATTTCATATCTTTGTGCATATTTCTGCAATCAGCTCGGTAAGTAGATCCTAGTGTTTCTGATTATGCTTTGTTCATCTTAGGTCTGGTCTTATTGTCACTTGCATGGTCTAATTTAGGAAAATGCAAACTAGTCCAATACCTGGAAGTACTACACAGGGTGGGGAGGTGTTTTTTTTTTTTCGGGGGGTTTGGAGGATGGGGAAGTTATTACTTTTGGGACACCTATACTTTTGAGAATTTTTTTGGAGAACATTATGGAAATGAGAAGTTTTATTTACAGCATTATAGAAATAACCTTCTTTCCACTATGAGATTCATTTTTCTAAACGTACATGCACATCAAATGGAATATCCCCTTTGCTTTTTGTAGTGATTTTGTTTTTTTTTTTAAGGGGGGTTGCTTTGACAGGTATATGCAAGTTCACCATTGTAATTGAATTGTATTGTTTTTAAACCATATTCTACATTTGAGAAGTTTTACCTATATATGTTTCCTTAGTTCACTAACTATATTCTACTCAATGTGTATTAAGAGCGCTCTTCATTGTGATTTCAGCAATCTTTTCAACTCCTTTGATACAGCCAAGCAAGGCAGAGTGACCCTTGATTTGAACCAATTCATTTATTGCAGTAAGTGTGTAGTTTAATTCCATTTGGTATCTGCTTTTATTGTATGTCAACCCAACAAAGTTCCTCTTCTTTTTTTTTTTTTTCAGAACATGATGTTTTGACATTTCGTTTCATATTCATTTATGCCAACCCTAGAGGCTAGAGGTAGGGAGGTGATTGTTAAAACATAGATTAACTTGTGTGCTGGGAACATTCAGCCTTGAAACAGTTTCACCTCAGTCTGAGATCCAAAGGAAGCGCTTGAAAACTTTCATGTTTCCTACGAAGTGTAATCAAGAAGGGGATAAGGAGATTCTCTCTCTCTCTTTTTTTTTTTTTTTTTCGGGTGTTAAAGTAACTGCATATCTTAGAATTCCATCTTTCCATGGTTAGTAGTCCATGCATTGAATGCCATGGTGGTTTCTTCTGAGTGTTAAGGAATTTACAGCTAAGATAGAATATAATATTTGGTTATGCATTGATAATTCCCTAGTGTTTTAGTAGGACTTGACCGGTTTGAGTGTGATATCCAATGATTTGAGGTCTTCCTCCCATCGCAACTTACAGCAAAGTCATAGAAATGATGAGGGTTGTATCATGTGACATTGTATTCTGTTCCGTACGCTTCAATGCTAAGAGATTCCTAATTTGAATTTAACTATCCCGTGTTTTTGGCCTTGGCAGGTGCAAATTGTAGAATATGAAGTGATTGGAGTGCATAGAAGACTATTAATGAGACATGAGACATAAGACTAGCAATTAAGATTATATATGCCTGAAGCAGCAGCGGCTGGTTGTATTAAATATCCTTTAAAATGTTGATATTGTAGTTTTCAATATTTGTCCAGGATGTACTCTGTTGCATTCTGCCTATTGACAATAGAGTGAAATAAATTCAACGCCTATAATAAATAAATAAATAAATTGTTCATTTTCTAAGCCTGCGGATGATTTGTGCTTGTGGTCTTGTGTTGTGATTGAAGAGATGTGTATGACAGTGGAGGAAGTGGTGACAAGGTGGGCTCTGATTATGCTCCAAAATAACCCTTAATTTTCTTAATTAGGAGTGGGAGTGGGGGCACGTGTGTATGTTTGGAGGCATTTGTATGCCTGCCGTCCAGTATTACTAGCTAGCTAGGAACAGGAAGTGATCTGATCGTAATAATAATACCATCCACTACACTATTGGAACTAGTGCTAGTGTTAGTGGACCTACTGCTAGTGCCCACTCCAGTTAGGCAAATTCACACACTATTTACTATATATCAGCATTCGATATGCAGAATCCTACAAGCGTGCGTCGCCTTTGAATTTCCAGGACCAGCATGCACAAGCAAAGTTGTATTAGAACTAGTCTAGAAGCGATCATCCTCTTAAAACCACTTGTCAGCCTATGTAGCTTCCATGCATATGCATGTATAATATAAGATTAAAAAGGCAAAGAGTATAATGATGTATGCTCCACCACGATCAAAGTGAAGAGAGAGAATGACAATCTCTAGCACGATAGCTATATACGCTTAGCCAATTCAATCATACCAATGAATTCACCTAACGCCACTTCCCACTGCCACCCCACTTAGTCATGCTCCATCATTCTCATGCACCCACGTACGCACTCCTTTCATCATCACTAAATTCTATCTTTATTTTGCATTTTGGAACCTACTAGATAGTTATTTGCCTCTATATATATATACATTTGTATGGCTCATCACCCGCTCACCAAGCGCCCCTTGACATTACTGTTACTATATAACTGCAACCTACGTGATTAAGCAACTCATCACAATTAAGCCATATCGCCTGCTGCTATACATGCCTCCCGCCCCGATGACCATCTCTCCCAAGGTAGTTGCCGCTACATTGGCACTTGTACTACTTGTGGACCTATGCATTGCTGCAAGGATCCCTAGAGGTTATGGGGGTGGCTATGGATCTGGATATGGCTCGGGATATGGTTCCGGAGGAGGAGGGTATGCTGGTGGTGGTGGTGGAGGTGGAGGTGGAGGTGGAGGAGGAGGAGGGGGAGCCTTTGGGGGTTCGGGCTCTGGATATGGCTCTGGATATGGATCTGGGTATGGCTCGGGTGGAGGTCTAGGTGGCGGAGGAGGAGGTGGTGGTGGCCATGGAGGTGGAGGTGGCGGCGGCAGTGGCTTAGGTGGTTCGGGTTACGGCTCAGGCTATGGAAGTGGTGGTGGATCAGGATATGGAAGCGGTAGAGGTGGTAGTGGCGGAGGAGGTGGCGGTGGCGGTGGCGGCGGAGGTGGTGGAGTTGGCCCCTTCTATGGACATGGCTCAGAGTCTGGTTATGGCTCAGGTTATGGAGGAGGTTATGGTGATGGAGATGACTATTCACCATGAAATAAATACGTATTAAGTAGCTCACTTCTAGTAATGTATTTAATGTTTAAGTACGTTCCATTTCTAATTCTATTAATAAAATCCCATGCATGTGGGAGCAGGCTTTGTTTCTATACATGTAGTATGAGCATTACATGTATTATACATGTACATTTAGTTTCATATATATATATATATATATATATATATATATATATATATATGTATATATTGATATCTAAATATAATATTTTCTTCTAATATTACTAGCTATAAATTGTTTTGCCTTTAGTTGCTTTTATCTATGTTATTTATATTGATCTAAAGCATCAAAATAGTTTAAATAATAACTAATTATAGTATTTTCTATTTTTTATTCTTTTAAATATTTTTTAAAAGATAGACACATGCTCACATCACATGTTGTTTTTTTTTAAAAAGCTTTACAACTTAAAATGACTAAATAATTTTTTTTTCTATCGATAATGTGAATATTATATTCATTATGGGTAACCGTTATTTTTTTAAACAATCAATTATTAATGCCTTTTGCCCTAGTTTATCTCTCTACACAATGTGAGAAAACATATATATAGCCCTAAATTCCCCTAATACTCTGTTGTTATTACTTGACTCGAAATAAGAAAGGGTCTCTTGTAGTATTAGGCCTATCATATCACTCACAAATCATGTCATACTTTCATCGTGGATGATGTTATAACTATTAATTATGGTAGAAAATTGGATAAATCATTGTATTGAAAGGATATATACTTATCTCTTAGTAATTCCTTACATAAAAGGCGAGCTTTTATAATAATGATTGAAGGTGACAATCTTCCCTATTTCAAAAAATTGAGATGTAAAAAAATTATAAAAGTGCAAAAAACTCCAATAGGCATGATTATTGAATATTGATGATAGCTAAAGTGTTGCCTAAGATCTCAATTCAAGTAAAAAGAGCTAAATCGAACAAGTAAATCTTTTCGACAATAAATCTACTTGTTATTACATTTCATTTCCAAATGTTATACTACAAAATGGCAATTGAATGAAATATAAATGTTCGGTGCACGAACAATGAATTTTTTCAAGTGAAAATTATTGTGTTATAACATAGCTATATTATTTACATTTTATTTGAATGTGATGAAATCTATTACAAATGGATTATGACCTTTGGTATGTTAGAAATAACGACTTCTCATATTAAAATGCGACTAAATTATTTTATAATTAATTTGATTATAAATAATTATCATTGAACTAATAATTAATGGTTGAAATTGCTACTGCAACTCTATTTTACCTCCTATAGCAGGCTAAAACTTTTTTTTTCTTCCATACTGTTAGGAGGTTAAAAAACCCCTTGACCTTTTAAGCTCATTCTCTCTCCTATCCTGCCTTTAATAGAGATTGATCTCCTTCTTTACCTATATTTCTCTTCCTATAATTATTATATCTATATACTATTCTACATATCATCATTATTAATGTTAAAAGAATCCATTTTCAGTGGATGATCAATCAATGATACCACATTTCTTTCTCATCTGATTCATAAGTAGACCTCTATCAATAACCTTGTTTTTTCGAAAGTTGATTTTTTGTTTTCCATCTTTTTATTCTTGGCTTCGGATATAGTTTTTGGTATTATTAATTGACAAAATTAGTTTTTAACTTTGTCAATTTTAAATTGAGAGAGAGAAGAAAATTGATTAGAAGAGGGGGTGAAGTCATACATGTCTAACACCACTTCAATCCTAAACCAACCATTTTTTTCGAAAGTTAGACACAAACATTCTAATTTTTTGTCTATTTCAAACCCTTGTTTTTCTTTTTTCTTTTTTTTATGAAGCTCTAAAATTCAGTCAAATCCTTCCAAAAGTACATAAATTTCTAAGTTGTAGAGATGTAAATTTTAATATGGATAAGAAATTGAGAAATTTTATTACCCAAACGACCCTAACCTAACAATAAGCTAGAGAGGGAGCAAGAGATATAGAGAGGATGAGGATTTGGCTAGCACGAAAGGAGGAGAGAGAAAGCCGAAGGAGAAGGAGGAGAGAGCGAACACAATTTCTTATTTTTATTATTTCTCTTTTTAGAATTTCATTTAATATTAATTTTATCAATTTTTAATAAATTACCTGTTATAGTCAGTCATAGGGATAATTTTTTTATTAAAAAGTAAAATGACAATCACTTATCATCAAATTAGTTAATAATGTTATTATTTTTATAAAAATTAATAACATTATTAATATTATAAGATAGTTCAACGACATTTTAGTTTTAGAAATGACATTCGACTCGTTTCGGCTCCCCAAAAAAAACAACCAATATAACAAAACACAAAAAAGAAAAGACCACCTTCATATCGTTCTCGTCAAATTTTTCACACAGGCAGTCAGAGAAATTCTGTGTCTAGCAAATTAAAACGCGATCTTTGAAATTTCGTAGGGGTAGGGTTTGACAACACGTTCGATCGATAGGGAATTCTGGAGAGAGGGGAAAGGTAGAAGACATGGGAGCGGAGGGTGATTCTAGTGAGCCGACGCCCGTTTCCGGCGGCGAAGAGGTCGGCGTTAACGTCCGGTGCTCCAATGGCTCCAAGTTCACCGTCAGGACCTCCCTTAATTCCACTGTCAGCGCTTTCAAGGATCTCGTGGCTCAGAACTGCGATGTCCCTGCGGACCAGCAGAGATTGATTTATAAGGGGCGGATCTTAAAGGACAATCAAACCCTACTAAGCTATGGTATGTTGATCTCTGTCTATACTTTCGATTTCTCTTTTCAGCTCTCATTGGGTTGAATTAGGGGCCAACTTTATGTTGATTGTTATGGTGTTTCATGCTTGGTAGATATGGGTTGGTTAGGCAGTACCGGGATTTCCCTCGTTCAGAAGGTCGGTTCTTTTAGAATGGAGCTATATTTATGATTTTTAATTATGTGAGTCTCTCGGATGGCAGTGTTAGGATGAAATTATGTTCAGAGCAAATAGCAGTTGTGTCAATTAAGTGATCGATCGTTACCCGCCTGTCGATCCGTTTTTTTTGGGGGGGATAGCATCACAAACTTCAGCACTCTTGTTCCATCACTGCAATGTCATTAACACAAGGAGGACATTCCTCAAGCCAAGCATGACAGTGACCCAATCTCCTGAACGCCTCATTGACTAATTCATGAGCTACCCTATTAGCTTTTCTCCCTACATTGCACCAAAAGGATTGTGCTAATGGACAAGTCCAGACAACATGAAGGATGCTCTCGTTTTCCTCCCCACAAAAATCACATAACCCATTAACATTGGCCCCTCTTTCCAATAGCTTTTTTTTGACAAGGAATGACATCTGTACAGAGTTATTGTGCATTCTGTCTATAAAAGATTCTTCTGAATGAGTGTTGCACTTTCCTAGACAACACATGAAGTGTTACTTCTTATCATTACAAATGGTGGATACTTGAACAAAATCTTATTACTTCAATGAAGTCGCTGAATACTTCTCCCCTTGAATTTTGAAGGGTTGCAAGCAGATCACACTGTTCACATGGTTCGTGGTTTTGCTCCATCTCAATCAACCATCCCATCTGGTACTGCAAGTTCTGGCAGTACTGAAACTGCCCCTGCTGCTGCAAGTACTATCACCCCAACTGAAAATGTGGGCTTCAATGGTACTAGTGTTGGGACAACATTATTTTCTGGGCTTGGGCTTGCTGGTCTGGGTGGGATTGGTGGTTCTGGTTTACTTGGAGCTGGGTTACCGGATTTTGAACAGATGCAGCAGCAATTAACGCAGAATCCAAATATGATGAGAGAAATTATGAACATGCCTGCTATTCAGAGTCTGATGAACAATCCAGATCTTATGCGGAACCTGATTATGAGCAATCCTCAAATGCGTGAGATAATTGATCGGAATCCAGAGCTTGCTCATATACTGAATGATCCTAGCATTCTCAGGCAAACTTTAGAAACTGCTAGGAATCCCGAGCTCATGCGTGAAATGATGCGGAACACTGATAGAGCAATGAGCAACATAGAATCCTCTCCAGAAGGATTCAATATGCTTAGACGTATGTACGAAAATGTGCAGGAACCATTTCTTAATGCCACCACAATGGCTGGGGATGCAAATAATACGAACTCGAATCCCTTTGCTGCTCTTCTGGGAAATCAGGGTGCTGCTGGTGGTCAACAGAGAGATGGGCCTAACAACCCATCAACCACTGGATCTGAGTCTGCTGCTCCAAATACTAATCCGCTTCCCAACCCTTGGAGCAATGCTGCAGGTAAGCTTTGTGTTATTGCTATTTTATTTGGATCTTTGCACTGTCATTGGTTCTCTCTGGTTACATTGTTTCAGCAACCAACTCCTTTCCTCTTCTTGCTGGTTTGTATAACTTTGCTCTTGGTGATTGTTCATGTTCTCTTAATAGACCTTGTGAAGGTCCAGTTCATTTTATTCTTTGTCGCTATCCAGCCTTTGTCCTTCCAGTATTTACCACACTCAAAGGGAGAAAAACCAGGGATGGATGGCTGTGGTTATTTATTCCGAGGAAGAGTCATTCTTATTTCAGCCCATGAACCGATGGTTGTGGCTTTTGGTGTGAATTAGGCTGTGGATACTTGAACCTGTGTAATTATAACTATTGTAATTGTATGTTTGTTCGATTTCCTATTCTAGGAGGTACCCAGACAAATAGTGCTCCCAGGAATACCCCATCAGGCGATGCGAGGGCGGCACCTTTAGGTGGTTTGAGCAGCCTTTCAGAGTTGGATCGCATGTTTGGTGGAGTTCCAGATGCTTCGATGATGACTCAGTTATTGCAAAATCCTGCAGTTTCGCAGATGATGCAAAGCCTCCTCTCCAACCCCCAATACATGAATCAGGTACATCGAATAATTAGTTGGTTTAAATTTGGATGTCATCGCCAATCAAATTTCCTAACTTCATTTGTGGAATTCAGATTCTTAATTTGAGCCCGCAGCTGCGTGCTATGTCTGACTCTAACACTCAGCTTCGAGAACTGATGCAAAATCCTGAACTTCTACGTCAGTTAGCCTCTCCTGAGATGATGCAGGTACTGGTGTTAATTGGTTGAGTTTATACCCTACTGCTGTTGTACTCTGGTGCTAAGCTAGCAGTGTCAATTGATTTTTGAATTGGTTCTCTTCCAAGTAGTTGCACACCCCTCCCTCCCGGTCAGAAGGAATACCTGGTTCTAGTCTGGACAACATACTGTTAGGATAGGAACTGTATTTTCCCACTTGTTCTCTCCAATTTGGTTCTTTAACATTGCTTTTCCCTTCTTGTTCCCCCATTTTTTTGTGATTGGCATACTTTGGTTATCTCTCCATATGTTGGCTAACTATATAGTAGGTGTTTGGCCCAGCTTTTTGGGGGTTTCTGGTGTCACAAATTAAGCCAAACAGGAATATTTTAAAAAATTGAAAACTGTGTTGTAGCACTAATTTTGGAATAAACTACCTCCAAAAACAGAAGCAGCAAATCTCTCCTCATGTTCTGACTTTTCCCATACCTCGCCCATGACCAATTTAAGTGTATTTTGCATCTTGATAACTTTACCCTGAAAAACTAAAATAATCCCCCTCAAATTTTTATATAAACCTCACAAATTCAGCACATTATATCTCCCCCCCAATAGTATCCACTGGATGATAATCTCTCTGCACCTTCCTCGTTTTGGACCTCTCTTCTCTAAATTCTTAGTGACATGCATCTGGCTTGTCAATATTGAATAGTGTCACAATCCAGTGACAATATAAGTGCCAATTGAACTGTGATTTATTTTTTCAATACGATCACTTTCCAATTGGCAAATCAGTTTCTCATGATGGGTTTGGTTTTGGATGAATTGTCAGAGTCATTATGCCATTGTCAACCCAGAAGAGAATTACAGAATAATAATTTGATAGAAATCTGGGGGAGTGGAATCCCATCATTGGATATGTTTTTTTTGTGATTGAAGTGAGGTGGCAATTTATTGGTGATTTGAGCCATTGGTGTGTCTTCACTATGCTAACAGACGGATGCCAGTTTGCATGCATAAATTATAACTAGTATTGTTACCCTTGTGTTATGCATTGGGATATAGTTGAGTAAATAGCAAATAATGGAAATTTAAAATTTTGATTGTTTCTTAATAAATTGTGTAGTTATAGTAAATATGATCCATAATTGTTATCATATCGTGTATAAGATCTCTAATATTCATATTATGGTCTTGTTCAAAAATAATAATGGAAAAAAGTATCTTTATATTTATTATTTGAATTAAAAAATAATTATTTATTTGGCTTGGAGTAATTAATAAATGTAGTTTTTAAAAAGCTTGGCCAAACAAATCAAATTTTTGAAAAGCACTTTTACGAAATTTAGGCCAAACATGCTCTCTTAATATTTGGCTGAGATTATGTTTTCTATTTGCTCATCTCTCTGCTTGCAAAGCGTTACTTTATTTGCTCTTAATTTCTCCAAAAATAGTTTTTTGATGAATTAGGCCAAACATGCTCTTAATATTTTGCTAAGATTATGTTTTGTATTTGCTTATCTCTCTGCTCGCAAAGTGTTACTTTATTCGCTGGACTCTGTGGACCCGCGTCATTGTTTAGGCTGTGTGCATATTGACATGAGTTCCCACTTTCACGGAATGCATGTTGGGCTTCTTGTTGTATTTGTTTTCTGGAATAGAACTGGTGCATTTCTAGGTGGCAATTCCTTTTCCTTGTTTCTGTTCTTGTACTTTGGTCTTTCTTTGTTATTATTTTGATAGGCAAACTATGTTGTTCTTTCTTTGCAGCAAATGTTGACTTTACAACAGTCACTTCTTTCTACACTCAACCGCCCTCAGTCAAACCAGTGAGTGGAAGTATTTTTGCTTACTTTTCTGGTGAAAGTGAAGTTGCCTATTCTTAAAGGCTTTGCATTTTCTGATATCCTTTTTGCCTTTGCTTAAAACCAATGAAAATTGATACGTAATGTTCATTTGACTGGAAAAGAGTTCGGGAACTCATTTATATCCACAGGCTTGTCAGCCAATAGCCCGAGTACCCAGGATAGGTTTAGGGAAGTAAGTAGCTGTTTCTTTAAGTTGTTGCTTGAAACAATACTACTTGTTGGTAGCATATATCAAAGTTTTCACGTTGCGACGTTATGCTGCTCCGCTAGAATCATGAGACAGGGGAGAAATAACAAAGTGCATGGATTTCTTGTTAAGTTAATGTCGATAAATTTCATTGTCAACATTACAGTCAACTTTGAGATTTGTGACTTCTCTGTTTATTGACTCCCGTGTAATGGACTAGCCTTATGGTTTGCTTAACCTGATATCTGAGGGAAGTGATTTGTTCACTGTCTTGATATTTCACTGTTATTTTGATTTTGGTAAGTGTTAAGGTTGGTCATTCTTCAAAATCAAAAAAAAAAAAAAGAAGCTTTGTGCACCAATCTTGCAAATTAGGCAATTAGTTCAATAATCTTGCTCTGCTGCTTCTTTGTAGATGTTTCTGACATTTGCTGTAGAGATGTTGGTATTATGTTCTTCGAATGCTTTCGACTGTAAATGTCTGTTATTATGGGTTCTAGCTGCATCCATAATCATATTATCAGATCTCTCCTGTCATGTCCAGCGACTTCTTCTGTATTCACTGGATTCTTCAATAGGACGCAATTTAGAGTGTATTGACATGTGTATGCATACATAACATTTCCCCCTGGTGATGTCTTGTGCTGTAGGGATTCATCGCAGACCGCTGGTGCTGCTGGTAATTGATGGTCTTTCCTCGTGAATTGTCTTATATCCTTGGTGCTGTTGGGAATATAAGGTTCCATGATTTTGATTCAACTGCAGGACATGCCAATACCTTGGGGCTGGAAATGCTGATGAATATGTTTGGTGGCCTTGGGGCTGGTGGTTTAACCACTCCAGAGAATCCAAACGGTGCTGATTTTTCACCTTATTTTAAGTATGGGATTAACCTACCTATAAGTGTCATCTTTTGCTGACAAACCACAATATTCTACTGTAGTACCACCAGAAGAACTCTATGCAACTCAATTATCACAGCTTCAAGAAATGGGTTTTTCGACACACAAGAGAATATAAGGGCCTTACAAGCTACCCATGGCAATGTTCATGCTGCAGTGGAGCGACTTTTGGGTAATATGGGTCACTGAGTTTACAGAAAACTCCTACTTTTATTTTTGCCTGAAGACTTGATATCGTGTGGACTTCATAAGACTGCTCTATTGAGGCTAGCATTTCATTAAAGACGGAAAAGACATGCTTGGATTCTGGGAATACATTTTGGGCGTGTGAATAAGCTTTGAAAAAAAGTTACACAATTATGATAGAGTTGTGACTTCTCAATACAGCCCCCTTTCTCTCATTAGACTGTTCTGTCCTGTTTTTCTCTGTTTCCTGGTCTTCCCCACCCAGAGGTCATGGACAATGTACATACACAATTTTTAGTTGTTATGTGCAGTGTTTGAACCCCCACCCCATGTTTTCTCCTCTACTTTCTAGATACCTTATCAGGATGTAAAATTCAGATGCCTGTGAACATGTATGTTGTAGATCATAACATTCTGGACCTTTCAAGTAATTGTTGATTTTTGGTGATCTGTATATGTATATTAAATCAGTACTCTGGACCTTTCAAGTGATGAAATGAACAAGGCTGTTGTCTCAGGAAACTGATTCCTACTGGTGTTGATTTTGTTGAATACAACTATTGGCTTTTTCATGAGGGTTTTGTGTGTGAATGAGGCAGAAAGATCAATGTAAACAAGATTAGGACACAGGTATGTGGCAATGTGGCAACAACTCCAAAAGTTTACCAGTTCAGCTGACTGACACCTAATAGCTTGTTCTTGAGTATAATTATTCTGATGTTTGGCTTTTGCTACTAAAGCAAGGGCTTTTTTTTTTTGGTCACGCAGAGAATTTCAATTGTCAGAATTTGTTTGTATTTTCTTTTGATAGTGTCCTTAGTTTTCCGTGAAAAGTTTTATTATTTGTGTAATAAAATAAAGAGTTCGCATGAGATGGGTGGATCGATCAATTGATGTCAATCTATTATCGGGCTTTATTATTATTATTATTTTTTTCTGCAAAAACATGGAAGTTTGTTTTGTTCATATGATGAATTAATGATTAATAATGATCCTGTTAGTCATGATTATAAGGCTGTGGCAATTGTTCTTCCCCCACCACGATTCCAGCTCTGATTCTCATTCGGGTGGTGACTTGGGAGGGTCAGCTTGGGTTGAGATCTACAACCTTAGGATTGGATGTTGCGAAAGACTAGTTTATAAAACATTGTAATATGTCTGGACATCATTATAAGTGGTTGGAGACTTTAGAAATCTTAAGTAAGCATAAGAAATCTTAACCCCCAATCTTCGTTCTTTGGTGTGTATTCCAAGGGTGTGTTGTTTTTCGGGGAAATGATATCCTTGAAAATTTTGGAAATAATTTTTCATTGTTTGGTACCAAAGAATTTGGAAATTTTGTTTCAGGAAAATTGTGTTTCACTAAATTAAAGGAAAAAGTTTTCCATTTTAAAAGGTTTCTTTTGCGTGCGACTTTAACGATTTAGATAAAAACTTAACCATATGATACATGATTCAAATAAAAATTTAATTATATGATGGATAAAATTAAAAGAAGTTTAAATATAAAATTTAGTCAGCATTTATCACCACCACCATAAGACATTTATGTCCATCAAAATAATTCAATAGACTATTAGATCAAATTGTTTCATTAAAGGCCTAATAGTTTCCAAATCCTATATAATTTTGGGAATGCTTTGAAATTTTTTATTAAGCTTCTCCAAAATATTAAAAAAAATAATTGATCAAAACTTGATTAATTTAACTTTATTTAAGGGAAGTTTTTCAAAACTTATTTATCCTTCTATCAAACAATAAAAAAATATAATTTAAAAATTATTTTCCTTGAGAAAGTATTTTCCATCCTATTAAAAAATTACTTTCCTCCAAGCAAACCCGAAAAATCATTAGTGACCCAATATTTTGTCAATTTATATTCATAGGATGCACTTAACTAAATTAAATATATATATATATATATATTGTATTTTTATTTTGCTAGTTTGCTTCATTGCAGAACGGGTTGAGCAACCGGACGAGTTTATGAATGGAGTACACGGGCCTGAATCATACGACGAACGCGTGAAAGGTTGAAACCAACTAAAAAAGAAAAGGAAAAAAGCGGTCCATCTGGTTTTGAAGACCACTGCACTAAGTCACCCAGCAATAGGCAATAGCATCTGAATCTCCCTCCGTGTCACCCTCCGTCTTTCCTCTCAACGTATCTGATTCTGAGGGCTTTCAATCCTCAGGTGACTCTCTCTTCAATTCCCTCCCATTTTCGTTGTTTTATTTGATTCGTTTATTGATGTTGTTGTACTCTTGTTTCCATGAATTGATATACGATTAGTCGCAATGGAGTCCCCTGAATCTGATTCCCCGAAATGAATCTCTATGGGGTTTCAGAATCAATTCAGTCTGATTTGGGGTTTACTCCCTTAGGCTAATGGGAAAGAGTGGAGTAGATGGGGGAAAAGAGAGTACGGATATGGAGCTTCCCTTTCCTGAAATATATCAAATAGCTCCCTAATTTGAAGTATATTGAAATAAGTTTTAGGAATAGCTTTCAAGAATGGCTTATATGAGGGAGGACATAGTTGTGCTATACAATTAAGAAGCCAATTGTTTTCAGTTACCTACACCATTAATGGAGACAGACGCAGTTCGGTTCAGGTAATTTCTAAAATGTCCGCAAAATAATCAAGTTTCCCGCATTTTGATCGGTTCTCAGCTAGTGGCTGTTTGTAATAATGATACCTGTGTTTAGGTTTGTTTTCAGTTATCAATACCATAGTTCTGCAATTTAGTTTTGTTTCATTCATTCAATGTACAATATCCAGGCTTTCCCTTTTCGCTTAGCCAGTTGTGTACCTGGATCTTTTTTTCAAACAGGAGTTAAAGATTAAGCGAATTGATTTTATATATATATATATATATATTTATATATTAATATGTGGAGATAAGAGCTTCTAACATATCCTTAGAGTAAGAATATGATGCTCAGCTAGTGGTTGTTTTTTTAAACTGATCCCTGTGTTTCTTGCCTTTCCTTTCTATGAAAAATTGCTTCTAAGGTGCAATTACTTTCTTGGACTATTTGTCTCGCTAGTGATTGCAAAATTGACTATGCTCATTAAACCCTCCTTAAAAGGGCGGGAGAAAGGGGGGTGTGGTGCTTCCTTGTGAGGATGATTAAGCATGGTACAATCGTGCTGGATGAATCGAGGTATTTATATAACACGATAGATTATTATGCTAATTTTTTTTTTTTGGGGGTAAGTCTGGCATGCATCATGGATATCTAGGAATACTATTCTATGCATTAATGATGTGGTTTGCTGTCATGTGTTTACAATCAATTTGCCATACAGGCTTTTCCTTTCGTGCATTCAGCTGCTTGTGGACACTTTCCATGAGTTAAATCACTTGAAATGGCACAGCAAACTGTTGACTCGGAAGCTGGTGAATTGCGGCCAGGTAATGGTGAAGCAAGCTTGTTGAGTCCGGATAAACAACTTCTTGGGGCTGTCAAAAAGACACCTTTGAGAGATCTGCAGAGTGAGAGTAACATTGTAGCCCAAAATGGCTCCAGTAATCCTTTTATTTTGAAGGAAGCAGTTATCACAGAGGTGGTGAAGGTTTCTGGCACAAAGCGGCCTGCCTCTGAGTCCCCAATGAGTATTTCTCACCAGCAACCTTCTAGCAGTAACGGTGGAAATAGTCACCTTGTATATGTAAGGAGAAAATCTGAAGTTGATGCTGGTAAAAACAGTAACAATGAGGTTGTAGCAGACAATGCTAATTCTCCCCAGCTAAAGCCACTTAGCCTTCAAGAAAATGAGCACCAACCAAAATCTTCTTTTAACGAGTCTCGGATGCAATGTTTACCTGCATATGCACCAATTCCGACAACCTCTCTGACAAGTATTCCTTCCACGAAATCTTCTGCCCTGGATTCTCTTATAACTTCAAATAACAAGACAATTTCTGAAGAACCCCGAATTCAGTCAGTACCATCTGCTGTAACTTCCTCAGGCCAATCCAGGGTCAACAAGAAGAACTGGGAGGAGCGTTATGTTCAACTTCAGATGTTTTTGAAGACATTGGACCAATCAAGTTTGGAGGATCATCTTCAAAGTATGTTGACGTGATATAATCGATTCACTGTGCTTGTTGCTATTAATGGAAAACTTCCATTTGGTTGCTGGATTAACCTTCTGCTGGTTTTATCAGTGCTTAGGTCTTTTTCCGCTGTTGAACTTAGTAAACATGCTGTTGAACTGGAAAAGCGAGCAATCCAGCTTTCTCTGGAACAAGGTAACACACATCTTGTTTGTGCAATGTGCATATTCACTTGTAATACAGATGAAATGACACTCTATGTTATACTAGCCTGCTGCTTTTGACCTCTGTAATTTATGGTTCCTTGTCAAGACTTCTAAGCACACGGAAAAAAAGTGACAACACTGAATAACTGGTATTTAGATTCAGTAAGATTTTTTTCCTGGCATTTCGTTTATGAAGTTGTTTCTGTTGTGATCTATATCTATGTTTATTGGACTTGGCTACAAATGTTTGAACAGATACATGTCGTTGTTTCTAACTTTCCATATTCAGGAACTTTTATGTTTTCTGGTCTCAAATAGTGTCACGTGTCTGTACCCGTATGAGAGTGTTGAATGTCTGCTATTTGTGCTTGCGAGAAACCAAAAGTTTGAGTAGCACATGTCTATGCATTGACTGTAGTCTTAAAATACGTGTGTTGTCAAAGCATGCAAACAATTTGGGACAGAGGGAGTACTAATTATTGTTTCCGTTTGGGGGAAATATATTTTGGTGCAAGTGGCACACATTTTAACAAAAAATAGCTATGGGTTACCTCTTTTTCAGCTAAACTATTTAGAGTAGAGGGCCTCTGTCATACGAGAATGCAAAATGAGGTACCTCGTGTTTTGTTAAAACCATTTGAGGTCTATGTGCCATTATCTTCATTGAAACAAACTAATTCAAACTTTTAACTAATTATATTATAGAATTTAATAATCACTCCCAGTTCTGTAATAGAAGAAAAGTCCGTAGCTGATCGTACATAATGCTGCTATGGTCATTGGCGGGATAGTCGGTTACCGGCGACCCCCGGCAATATGGTCCACTGGTAATTGGAGAGCCTGTGGATGGCTCATTAAATCATCCTTGGTCCTCCACTGCCATCCCTTGACCTCCTCTTTCTCCTCAGAAGCTTTAACCACCATCCCTTCCTCCATCCATGGTCATTGCATGTCTTAAGCCACCACTGTCGCACGTCGACACCCATGGGGATCGCTTATCCCTAGCTATCCTCTCAATCATCGTACAATAGTGAATCTTCATCCCTTTTCCTGTTCCTCTCGGAACCTGAACCATCAATACGCACCCTCCTGTAGTCATTTACACTCTCAACGTGCCATGGTGAGAGTTGTGGATCGCCAATTACCATAGTTCGTCGCCTGTCCGACTTACCAACACTTCAAGGTTTTGATTTCATCAAGGGAAGTGAACGAAAATAGGGTAGATATGAATTCCAGGGAGGAGAAAAAGAAGAGGGAATTTGATGGCCACTAACGATAGCTGGTCATGGCATCTGCACTGCCACCGTCTCCAATGGCCTTTAACATTGGTGTCCATAATGATGAAGGGGAGACAGGGGTAAGGGAGCATTTACAGAATTAGGGTGTGGCTTGTGTGGGTGGGTGGTATTAGGGTTAGCCTGCACCCACTGGCTCTTGATCTAGGCTCCACGGTGATAGGTGCAAAGTGGCAATAAGGGTATAAGGTAAATGAAGTACTCTTTTACTTTTAGTTTTTTGTTGATTAAAATTTTTAAATAATTTTGTTTTAAGGAGGCCAGTAATGCTCTTTTAGGCAGGAAAGGGGGACCTCAAAGTGGTTTCAACGAAACACGAGATACCTTATATATATTCTCAATTTAGAAGGCCTTCTAACTAGTTTCCATCGAGTCGAGGGTATGATAATGATGATTTCTTCTTCTTCTTCCATTTTTTTCTTCCACATATGAAATATACAACTCTCAGTGCTTGTGCGGGGTTTGATGGGACCCAAGTGTACACATTCTTTCTTCTACAGTAGTCTTTGCTCAATATTTGAATATAGAATAATTAAAATGAGTTTTAATGATGGAAAATATTGAAATTGTTGTAAATTGTAAGTTATTCCATCTCGTATTGCACTTGCCTAGTGAATAGTGGATAGGTAATTATTCACCAAGATCGTCACTTTTCAAATATTTTATAATACCACTTAATTTTCTACCTATCAATGTCCATGGTCACCAATTTTGACAAGTTTGCTTGAGGAAAAAAAATGAATTTTAACAAGTAAAACAGTGAAAAAGTATGAGACTAAAAGCAAGATTATGATTATGATTATGAAAATTTTAATATTGATTTTAAGCTTTGTCAGCCACCTCTCCTTTGATAATACTGTTGCTGTTAAGAAATATTAACCTTTTAAAAAATAATTCAACCTCCACCACCTCCACTGTCTATTGGAAGGTAACCGACCTCCAGTGATTCCCCTCCGCCCGATGAGCTGGTCCTTGTTCTCTCTCTTGCCCCCTCCCCTCCCTTTTTTCTCCCCCTCCCTAAAACCCAACGGCGCCCCTTTCCTCTTTCTTGTCCTTATGCCTGTGTTGTGGATTGATCTGAATTCTGACATGAGCTTGATGTCTTTGATCGAGCAAAACCCCTACTCTTACCCAGAAAAATGACTTGTTTTCTTCTGAGGAGGGTATCAGGTGAAGAGATAGGGAAGGTCCATTGGGTAGATTGAGAGTGACGGGGAGGGGGTGGAGGGGAAGAGAGAGAGAGAGAGAGAGAGAGAGAGAGAGAGAGAGAGAGAGAGAGAGAGAGAGAGAGAGAGAGAGAGAGAGAATGATGGGTGGATGGATAATTGATGGTGGCCGGTTTACTTCCTGATGGCTTTCTAATGGCTGACTGCTGATGATGCCAGCAGTGGTGGTGATTTTGTTGGGATTGAGGGTGGTGAAGGAGAGAGGTAGGCTTGTGAGGTGATGGGTGATTGTTGTTATTATCGTTATCGTTATTATTAGTATTGCTGTTGTTATTAGTTATCAACTTGCCTTAAGGACCCATGCAATGCATGTGATTTATAACTATGTTTATTTTAATTTTAAAATATGTGTATCATACCTCCTATTTGTTGAATTAAAAATTCTTATTATGATAATACATCAATGTTTCATAAGTTTTTGCATTATAAATTACTTTTACTATAAAGACTCAAAATTGTTTAGTAGTATATTTTTGGCACCATATGTGTTTACACGTCTTTTCCACCTAATAATATCAAAAAATGCACCAATAACTTTGATATTATAAGCTATTTCCAAATTTTTTGTAACATTAGAAATTAAAATATTTTATTTTTATATTTTTTAAATTGGAAAAGCAAAAATAATAACATTGAGGTGCCCAAAAAAGTCAAAATAATATTTCAAGAATATTCTAATAATGGGGATGAAAAAATAAAAGAAGGTAAATTATATGAGAGTGACATCTTATTTGACAATTGGAGAAGAGATTTCTTTTTTAATATATTTATATAGATGTTATTCTTGATTTTTAAAATATTATATTGTTTTTATATTGTTAAAAGATTAAAAAATCAATTGCCAATTGCATTGGGCAAACGGTGGCATATTTTAATTGTTTTGAGAAGTTAAGTGGCATTTCATTTGTTTATTTATTTCTATCACTAATTTGCTTTCTTATTTGTTTCAAAGATTTCACCGTAGCAAAGGTTGGTGTTGGCTCTTCCATTTTTGTTTGGTAGGATCGGTGGTGCGAAGGTACTCCCTTGAAAGATCTTTTCGTTTCTCTTTATGCCCTGGTAAAGGACAAGGATGCTTCAATGTTATGAAAGAGGGTCTGACAATATAGTTTGGTCTCCAATTTTTATCCGAGAGGCCTTTATCACTGACGACACTGTTCTTAGTTTCTTCAATAAACTTAACGAGATTACTCTTAGGAATTCCTCTCTTGTTTTAATCTGATGGAATCTTAATCCTCAAGGGGTTTTCTCTGTGAAGCTTTCAATTTAAAGCTTGCTTCCCATCCTTCTCTTTCGCTGCAACCCTCCTTGGACAATCAACTCATTCTTGAAAAATTTCTTTTTTGTGTGTGAAGCTTGTCATGAAGTATTTTACAAAGGAGGGGACAGATCTTGGTGAATAGATGTCCTATGTACAATTCTTATTGGAATCTTCTAAGCACTTTTTTTGCGTTGTTTTTTTGCTAGAGCTTTGCGGGAGTTAGCCTTTTGTTGTTTGGGAGTCTCTTGAGCTACTTCAAGCTCTATTAGGAACCATTTCATGGCTTGGAGAGTTACTTTGGGAGAAAAGCTAAAAAGAAGAAAGCGTTGGTGATTCCACATGCCAATTTTTTGGAGCATTTTGTGTCAGAGAAATGGAAGAGTCAAGGGAGTGGAGACATCTCTCGAATGTTTTAGGAATAAGCTTATCACGACTCTCTACTTTTGGAATAGTGGCAATTTTTCCCATTCTTCTTTTGATGTTGTAGTCTCTCTACCAGTAGAGATAGAGATGCTTCCAAAGGTAAGACTGGCAGACCCCTCGGGGCCCATAATAGGAGTTGTTGCTTCTTTTGATGTTGTAGATTTGTGAATAGTTTACAGATTGGTTGTTTATAGTATTTTTTTTATAGGATGCCTGCCTTGCATCCATCCTTTTGATTTATATATATTATTCTCTTTTCCTTATCTCCCCAAAAAAAAAGGATTTCAACTTGCAAAATGTTGCTTGAAATTTTTGTTTTTTGGATCTTTTGAAATCAGTCTATCCACTTGCAGAAATGTTTGTAGGGGTAAGGTTGCCTATATCTAAATCTCCCCATACACCGTGAAAGCGTGACCCACATTAGGAATAGTTGTCAAATTGTTCAGTGGCATGGATCACTTGAAATATAAGTAGGTGGCATTTTTAATATATGCGAAACTTCGGAGGCAACTTTGGCCAATAACTCAACAATAACCACCCATAGTTGCTATACATCTGGGCACTTATTTTCTGCCCAGTGTACCGTTTTCTCTAGGGGCAAATTTATTGGATCCATTCTTGGGTTTGAAACCTTTGTATTACTGTATCATTTGTATATAGATGCATAGTAGAGAATCAATATTTGCGGCTTCTCTAGAGTTGTTGAAAGGCTGGGTGGCTAGCTGCTGACCTGTCATGAGATGTTTGACTCTTAGAGATTTGGGCTGGTTTTAGGTTTGTCCTGATACTGTACACTGTCTTCTATGCAATGTGTTTGCCTGTTTGTGTGTACTTTGGTTTGCTATGTCAGCAGTGTCTCTTTCCCTCTCATCATGTGCGCATTGACATTCAGTCAGGCATGTACTGAGCCTCAAGATTTTTTCTCCCTTGGGGGAGGGGGTGTTTTGTTCTGGTTTGGAGTCAGAATAAGCTACACCAATGGAACATATTTGATTATGGTGGATTTTCTCAGTTATTTGTGATAACAGGATCATTCTTAAGTATATATTTCTGCGGAGTTACTAATCTGACTGATGCTAGGCATTTGGGTGTGAACTTGCTCCAGTAGTACATGAACTTGGACAAAGTTTGTGCCTTCTATTGATTGTCGTAATCTGAAAACACCTAGAATCCGGGCTTTGCCTTACTTGGCCACCTCCCTTAATTGATTTTTCACAGATATTGTTTGTTTCATTTTGCGTGGTCTGATATAGTCAGAAATGATGTATGAAATTGTCCACAAATTCATTAAATTTGGGGAAGGATAATCACTTTTATGAGGAAATCTACATGTGATCTGAAATTATGATATTTAAGAAGATGAAATGAACCAAACTGGTACACTGGGTGTCATGCTTGTAAAGATGTAGGTAACATTAGCACCCTTAAGAATATCTTCCCATGTAATGCACTGGCACTAGTTCCTTTGCTATTGATTAGTCATGCCATATGGCTAATGTCTTTTCCAGTTACTTGTTCCGTCAGTAGTTGCTGGCAGCCTAAAAATGAAAACCTGAGACAAGAGAGCTTCTTCAATTCTTTCTTATATCACTACCCAAGCAAGAGTGGCTTGGGAAAATGCAGATACGGATGATATTACCTTGTCAAGTTCCTTTGCAGGGCATAAACACCACCACCGGTTGTAGATTCTGTTTTTGTGAGGTCTAGGGAGATTCAAATGTATGCAATCTTGTCCTTGCAAGCAAGCAAAGAGGCTGATTCTGAAACCTCTATATAAAATTTTCTTTTGAAAGAAACATATTTTGCGAGGCCTTGTTAGAGAATGCGTTAATACTCTTGAAGATAGATTTTAGAGATTAGATACATTTTGAAATAAATGAATGTAATCTGCTTATGTGCAAAATTATGTTGCTGAATACCTGATTGTGGAGACTAAGGTAGTTTTGATTATTGGCAGCAAAAGAGTTGCAGCGCGTCAAGGCTCTGAATGTGCTGGGGAAACCAGTGAGAAGTTCCAACGGAGCAGGTCCATTGGTTGAGGAACAAATGCCTAAAAGCTGACGCTGCTGTGCCCTGTGCTTAGTGCTTTCTTGTATATATTCAGCGTCTCTGTCAGGTTTGCTTACAATTGGCTATTGACACAATGACATGTTCCTCTGATTTGTATTACTGACTGATATGGCTGCCTCACTGAAACTGGAAAGAGCTTGAATTGTAGTCCTTTAAGTACGCCTTATTTTTCAGATGATAAATTTTACAGTCCACTCAATCTTGTTTCTTCTTTGTGCTTTTTACCTTTTATTTGTTTAATCGGTCGTCTTCTCACAGTAAGCTGTCTCTATTTGCTGTTTGCGTATTTAGTCTGGGTTTGGGATTCGCAGTTGGCTTGGGCGATAGATATGGAATTTGGTATTGGCCTAGAGTGTAATCAAGTGAGCTCAGAGTTTCCTGTTTGGAAGTTATATTTGCTTGTATTAATTGAAATAGCAGTATGATTTATGCGCGTATATTATTAGGCTAATGGTCGGCAGTAAGTCATGCCGAGTAGCATTTAATTGGGTGAATGTTGATCCTGCATATAATATAATATATTATATGTGCGTAACCATTAGGTGATGTAATCAGTGCAAGAAAAACATGTGCAAAATTCCAAACTGAAAATATTTGGTGGTAATGAAAGATTGGGAAAGAGCGGTGGGCTTATTTGGAATTGGATGGAGGGACCAACCCAAGGCAAAAGTCATCATGAGAATTGGGAAGAGAAGCTCGAGTCGAGTTAGAGCATACGAGTCTGAGCACGACAATAATATTTTTTCTACGCTTCTGGTTCTTGTTCTTGGTATCACATGCTCATGGAATCTTACATACTCTCCAACCATTTCTCTCTTTCATGGAATCTTACCCACTTCAACTTCAACCATTTCTCCCTTTCATTGCTAATACTGAATACCTCGAGCCTTCAACTATAACTATTTCTGCGTTTCACTCCAATTCCTACTCATTTTTTTGTGTTCCCTTATTCCCCTGGATGAACCGGCCCAAGCCCAACCATGAACAACGTTTCCCCAACCACTTGCCGAACCTGCCCAAACCCTTGAAATCTTGAAAAATAATGTTTTTTAACAAACACCTCGTGTACAAAGAAAATCCAAAATAGAGGTTACTAAATTAACCAGCTCTGCTAAAAAATTTTAGTATATTTAGTCAATTTTTTCAGTAATCAATACTAGACCTGGGCAATGGACTGGGAGTTCATTGGGTCTAAATGGTCGGGCTTAAAAAATAGGGTACAAGCCCGTTTAATTATTTATTTGGGTTGGACATTTAATGGGCTGCCATTTAACACAGTTAAACGGGCCGGGTACTGGGCATGCCAATGGGCCTCTGCACTCTACTCTCTCACTCTGTCTCACACTCTGATTCTTCATCGCTCTATCTCTCGCTCTGGATCTCACCGGATATTGGCCCCCTTTTAAATCCCGCTCCTCCACCGCCGTGACCCCGAACCCCCTTAATCTCTCTCTCTCTGAATCGTTCAAATTCCCACAGCAGAATCGTATCGTTCCTCTAGCCAGGAAGTTTGCCCAAATTTTTACCCAGTTGTTCAAGGTAAGTCCCTTAATCGATTCTCTTCAATTCTTGTTCTAGGGTTTTTCGTTGCTTCTGTTTGATTTCCATGAAGCCCTCCAATGTTATTGTTATTTTTGATTCCGTGTGTCGAGTCACCGTGAGATATCCTTATTTTTAATCCCCCAAAGCATTTTTCAATGATCAGTTTTACTGGATGGAATCATGGAAATATGGAATTTCAATGGATTGAATCTTTCTGGAATCCTACTTGGTATGTTGTTAACAGGGAATCACACTGTTTCTTTCCTTTTTGTGGGAACTTTAGAAGGTTCTAATTGGCATAATTTAGGAATTGGTTGATGTTTGTTGGTTTCTTATTGTTCAAGGACATTGAGACTGAGGATTTAAATGCAGAGTACTTGGATGATATCAGATTCTGTATGGGTTCACCTAATGCAATTGGGTTTGACGTGTGATTAGTGATAACTGTTGCCCAAGGAAACTAGGAGGATAGTTGTGCAATTGTGCTTACCATTATGCTTTCAATCCATTATTTCCCATGGTGTTTGCTCTCTCCGTTAGGGGATTGGGGTGTAGTCCATGTATTTTAAATGGCAGAGAGTATCACATGCTTTCAATCCGTGTCTAAAAATCTTGTTAAGAATGTATACCTGATGATGGGCTGTACAGCACCTTTTAACCGGATCATGATTCATGTTCAAACTAAGCAATATGAAATCTTTAGGGAAATTGGTATGCGGGCATCATAGATTGACTGACTGTTCAGCTGATCACATTGGTGTGAAGCTTTGAGTACTTATCAGTGCATGTGAAAGGTCCACATGAAAGCTCTCTTGAATGATAGTAAACAACATTCAATCTGAGCCATCATTAGTGAAAGGTTGATAATATGTTCTCCTGAACTGTATTTGCTGAATGAGGTAAACCTTTGTCATTTTGTTTTATATGGGCATTATGGAGTGTTGCAGATCGAGTTGAAGAAACTGATACAGGAGTTTCACTCTCAGCTGGAAGTTCTGATATTAATGTTGTGGATAATTCTTCTCCTACAGTGATTTCTTCAGATAGACCTTCAGTCTTGTTAGAAATACATTCCATTTTGATTGTTAGTAAAAGAAAAATGTAGAAGTTAGTAAAAGAAAACTTGTGACGACACTCAAGTATGGGATATGTTGAATCTATAGCTTTTGGAGAACGAGAGTGTCTCTTGTTGATATGATTCCTTTTTCTTTTGAAAAATTAAATTTTGAGGGTGTGGATCCACTACTCCTAGGAAGTTCTTGTGGGAGCAGGCAATTTGATGTTGCCTGAGACTAATGGATCTTAGTAAGCTTATTGTCTTTTACTTCTGCTGTACCACTAATGAATCGATTATGAGCACTATGGTTTCAGAAAAGTGGCGTCTTTGATGTGTGAAATACTGATTACTGATTAATTTGATTATCCATTAATCGTTATGGAAATCTCTTATGAATCAGAACGATGCAACTGCGGAAGGTTTAAGGCGATGTTTCTTTCAAGGCGATGTTTCTTTGTATTTCTCTTATAATTTATGTTTTATTGTTAATTCAAGCTCATGGTAGGATAGGAATGATTTACATCAAACCAAGATCAGTACAAGCATCGCGGGATAAAGCCCTCAGGTTGTGGCAATCCAAAATTGCTCTGGAGGTCTCCACGGACCTTCCCACGGCCTTTGGGAGCACCCACGTTGGGTATTTTGGGTTAAATCAATCGCTGCTGGCCACCACGGCCTGCCCCACAGCCTGTGGGGGCACCCGTGGTGGGTATTTTGGGTTAAGTAAATCCCTGCTAGCCACCACGGCCTACCCCACAGCCTGTGGGGGCACCCGTGGTGGGTATTTTGGGTGGCAATGGCTCAAATTGGGTGGGCCTTGGGTGGTCAGGGCCATTTGACCCATGACCCGGCCCGGCCCATTTAAAAAAGTTGCTGACCAGCCCAACCCGTTAAGTAAATGGGCAGGCCTAACCCGGCCCGTTGCCCAGGTCTAATCGATACATATGAAATTCTAGGCAATTCAAGAAACGGATATGTCATAAACATGGTTTTTCTTTTCAATTTATTAATAAGTACTTATCACTATTTTTCAGATCAGAACTAATCAATATTGAGAAGCACTTGTTATATTTTCTACTCTATCCATTTTAAAATAATTATTGTTTGAAGGTTATGAGGGAGTATCAAGGAAACATTAAATTCATGACAAAATTTGTGTTAAAAGACTAAGTTACCCCAAGATTTCATTGGAAATAAAAAAAAACAATGAAAAAATGAGAGAAATAAAGCAATTAATAAGGACAAATTTGATAAATTAGTCATTAATACGTCATTGGAATTGTAAAGTAATAAGTATTGTGAAACGAAAAAGTTAGTTAAAGTGACATATATTTTGAGATGGATGGAGTAGTTTATAATTTCCTATGTTTTCAGCACTCATTAACATTAATCAGTATCAATCAACACTAATTAGTATTTATTAGCATCGATAAGTATTAATCAATAATAATTATTTATAATAAGTTGATAAGTATTTAACGCTACTATTCTTAAATACCAATACCAAACAATTACGATAAATTATATTAGTGATTAATCATATAGAGGAAAAAAGGCCACTAGTTCACAATCAAAGATAAAAGGTTGATATTGACTTTTTATTAATGATAAACTCCAATATCTTTTTTATTTATATTTTTTAAATTATTTTCTTTACAAACAAATATTTTCTCTAAGTTTGTGAGAGTTTCTCCATAGTATTTTCTAATTTGTGATATTGTCTTACTCTTGGAATGATTCTATTAGTTATTTTTATGACATTTTAGTTGTGTGAGATTGAGTTGTTAATTAATTGTCAGATTAATTTATAACAAGCATTTATTTTTCGAATTCAGACTACTATAGCCTATAAATCCATTTGATGGAAATGTTATACAAAAATTGTAGATCTATTTGTTAGAGGTTGTACAATGAAGTGGAAATTGAGTAAAAATGGAGGGTTTAAAAGAGTTTCAAGTTTTCTTGATTGAAATATTTTTATTATTTTAATTATGAATTTGTTTAAATTTGGTATTTATTACAAATGTATGACCTTCAATTGTTAGAGTGTGTAGCGAGACCTTCCACAAATGTGGCCATTTGTTACATAAAATTTCAATAGTTGTGATCGGCAATTTGGTATATATCATTTATAAATCTGGGCTCATTTTTTTGAGCACATCCTAGCTGAAATTATTTTGCCTTTACAGTTGAAGTTTTAAAATTTCTGCTATGTATTTTTATGTTTCCTTTTTTCCTAGTCAGAAATCAACGTAATTCTGACGAAAATATTACTATTTTTTTAAAAGGAGTTGATATGTGTATAGAAAATTAGTATTGTATGATGTACTAATTCCCTCGTGATAAAGATTCAAATCAAAAGAAGTAAAAAGGGATTTTAGATGAAGGTATAGAGTATATGGTGTATGTATCCAAGGTGAGCTAACTCGGATGATGATACGGAAGAGCGAGAGGAGCATCCCATCACCTCACCACCACTTTCACAACTACCAATTAAAATATTCTAATTTTTAAATGACATCATCTTATATTTAATAATCACAAATTTACTCTTCTATTTGTTTTTATTCAATAAATAATGGGGCAGGGCAGAAATTCTTTACTGTTTCCCCGCAACCAACCAACATACATACTTGGGTGGTAAATAATACCTTCATTTTTATATTAATTGCTCAAGTAATAGTGGAATCAAATGTTGGTGACGGGGATTCCACATAATTAATCACATATTTTATTTTGTAAGTTAAAACATTTCCAAATAAATATAATCTGAGGGCAAATAAGTGGGGGAATGTTGATGATTGACATACCCTTATTTTGAATCCAAAAAAAAAAAAAAAAAACCATATCGAATATGAAATTATCAAAAAATGACTTGATTTTTCTTTTAAAAGAAAAGTCCGTTGTATACGCCAACAATGAGATGCGGCGACTTGTTGGGTAGTCCCTCCAAACCCTTCAAGGGCAAATTTGGCTTCGGGTAAGACTTATAAGAAGAGGGTGGGGGATAAAAAAAAGGGTTGTCTTCCCCGAAACGCATTCTTGTCCTTTCCTTGAGATTTTCATTTATAACCACACTTATGCATAAATATTCTTATAAACAAGTGGTAGATATAAAGTGGTTGAATTTATATTTGTATTTGAATAGAGATTTCTAATTAATCTCGCAACTCTTCAAACACCATAAGGATAAAAGTATTTATAAAAAAATCACATAAATTATCAAAAACATCATTTAAAAAGGATATACTAAAATTAACGTTTTTGTGAATACGTGCTAGATAGAGGTTGGATTAATAAATTCATTTATATGACATATGTCTTTATTAATACATATTGCTCGAGTGATTTTATATTAGGGCTTGTCTTGTAAATTATAAATTATTTTTGATTTAAGTAATAAATGCCACAAAATTATAACTATTTTTAAAGATTAGTTAATAGTATTAAGTTTGGTCATCTTATGATCCTCAATTTGTGCAGTTATTATATCATGGAGCATGGGATATCGGATTACTGTACACATTTCAGGTCAAAAACAAAAAAACACGGTCCGACCCAAATGCAAATTGATACAGTCCACCTTAAAACAAAAAAAAGCACAGCCTAAATTCAAACCCCTAACCTCATTATTAGCAATCCAACACCCCTACCAACTAGGGATGGCAGTGGGTCTTGGACCCGACCCAGACCCGCCAGACCCGACCCATTTAATCGGGTCTGGGTTCAAAAATTTGGACCCAATGGGTCCGGGTTAGGTTTGGGTCTAACTGTCTCGGGTCCGGGTTCGGTCCGAGTCTCAAAAATAAGACCTGGACCCGACCCGAGACCCGTTTAAGACCCATTTAAGACCCGATCACTAATATTATTTTTTTAAAAAATTCTAACAGCAGTATTCATACAAATTTGGAACTGATGCAATTTGGAAACCCTTCCCACAATTTGTTGTTAAGCTTTGATGGACTTTGAACTTTATGGTGTCAAACTTTGATGAACTTTGTGTTTAATATATTGGTGTATTTGGTTTGTATGAAATAAGTTTTTGGTTTGTACAATAGGTTGGTTGATAGATAGGTTAGTATAATACTAAAGAGGTTATATGTAACAAAATTACTTGTAAATTTACAATATTATTAAAATACGGCACAAAATACTGATTTTTAAACTCATTTATGATAAAAATATACTTAGACCCGTTTAAGACCAGTGGACCCGTGGACCCGCCGGGTCCGGGTCCGAGTCCAAATTTTACAAACCCACCGGGTCCGGGTCGGGTCTGGGTCCAAGTTTAAAAAAGTTAAATGGAGTGCAGGTCCAGTCGGACCCGACCAGGACTCGACCCATTGCCATCCCTACTACCAACAACTCAATTGCAACTTTTTAATTTTTTTGTAACCAAATAATAATATACCATATATGTATAGAAAATAAAATTTAGACATATGAATATTTTTTACAACACTTTTTTAGTTTTTACTTTTTTAAAAAAAATTTACTCCGATTTAAATTTTAATATTCACTAAAAAAATTATAATATTTATTAAAAAATTGAATATTCACTAAAACTTAGTTTGGTGTTCAATAAAAATATATTCACTTAAATTTATTTTAATATTCATAAAAATATACTAAACACTAACCGATTATACACTAATAAATAATGTATTATACACAAAATATCATTTTAATCTACAATAGAAAAGTAAAACTAAGACATCATTCTTCATATAAACTTTAACACTAAATGTTGAATCATATTCACTAAATAACGTTCTAATATACACTAAAAGATTAAAACTAATAAATTGACAATGTTCTAGATTTAATGTTTAACACTGATATATAATACACTAAATGACATTCTAATATACACTAAAAAGTAAATATTTTAAACCGAAACTAGTATAGTGTTGATATACACTAAAAATTAAAAACTAAAATCACATATCTAAAATGCAACACTAAATTTTTATTATGTCATACACTAAACAATGTCTTAATATACACTAAAAATTAAAAAATAAATAAAATACTGTGCAACAATACACTAAAGATCATTAAAAAAATAATAAGTGTAACACTAAATGACAAACACTAAATACTATTCTACCATACCCTAAATTGATTGATAAAAAACACTAAATATTGTAATAAAAAACACTAAATATTGTACTAAAAATACTAAACATTATACAACAATAAACTAAAGATTATTAAAAATATAATAGGTGTAATACTAAATGACAAAAACTAAACATTATTGTACCATACACTAAAATACTTAATAGAAAACACTAAATATTGTACTAAAATAAACTAAACACTGTGAAATAATACAGTAAAGATCATTAAAAATATAATGTTATAACACTAAATGACAAACATTAAATAATATTCTATCATACACTAAATTGCTTGATAGAAAGATCATTAAAAATATAATAGGTATGACACTAAATGACAAACACTAAACAATATTCTATCATACCCTAAATTGCTTGATAGAAAACATTAAATATTGTACTAAAAAACACTAAATATTGTACTAAAAATACTAAACACTGTGCAACAATACACTAAATATCATTAAAAATACAATATGTGTAATACTAAACGACAAACACTAAACACTATTTTACCATACACTAAATTGATTGATAGAAAACGCTAAATATTGTACTAAAAGACACTAAATATTGTATTAAAAAAACACTAATATTGTGCAAAAATACACTAAAGATCATTAAAAACAGAATATGTGTAACATTAAATGACATACACTAAACACTATTCTATCATACACTAAATTGTTTGATTCAAAACACTAAATATTGTACTAAAAATACTAAACAGTGTACTAAAAAACACTAAACAATTAACGTATAATAATACACTAAAAATCATTAAAAATATAATAGGTGTAACACTAAATGATAAACACTAAATACTATTTTACCATACACTAAAATGCTTGATAGAAAATACTAAATATTATACTAAGAAGCACTAAACATTGTGTAACAATACAGTAAAGATCATTAACAATATAATAGGTGTAACACTAAACAACAAACACTAAATACTATTCTACCATACACTAAAATGTTTGATAGAAAACACTAAACATTGTATTAAAAAACACTAAACATTATGCAACAATACACTAAAGATTATTAAAAACGGAATAGGTGTAATACTAAATGACAAACATTAAACAATATTCTACCATATACTAAATTGCTTAATAGAAAATACTAAACATTGTACTAAAAACACTAAATATTGTACTAAAAAATACTAAACATTGTACTAAAAAACACTAAATACTGTGTAACAATACACTAAAGATCATTAAAAATAAAATAGGTATAACACTAAGCAAAAAATATTACACACTATTCTACCATACACTAAATTGATTTATAGAAAACACTAAACATTGTATTAAAAAACACTAAATATTATACTAAAAAATACTAAACAATGTGTAACAATACGCTAAAGATCATTAAAAATATTTGATAGAAAACACTAAATATTGTAATAATAAACACTAAACTACAAATTTAAAGCTCAACACTATACTTTGTTATGTCATACACTAAACATTAATTTATCATACACTAAAATTGATCTCATGATATAGTTATTGTACTCTTTTGATAAACATTTGAATTTAGTTTAGTGAAAATTACATATATATTTTTAATGTATAAATCAACTTTAACTCAAAATAATTTAATTTAGTTGATAATATGGATTTAAAATCATAATAAACATTGCAAAAATTAAAAATAAGAGGAAACATGTAGAAAAAAAAAGTTAAGAAATTTATTTCGCAGAATTTTACAAGGGAACTTAAAACTCTGACCTAAAAGTTATCAGCCCAATGATTATATCAGCAGCCCAACTGTAGCTATATATGCTAGTTTAGAATAAAAACATATGTATATATATATATATATATATATATAAATTTTGGGTTAGAGATAAAATAAGCACACGCAATTTTTTTGACGCGTGATCAATGGGATGTGTACGTAGCTTTGGTATCCAATGGTGTACATAATAATTTGTGCAATTTGTGAAAAGTAGTAATATGTTTTATGGGAAAAATATTAATTTCCAAATAATATTTGTATTTTTTGACAGAATATTAATATTTAGTATCAGTTTTCTTTTTTTTTTGGCTGAATAGCATTTAGTATCTGTTAATTTTATAACAAAAAAGCTATAAGGATATTATATTGTTTTCTCCTTCAATGAAAATTAGTAGCGTATCTCTTAAAATAATAAAGATGTTAGCAGTATTCTTGATATTTTACTTACGGTGTTTAATTATTTTAAAAAATTAATTAATAGTGTTCAGCACAGCCTTATAAGGGTCGAGTAATGCATTGCAGGTACTCTAACGCCATTACTGCATCATTGTGCATTTGTGCTGACGTTGTACTCTTTTTTTTTTTGATAGAACATGTTTTACTCTTAATATAACCTATTTGCTTGTCTTAGTATATTTGAAATACAACATAAAGTATTCCATAATAAAAATTTAATGTTTGTGCATACTTTCATTAATGTTTTTGTGCATACTTTCTTAATATATATGGAACCAACAATATACTTCCTCTGTGTTAAAATAATTGTCGTTTTAAAGTTATGAAAAAATACTAAAAAACACTAAATTTATGATAAAATTTGCATTAAAAGATTAAATTACTCCAAAATTTAATTGTAAATGAATAAAATAAATGAGAAAAGGAGAGAAATAAAGTTATTAATAAAGAAAAAATTGATAATTAGTCATTAATATATTATTAAAATTATAACGTAATAAATATTGTAAAATTAAAAAAATTAGTTAAAATAACATTTATTTTATAAAGGGAATAGTGATTTTGCATGAGTTGCTCTCTCCCTTGAAATTATTTGGTTGTCGCTATGCACTTTTATTGTGGGATTGCAGATTCTGGCCAAGCAGGGTGGCTTCATTACAAGATAATTTTTTTTTTTTTTTTTGAGTAAGAATCACTACACACATAATAAAGTATATAAGTTACTCCAAGGATTAGTTAGTTTTCAGTCAGTTTTTTTTTAAAAAAAAAAAGAAAAGGGAGAAATGGGGTCTGACATTTGAATGGGACCCACAATGAATGGATTCTGCAGAAGCTGGGGTCTCTTTGTATTTCTCTGTCTTGCAGTCCTCCTGATAGCTTTCAGTTTAGGAGTAGTAGCAACATATATAGGAATAGGAATTAGAATTGAACAGAAACAGAAAAATCATACAGAGAATGGAGGGGAAGGAAGGTAGAAGCTAGCAAACTAGCAAAATAAGGTCGTTGTAAAGTGTGGTGAGTAATCCTGGTCTAACAGGGAACCATCTGGACTGGGTCAAACCGTGATAAGGTCGTTTGGCTTATCCAATGGTCCAGCAATTTAACAAGCTTCTTCGGACCAGACTAGTGGATGGTTCCCACTTTAATTGGTTGAACCGTCTTGTCTGGTGTGGTTCGGTTCTCGTAAATGCAACAGAACTCACTTGATAATTACACTGAAAATAGTACGTAATATAATAAGACGACTTATAAGCTTTACATAAGTTGACAAGTACTAGTTCTTCTACACTAGTACATGTACAGTAGGCAAAAGGAGTATGGTTCTCGAGAATCCAAATCCAGTTAGCTCAACCATGATGTCCCGGAAGGCTCACCTTCTTGCATTACATCTGGAAGCAAAACACTAGACGATGGTCCAATCAAACTCAGCAACACCTGGAAATTCAACCCCAAATCACAAATTGAGGAAAAGGAGTGAGGACTAAATCTAGGCTGCATTCGATCTTACGGAAAGGAGTTATCTTACAGGCAAAAACACAAGTCCATGTAGGAAGCCTATGAGAACTAGCGCCATGTACATTTGAAAGTAATAAACCTACAAGGAGATAGTGAATCAATTCAATTTTAATTATCAGGGATCATAAATGCATTCACGGGATACAGTACAGACCACAAATATCTCTGACTGTGCTAAGCATAGGACAATGACTCCAACCAGCTTCGTCAGTGTGATTCTGCTGCCAAAGAGGGCGCCAAAAATGTTAAAATACACACTCAGGAGCAGGGTTGCCTTTCAAGAATACAGGTTACAAACTCTCATTGTGATGATGAGAAGTTGTAATTTATTATCCCCTAATCTTGAATGTTCAAGTAAATTAATTGGGTTACCAAAGATGCATTCATATGAACTGATTAAAACATAATCAGGAAAAACAGTTCAAAGAGCTACTCTCGCAAAGTCAAGGAAGCTATATGTGGCAAAAAGTTAATATAAATAGAAGGGTTTTTCACCTGAAAACAGAAGCTCCCATGGACCATGGTTGCAAGAGCCTCCTTAGCTCGCTGGTTCTTATCTCCAGAGCTGACCTGAAAATAAGCAAGCAGCAGTGAACAACAATTTAGTAACCTGGTTACTTTGATACTTTCTGGTAAAGTAAACATAGCCAGCCCATTGTTTGTGCAGGGGCGCCAAATCAGCATGCTGGCTCGGGCCCCCAGATCAGGATGGCTAGCCCATTTAAGCTCGGCATGGCCAACCAATTTTAGTCAGACAAGCTGGCTTGGAGAGTTTCATAGGTCAGCCTGCCCTATAAAATCAGCCTAGCTCAGCTCACCAATTACTCACCACTAGGTAATAAGCATAGTATGCATGTGATCTATAGACCCTCTGAACTGATTACTTGTGCAAACCCAAACAACCATAAATACTTATTACGCGGTAAAGAATGAGAGGGTTAAGTATGGGGTATACGAGGATATAATAGGTTGGAGCAGAATGGGTGCTACTCATGACTTATCCTAAGAAGCTTGACAAACTGATGAGAAAGCAGAGCATCAATATAATAAATTAAGATTTGTGTAACATTTACCGAAAAAGCATGTGTTATATGTACACAGAATTCGACAGCAATTCCTATTGACATGATAAGGTTGACAACAGAAACTGCGTTCAATTGGATATCCAGAATAGCCATCACACCCTGCATTGTGCATCAGATAATAGATTTCAAGTGAGTAAACCATTCCTCATGTTATCAGATAATGACATGGAAGAAATCAAGAAACACAGTTTACAAGAAAAATAAAAACATGTGTTTTCTGAACATATTAAATCCTTAAAGGAGCCAGGTCTGACAATTAACTCCATTTATCTAAGTGGTTCGTAAAGGACATGGAGCTCAAATTCACAATCACCCAAGCACTTCAAAATTCATACAGTTGAAAACAACGGATATTTCTAACACATGACAGCATCAAATGAAGACTTTCAAATCTCAACTGAAAAAACCAAGGGAAACTGATCCATATCCAATTATCTGAACCCATGGCCTGAAACCAAACGTCACTCAAACCACAGCAATTTAACTCCAATCCAAACTGAAGAAAACAGTTGTTTTTGTTGTTTGTTGTATCACAAGACTGCTTCCCCACCCCACCCTCCCAAAAATTAAAATAAAAAACCCTCTCCTTTTGGAGTTGAAGGCCTGGCCACACCTATGAACAACAGGGACTTGAATTAATTGTCACTTCTCAGCAAAGGCCTGAAGCGCATAATTGTTATTCAAGAGAATATTCACATCAAGTCAAAAATTATTAGGCAGATATTATACCATGAGATCCACCACAATCATTGCCAGAACAAGCAATATAATAGCTGAACTCCACAAACTGCAATCAACCATAACAAACAAGCAATGAGCTAAAATATCTCAAACAAGACAGATGTAAACTTGCTCAAAATGTGGAGGGGCCTTTAAATATCAGATTGCAGGTTCAAAACTTTTATGATAGTCATGTGACATTTTACTCTTGTATAGTAAAAAGGTGGGAAGATATATTTGCACATGAGGTTGATAGTAATAGCTAAGTCCACAATTATTATTCAGAAACATAGTTTTTTTTTTGGGGAAGGGGGGTAGCAATGGTTATAATATAAATTTTATTATTATTTATAACCTTGTTTTATAATGTAAATTTTACTTCTATTTGTACCCTTGTTTTATAATGGTGAGAAAGTCACATTTATATATGTTATAATTTGCACTTCGTCATGATTATATTGACTTTGTGAGTCATGTAAGCCCATAATTCTATAGGCTTAATTTTTTTAATGTATCCATATTGATAACGTCATGTCTAGACGTATATAGCACTACGATAATGTCTAGTGTCATAATTCATGACCATGTTTATTAAAGTCAAGTAATAAATTTTATGGCCTTGGTAAGGATGGTGAAAATCCTATACTAAAACTGCCCATGTTGGAACCACAACTTAACATTTAGATGAAACATTGAGTCTTAAATTCAATTAATGAAAGTGAACCATCTGTGTGGTCTGCAAGAACTCACACTTATTAGATCCAAGGAGATAGAGTGCTTGCTGTAACTATATATTATGGGGAGGGTGAGCATCAACTCTTGATGAATCTTAATGGCAAATATATGATTGGTTTAGAATAAGTGTTCCTTAAGTTGATTTCTGGATGTAAATGTGTGTGCTTAATCAAACATCTTATTTATTTAATTCAAATGTCGAAATTAATACTTTGTATGAGGGCACTGATGGGCTTTATGCTATTGTTACTTCTATCAAGCTTGGGTTTGGCTGTATAGCACTTACAAATCGGATACAGCACACATGATCGTTAATAGTGTCAAGTTAATAAGTGATTCGGGATGGAAGACAAATCTTGTATCTGACTCAAATGCAAGAGGGAGGTTTGCTGATAAATCTTATCCTGAACATTTGATGGATAGGTAATAAGATGATGGTTCAATCAATAAACACTTCCATTACACAGGGAGGTGGGGCAGTGGTCGAGTGTTCCATCACTTCCCTTGTATTCCTCTCTCTAAGGCCCTAGAGAAATTCTTAACACCATTTATTTTGGAAATGGCAGGGGATTGTTTTGAAGTTATTTTTTAAAAAATGGAAATCTGTTTCAAGTCTATGCCTTAAATTCATTACACTCAAGTTGCAAGTGTAACATATTGCGTTCAAATCATTAGAAAATTACTCTTAGTTAGTACTTCAGTGAAAAGTTTGTGTAGTTAATTCATTTAGTTATAAATTAATATTTTATGCAAGTGATCAAGATTGTAATTATAAGGATGTGTCTTTTCAAGAAAGGCCATGTCTCTCTTTTAAAAAGACTTAAATCCTACATAAATAAGGATGTCTGAGACTGAGACATATTAGTATATATAATCAAGATAACAAACCAATACCGTAATCTCTTTGAACTTTGACCCTGTTCTTTTTTGCTTTAAGCATACAACTTTCAACTTCTAACTATTAACCTTATACCATGCAAGTAAGGACACTTTCTTTGTATCCCAAAACCTATTCAAGTATACAGTTGCATGTAGGAGTAAATAGAATCTTTAGGAAAGTATCATTAACACGTGCTTAGAGGTCTTGCTTTATTTGAACTGAGTTTATAACAAACAATTTGTCATTTCATATCCATTATAGTTGACATGTGATTAATGTAAATAGTTAAAAGCTTGTTAAAGCACTACGGTATCAAAACTAACCCAGTGCAATAGCAATGTTGACGAGAGCTGTTGTCCATATATCCAAATATTGCTCAAAGAAGATATAGAACACTGAATATGGGAAGATATTCATCTGCAAAATTACTTCATGCCTTCAGATATAGAATGAGAAACATGAATAAAAGGTCAAGAGCTCCAGTTATGATCAAGAAATAAGCAAATTGGATTATCTGTTCCCGCATTAACAACTTGTATTATAGTCCGGGGGGTTGTCGTCAATATACCACATACTGGATCCATACCTTCAAGGAATCAGAAACTTTAGAGCTGAATTCTCGGGCTGCACGCAGTGCATTAACGTAGTCACTCTGTTATGGACAACAAATTAAACGTTGAGAGATCTCAAGTTATTACAAATCACAATTTTCCATGAACATAAGCATCCTTGTTTGTTAACTGGAGTGTGTTAGGTACAAAATTCAGATGCCCGTATAATGCCACTCTCATAACCTGGGAAGTTCCATAACAAGGATAGATTTCAGTTTTGGTAAATCAAGTTTTCCAGCACCCAACCCCCCACCCAAAAAATAAGAAGAAAGAACCAAAAGATGCTATGGAAATACGATAAATCACAGAACTAAATTAACTGCATATGGAGAAAGTAACAGACCATTCAAGTCCACACTATTAGAGTAGGCTCCATGACCCCCTTAGCACAGTCAGCAGAAGGTAACGCATTGAGGAACCATGGGACCTTTTCCTTGAACTGCTCTGTTGAAGGACGACCATTATGCAAGTCCGAATGGAGAAAGCACTGCAAGTACCTCGACATGTCAGCTTGAGTAATATTGGACAGGATAAATTGATACAAAAGATATTTAAAGCATAAAGAAGAGTATCATTGCCGTCGTGCAATCTTCGCATACTCCACCCAAACCGCAAGGACCATGATGAAAAATGTCTGATACAGCAATGTTGGGGTCAGGTGGTCTAAGGGGAATAGCTAACTCCTGACTTTGGGTAGCCTTTTAAGAATGTAATTTTGTTCAGAGTGAGTAATTTTGCCCAAATTAAATACTGGTGGGTTCCTGTTTTTGTTACGGGATTCTCCCCTTAGGCAACAGTCACATATCCTAGAAGTTCTTTTAACTCAACTTCGATACCAGGGAGGGCATAACCTAAAAGGTATCCAATAAAGGAGTCCAATGAAACACCAACCTGATCATGGGGGGGCAATAACTACCATTTACAAACTTCTACAACAACCAAAAGCTTCAGGTGATAACCACACGAGAAAGTCATCAAGCCATGAGGCAGCTGGCTTAGCAATGTAGCTCAATTCAGGTGTCAAGGATGCTCTTGATATCTGCAGTCATTCAAATAAGAGAAAGGTGTGAACAACGAAAAAGCACATTGAGTAGGACCAAAGAAAGGTAATACACTCCAAGTTGTGGTGATTAACCTAGACCCATTGACAATTATAAATGCATTCAATGTTTTAATCAAAATCACTTATATACATGGGGACATTAATTCAAATCAAAAGATTAAAAAGGCGTTATCCATTAATGAAAATATGATAAATGCAGTCAGTACCACACCCCTCCAAAAATGATACTTTGATAAAAGCAGAGCTTCAAGCAAACGAGCAACTGTTCCAAGCAGACTAGCGAAAGAACTAAGTGTTACTAACGAGATAGCCTCATATTATACCTCATTCAAAAGGGAGTTTGAGTCGCACTTGCTGATGGAACACAACTGATTTGTATGCCTTGATTTGGAGCTGAATATGGCCATTCAACACGAATGAGTTACCTTGTGAAAAATTAACGTGAAACAACACAAAAGAAGGAAGCAATTAAATCCTCTGGTGTTATTTAACTAAGATCACTTAAAGTAATTTGGTCGCATTCAAAGGTGATATCAACTACACATTATCTGCCAGCCTTAACCTTGAGGTAACTAGCCGAGGGAAAACACAAACATAAATCAACATATAAAAACCAGCTCTACGGTAAAAGGAGACAATGATGTACCTCGATTCCAATGCAATAGAGAACTTTGAGATTCAACAACCTAATCCCCATGGTGTTATAATCTAGTTTTGTCTATACCAAATAACTTCAAGTCAATGACCAGATGCAGGATGGACAACACAGAATATTATAACGAAAGATACCTGTAGTTATAATCCTTCACTACAAAATACAAAGGGGGTCCAACTTTTAGATACTCTGCCAGATCATCAAAATAACCCTGTGGTAACCATGAACTCATGAATGAGAACCAAAAAACCATTTATAGTCGGATAAAAGTAACGCGAATGTCACACGTTCAAACCACAATGAAATGCAGTGCAATGGAATCAACCTCGGAAAATTGACCAAAATTCTACTACCAATTACATTACATTGCATTCGTTTACATGCTACCAAACATTAGAGAAGTCTCAAGGAATCTGATAAGCAGAAAAAACCTGAAGATATGAGTCCCGTGGAAGAGCAATCTGTTGCTCTAAACCTGGCTCAATCCTCGGACATAATGCCTTCACATAAGCGAATCAGAAAACATATATTAGAAGCATATAGAACATAATCACCAATAACACTGCACATGGCCAACTTCCCATTCCAGAAATGGAATCAACTTAGAAAGCAACAAATTGCACTATAATGACTGCAACTTACAATGCTTGCTAGAGTAAGACCCACAAAAAGAGCAAGAACAAGGACTTTGACTCCACGAATCATTAATATGGGTGCATGCATTTCCTATGAAATGAAGATGGTCACAAAGGCAATCAACAAATACTCTCAAAAGACACATACTCTACATCTGTAAACAAAAGAAAACATAGAAACTACAATATTCTTCCTCTCAGTAGCCACTTAAAAGATAAAAAGTTGTCATGATCAAATCCTAGCCATCATATTGAAAAGTCCTACATGTGTCATCGTGAGCTTCGAAAAATTAACAGTCAAAGCTTCTAGATCTCTGCTCTGATTTCATCAAGTCCACCAACTCATGTGGCTGCCTATTCAACAAAATTTCCACCCCAGCACATGTGCCCAGTCCATAAGCAGAATCCAGAATCTCTAAGACATTGTTCATCAAGTTACTAGTAGAACTCAGTTGGAAAATGGCAGAGTGAAAATTACATATAAATACAGAGCATGCAGAGATCAGATGAGTAGACATTAGTAGTTTTAGGTTTGGATTTTGAGTTTAGGATATCTTCCATATTGTTTCACTGGTTGTTAGTCTTAAATCTTAAACAATGTTTATTTTCTAAAGAGTTTTATACATTCATCAAGTAGATTCAACTTTTTAGGGCTGATTAAAAGTCTGACTATCAGGTTAATATTTTAAAGAGTTTATACATTTATCAAGTAGATTCAACTTCTTAAAGAGTTCTATACATTCATCACTACTAGGCCATGCACCTGCAGGTCAATATTATAAAAAATCAACAGGCAGGTTTGCCTGCCATCTTGAGCGGCCATCCATTCTGCAAAGCTACTCAGCTGTTATTATTAAAACACACAGGAGCTCCTCTTTACATTCTATCAGACAGAAGGGCCAGTAATGGACCAGTATGTCATAAACCCCAGGAGTTTAGCACCACTTTACTTTTGTATAAATAACAAGGGTCACAGATCACAAAATTATGTCACATACAAGCCTAAGGTACCCCAAGATCTCGATATTACCTTCATATATCGAGTAAGGAATCCTGGACTTCTCTGATCAATGCCTATAGTATGAAGTAGATCTTAATCAGCCAGCAAAGATGACGAATGAAAATTACTCCACAGAACCCATCCAAATGTACAGAATTCTGATTAAAAGTTAAAATCAATAATATAAAGAATTGAGCTCAGTAGACCTCTGTTTGAATCTGCTGAGACAGAGGAAACTTTGATGCATGGGAAACAGTCAATCCTGTAATCTTCAGCCCTTTCGAAGTCCAAGACAATCAGAGCCACAAAAGCACTCAGTTGAAGAAGGAAGTCCAGCAGGACAGCCATAGCTGCAGTTACAAAGGCATTAAAATTGTTCAAAGACAAGTTAAGTTGTTCGAAACATTCACCAAACCAGTCTGACCTGCAAACATGGAGAAGACACGGCAAGCCGGCATAGCAATGAAACCACCTACTGCAAATGCCAGGACTTCTGACAAACTAGCAAGAGTTATAGATGGACCAGCTTCAACAAGAGCATTGCTTATTCGTTCTTCCAAAGCAATTTCAATTGGATGCCGTTTCACAGCATGTACTAATATGCACAAGTTATCAACTCCAACCTGTTGAGCAAGATCAAAAGAGTAAATGGATTTTTAAAGTCCCACACATCCCCCACCCCCAAAACCCAAAAAAGAAAAAAAGAGAGAAAAAGAAGTGACATATACAGATAGACTCATGGACATGACAACCCATGAAAGTAAAGAATACAAAAAGGAGGCAAAGGGGAAACAAAAGGGCTCATTACATAGACACTAAATATTGAAACTTCAACAAGGTACTCACAACATCAATTTTTCATGGAGGAGAGCCTATCCCAAAATGGCCAAAGCCCTTGGAGGACTCCCACTTCATAATACCATGAACTAAGAATTCACAACTAGAAATGTGATTCAAGAGAAATTCAGGCATCAAGGCCCACACACTGCTGAACAAGACCAAGTAAACCACAGAAAACACCAGGCACAGCAATGAACCAATAGACACTTCGTCAGTTCATCCATTGTTATCCTCCCACTCCAACAAAAAAATTCACAGAATAAAGAATATGGCAAAGACAAACCAACTAAATTTTGCCATAAACTCTAGTTACTATTATCCTTCGACATAAATCTAAAAACACCAAGTTTATAAGAAGCAATCTGATTCACCCAAAAAGATTAAATACAAAAAGTGGCTTCTAAATCTGAAGGCTTGTGACTTTATCCCCCTTTGATAAAGCTATTTAAAAATAATTTCTACTATACCCAACTCAAAGAGAAAGACTTGTTTATTCATTGTTGTTGGGTTTCCTCGCTTTGGCATTTGTCTCTTCCCTTGATGAGGGTTAGCTGACTTCAACGTCCAAGAATCAAAGATGTTTTGGTGGCTTGGAGAAGAAGATCAAAAAAGAGGTGGATTGTCAGAATTTGGATGTTGAGGCTTTGGCTATTTGGTGGCTTACACGGAAGGAAATGAATCAACAGATCTTTCAGGGGAAAGTTTTTATCATTCAGGATTTTAAGCTCTACCTTTTGAGGATTTTGTATAGTTGGCGCCATGTAATCAAGTGTGATATTGTCTCTTTTGGATTTTGCAGACAATATTATGCATGAGAGCTTGAGGGCATAATGTTTTTGTGCTTGCCCCCTTGTACATTGGTGACACCCCTCAATGTTCACTTAATATATCTTGATTACTAATCAAAAAAAAAGAGAGAGAGAAAGGCCTGTCGGCAACACAAATTCGTGCCTTGTTCAATGAATGTGAAACTCAATACATATAAAGTGAACTCTCATTAAAAAGGGAAAGAAAAAGATATAAAATGAACATTGCCCCATGTGGATCTCCTAGATTTAGGGCCCATTCTTTTCACAAGTAAATCCCGATTTTCCATCTCTTCCCCTCCCATCTCACTCCTCACTCTTTCTAGAAAAATTCCTCTCCATCCCACTGATTCCTAACCATTCCCATTCCTTCCTACACCCCACTCCAAATGTCCACTTCTTTTCTGAGGGAAATCCAAATATCCCATCCTTTCCCACTTCTCTTGAAAGTTCCCAAACTTCCCACTACTTCCATTTCCTTTCCAACGAAAAGTATAGGCCCTTAGTCTCACAAGATGCAAGGTGAACTAAAGCACAAAGTATGTCAAAGTTAAGGCACAAAGCAAAGATACAAAGCACATCTTGTGCATATCAGGGACACCATTCAGCAAAAGTAGCATGCTGTAAACAATGTTGATTCTTTTACAACTTCCTACCTTGGTATCCCCTTGGAGAGAAGTTCAAGGACAAATCTATCTGGAAACCAATTATTGAGAAGCTTTTGCTAAATGGTGCCTTTACAAAGGGGGAGATTGATTCTCATGAAAAATGATCTTTCGAGCACTCCCAAGTATTTTCTTTCTCTCTTCCTCATTCATTGTTCAATAGCTACCATGTCCGACACAATTCAAAGAAGCTTCCTTTGGATTCTTTATGGAGTGATTTCAAGTATCATGTGAAATTGAACATTGTTAAACTTCCAAGTGCCTAATGAAGGGTAAGGTGTCGAGACTTAAAAGTCTTCATCGAATCTTTGCTAGGAGAGTGGTGGTAGTCATGGTTGAGATTCAGGAATGAGAAGGAAAACCTTTGGGGAGAGGTGATTATGCTATGTATGTAGAGAATTGTTTCAAATTGTATCCTTCTAGAGTCTAAACCGAATGGTTCTTAATGGCAGAAGTTTAGGAGTACATATCTAAAGGATGGGAAATATTTCTTCCCCATTTTCCTCGTAAGGTTGATGCGGCCATGATCATAGCTCGAAGGTGCCCTTAAAAGACCCTATCCTTTTAATTATGTTATTGCATTGAATAGGATTGCCTCACACTTATGTTTAGTTACTGGTTTTCATCCTTGATGCCTTCGTAGATAACGACACTCATCTTAGCTTTCCCAACAAGCTGAATGAGATTAGTCTCGAGGCATACTTCAAGTCTATTAAGAACCATCTCTTTGCTTGGGAGGATTCTTCAAGGATGCGGAGATGTTCCTTACACCATTTAAAGATAATCTCATCAAAACTCTCTATTTTTGGGATAATGGAAACTTTTTCCATTCCTCTTTTGGTGTTACAAATTTTGCCCATAGTTTCCACAATGGATGTATATAGCCCCTTAGTAGGATGCTAGCTTTGCATCCAACCTGGTTTTTCTTTTATAAGGAAAAGCGAAAAATATATATAAATCAAAATGATGGATGCAAAGCAAGCATCCTACAAAAGGACTATGTACAACCAATATGTAAACTATCCACAAAATCTACAATATCAAAAGAAGATTGGTAAAAATCGTCACTATCCCAAAAGTAGAGTCTTGATAATCTTATCCTTATTGATTAAGAGAATTTTCCACTCCCTTGAAGACTCTCCTATTTCTCTTTCGGCACATGCTCCAAAAAATGGCATGTGGGATAAGCAAGGTTGTCTTCTCTTTAGCTTTTCTCCCTAAGTAGCCTTCCAAAGCCACGATGGTCCTTAATAGAGCTTGAAATAACCCAACACATATCCAAACAACTAAGGACTAGCTCCTACAAAGCTCTAGCAAAGGGGCAATGCAACAACAAATGATTATTGGATTCCAAATCAGCTTTGCATACAGGGTGTCCACTCACCAAATTTATCCTTCCTTTGAAAATTATCCCGAGTTCAAAATACTCCCATGACAAGCTTCCCACACAATAAAGAAACTTTTAAAGGCGCCAAAGACTTCCAAAAGAGAGAGACCGATCAGAAGCAAATAGAAAGACTTAACTGAGAAAACCCCTTTATGATTGAGATCCCTTCCAACCACATCATGAAAGGAATTCGCTAAAGTAATATCATTAAATTTGCCGAAGAGACCAAGAATAGTCTCACCATCAATAAGGACTTCTCGAATAAAACCGGAGACCAAAGTAGAGGTTCAGACCCTTTTTCAAAATACTCAGTCACTCAAGCGTCCTTATCCCTTGCCAGGGCATAAAGAGAAGGGAAAAGATCTTTCAAAGAAGCACGTTCACACCACAATCCAAGTACACCACTCCTGCCAAACAAATTCTTCTCATGACATAAATAAGAAACTCCCGATTGACATGATCATACACTATCTCCATAACCAATTTACAAACAACCCCGGTTCCCCGATTTCGTCCTCCAATCAATAAATTAATTAGCCGGAAGCACAACATCCAAAATTGGTGCCCTCCAACTGCATTCTGATTCTCGAAAACCAACACCACGATAATACCTTTCAATCTATTCGCTAGCACTTTTGAAAGCAATTTGTAAATGTACCCCATCAAACTAATAGGTCGGAGGTCTCTTATATTCTTAACATTTTTTCCTTAGGAATAAGACCAATGAAAGTCGTAGTGAGAGAAGCCACAAATTTCCCTGTAAAATAAAACTCCGAAACATTATGAGAACATCACCTCTAAGAGTTCCCTAATTTGCCTTTATCTTTCCTTACTTTTTTATTCTTCGAAACCTAGAAAGCCAGCCATGTCGTCGGGGAGCTTTATCACCACAACAATCATGAAGAACTCAATGTCTTCCCTGGCGAGGAGGGATGGATGGAAAATGAAGGTAATCAACTTTCCGTCTCCAAGGTTCACATTACATGGGAAGCCTTAGATAACGGACTTATCAATCGGCAAACCGTTCCCATTCACAACAATAGATGGCATAAAATTACGTTTCCCACAAAGATTAGCCGCCCTATGTAAAAGAACATTGTATTTTTCCTGATTTCTGCCTGATAATTACCTTGGCTAAATCATTCTTAGAAACCTTCTTTGCTCAATAACTTCGCTATTTACGTGACTTGACATCACCAAAAACATCTTTGTTCCATTTCTTGAGCTCTTCTTTAACAAACTTCGGTTTTCTCACCACTACAAAATGGGCAAAAACCATGAACTTGTGCCTCTTCTCGCTACTTTTTAAGCCTTCCACTTCAAGCCACATTTTCTCAAATTTGAAAGGAATCCTCCCCTGTCCATGAACATATTTTCAAGACAACTATGGAAGTGATCTAACAAAGGTCTAGGTAATATCTTCTGAAACGAATCCAGATAAGCTTCCTCCCACTTAACAGAAACAAGCAAACAAGTCCAATCAAGAACAAACAGAATCATCACTATTTGGAGACCAAGAAAAGTCCCCCTTTGTAAAGTGACATCCACGAAAGCTGAAAATTTGATAGTCATGAAACTCTCCCATTGCATTACCAGGAAACCTTCCCGAAAACCTTTCGTGAGGATTGAAAATCTCATTGAAATCACGTGATATGCACTAAGGACCTTGCCAACCATCTCTAATTTGACGAAACTCTTCCCAAAACCTAACTTGTCTACGGAGGACCATAAAACCCAGTAAAAGCCCACAAAGAACCACAATCGACCAATTGAAGATGCAAACAACCGAAAACTCCCCACTAGTACGTGAGATTAACTGGAAGGTTCTCTTATCCCACATAACTAGAATACTCCCGACTGGACCTGTGGACTTGAGGACAGTTAAATCTGCGCAATAATTATCCCACATACTATGCACATAAGAATGCAAAGACTTCTTCTAATTTCGTCTTTTATATACAAATAAGATCACATTTCCAATCCCTTAAAAATTTTTAAAGATCAACCCTCTTACTACGATCATTGATCCCTCTTACATTCCAACTCAGCAATCTAAACATATGGCACCAACATCCCGCTAGTAGAGGCCGAAGTTTTGTCATAACTAACACTGAACTCCAGGCTCTTCAACTCCATTTGCCTTCGAATTGCCAGGTGGCATTCTACGCTTAGTTGGTTTGGGCATAACATAGTTCCTTTCTATTCTGGAAAGAAGTTGAATAACCTCATTCTCAAATCTTGAAACCGCAACACATCCAACCTTTTGATCATGATATATGTTATTAATCCATCTTCCTTACTCAAAAATTTTTTAAAAAGAATCTCTAAATATATTTTTGTGGAGATATAATATCTTGTAAATGATAATGTGTACACGTGGCAAACGGTAATCAGGTTTGGAATCTGTTAAGGTAAACTTAAGTTCAGGTCATATTTGAGTAGATGAGATTTTGGTTTTGTTCCAATTTGGTTCAAACATTTTTGGGTTAGGTCAATTTTGAGCTGCTATGTTTGATCAAGCAAACTCATTTTGTGAAGATAATCAACACAGTAGGAAGAAGTCAAGTCGTGTTATATTCAGTTTGGTTTGTGTTTCTGGTCCAAATCAGGTTAGCCTATTTAGCGTGGTGCAAGGGGCATGGCTGCAGGTCATTCAATTCAAGAGTCTCGGGCCAACTTTTCCAGGTCTAATTACAAGTTACACTAGGCCACTAGCATGCCAGAAAATATGATAAAAATCCAACATAAAACCCTAGTCCATTGACATGTCTATATCAACAACTAGAATAGTATTTTCAAAAAAAAAAAAAAAAATTAAGCGGACACATTAATGAGATCATAGAATAATTAATACCGAAACATGGAAGTTAGCTGATATAGAATAATATAATATACAAAAGAATGAATATCATATACAGATAATTTCAAAAATGCACACATTATATTATGTAGCAAAAAGCAAACAGACCAGGGGAAAAAAGAACATGACAATAGACAACTAAAGAGGCACAAGTAAGACGAGAGAAATTAAGAAGATACAGGCATTTAAATGGGAGGGAAAGCATTGTACAACAAACAGAAAAACAAACTTGAAGAATTTTCTTTCGAAAAAGAAGGAAGAATGCTCAGAGAGCACAGAGGGGAATTCACCGAACTAAAGGGAAGAGAGGAATTTGTGCTATAAAACGATAAATTACTAGTACTCCTAGTATGAGTCCCCTTGATTGAGTACATTTGGGCAGATCTAATTGTAGACAACCTTCAAGCTTATCTCTACAAGCAAAAGGCACATTATGAGACACCCACATTTTTTAATTTTTCTTTTTTGGTAGAGAAGCATTTTAAAGAAAAATCATAGCAAAGAAGAAATGGGTCTAGAGCGAAGTGAGACTTCCATGCAATTTGCAAAGTATGATTTGTATGAATTAGGATCCTCAATTTGGGTTTTAATTATTGCAAACTGCAAAACCATGCTCATATGGCAATCACAAAAGAGATTGCGTATTAGCGGGTATTACAACATGAACTATCCAAAATTAATATTCATCAAACAATGTTCCGTGAATATGCTTGCGAAGATGGGTTTTTTTAACCGTGTTAGTATCATAAATATAACTATCAAAGAGGGTTAGCTATAAGTAGATGTAAATAGAATATGGGTCAGTTCGACTTTACGTGAAAAACAAAATCTATTTATGTTTTATGTTCGTTTATGTCCTTTTATGTTCGTTTATGTTCTTTTATGCCCGTTTATGTTCGTTAATTTATTTTCATTTCTTATTTAACAACTCATTTATGTTCATTTCTATTCATTTATGTTCGTTTATGTTCGTTGCTGCTCTTTTATGTCTGTTTATATTCGTTTATGTTCGTTTCTGTTTATGTGCATTTTGTGTACAACTTCGAATAGGCCCTATATCTCATAGGTTAGTAAATTGTTAATAAATGATGTAATAAACGTCGTTCTCCGATTCAAAATGGTTGCTGCAACTAATATCATGGCCATTCTCTATTCCAGAATGGTTGTCATGGCCTTCCCAATTTTAAATATGACCAATGACTAAAATGCACAAAAGAATGGTCCACACAACTTCGGAAACCTTTCAATGTGGCCGTTTTGCAACAGATTGGCCTCATTTTAAATCCATATTCTCATGTATCCCTCTTCCGCTCAAGGTCAGCTTCAGTCACAGAGTCGCTGCTATGAGAGGATAAAGTTTGTGCCTTCAGCATCACAGAGACACAGCACATGAGGCACGTTTTTATTTTACCATGCATCATCACTATTTAACTAGTCAAAGAAAAGACTGCAATGTTGGTCTGTTTTGTATAGTTACTTTTTTTGGTTTTGCCATACACTTCACCTTAATAATAGATAAAACACATCATAATGTAAAATGCATAGGCGTGGTCACCAAGGGAACAAAAGCATAAAAGAAGTAATCAAGTACTCAACCATGTTTATGGTGTCCAAAAATACATGCACATGCCAGAGAGAAATAAGATGATCTGTGAACTTACAGCTAAAACCAGAAAGGGATGACTTCCATAATTATTAATGTGGATTTCACTCCGATGGCACTGAAGAAACCAACTGACCCAAGCACAGACAGTATGACAACCACAACTCCTGAAAGACCAAGTAAAACCTGTATGTAAAGACAGCAAGCAAAACTTTATTACTATTATCATGATTCCCTCACCTAACTGCAATTATTCAAGGATAGTCAGTCGCAAAAAGGCTAGACAATGAATAGACAACATTTACAGTTACGTGACAACGGATTATTCTTAAGGTGGGGGAAGGGAGGAGGGTAGAAATTCAACACAATTGAATTTATTTGCTCCAGATGAACCTTAAAAGTTAAACTTGGACTGAGACAAAAATAAATACATACAATGAAAATAGAAAACTTTCAAGAGCTTCTGAAGTGAAGAAAAGCTCCAAAATGATGCCGACAACATTACAAGACCTTCTGTTTTAGCATTATAAATGAGTGGAATAAGAATGGCAATTTGGGCAGTGCGTGAACGGACAGCAACGAAGTTAAAAGATTAAAATCATTAAATGAAGCCATACCTTGGATGATACAAAAAAACGTCAAATGAGGCCTGTCTCCCAGAGTCTATATAAGCAAGCATCACAAGATAACTTATCTGACACAAATTAAACGAATAGAAAGATCAGTGAAAAAATATGCATTAGTCCAGACGGAAAAATTAATGTCAAAGCCCCCAATTCATGGCCAAAACTTGTACAGGCATGGCCTTACCTCTCAACTTTTTAGCGTCAAAATGGTCTAGAATGCCCCTGTTTCAGTTTTTTCATACCATGTTCAAAGTTTTGCATACTTAACTTCCAACTTATGCATAACCCTTTAAATTTTTCCATGTAGAGCAAACTTACACATACATGATCATATTTCCCACAATAGGAATGTAAGAACTTTTAGTATCAATGTTATATGAACCACTTGTAATTGCACAACTACTTGTATAAAATACAACAAAATACCATCTCCTTAGAAAAATTTTAACAAATTCTCATTTGCACCTTGTATGCAAAATTCTCAAAGAATTATGCATGACATCAAGTTCCGTCAAAACACAACACTATACTTAAGGGCCAATGAACTTGAATCTAAAGATTGGCCCTTTATCTACAAAAGTTGGAGCCTGGGACCCTGAAATCAATTTTCCCGTTCTAGAATATGCTTATAATTAGAATTGCTAAATTTAATCAAGACACTATATTTCTGAAATTACTTACCAAAATTGTTATGACATCAGCATTGCTTTCTCATTTTAACTCATCCTCAATTGAACTTTCAGAAGAGAAAGATAATGTAAGGTTGCTAGACTGCACCATCGGCGACAGCTCCTCCTGTCAATACAAATTAAAAATTCATATTAAGCATATATTCATTGATATAGTGAAATTATGGAAAGGCTAGAATTTAACAGGAAACTCAACAATGGCATCAAAAGACAAAAATTAAAGAATAGTAGCACACTGATCCAACAATGGGTGCAAGAAAATATACAAACTTATAGACACTATCTCTTCAATTGACTTAAAAGAGGAAAGAATCAACTAGCATTCTGCTTATTCTTATTTAAGAAGAATTAGTTATCCCCTCATATCTATTAATTTCTATAGATTTTTAACAGTGAGATTTTTCAGTATCCTCACAAATTTCTCTAAAAAATTGCATGTACTGTGCAAGATTTGGGTTTTAGATAGGCAAGATTGGCAATATTGGGTTTTATATTTTTTAGTCAATTTTTTAATTAAGTGCGCCTCGTGTCCAAAAAGCCACGCCTTCGCCCCTCCCGGGACCAAGATAAGCACCCTCAGGAATCTGAGTGGAGGGATAAAGAAAGAAAGAAGGAACGAAGATTATAAAGGAAAACATGCTTGGAGCATCACAAAGGACAGAAACTAGAATTCACTGAATCACTACATTCACTTTTAGCAATATATAAATAAGGAACAAAAAATGGCAAGAGTTAAGTTTAAAACAAAAAAGATGGAAACTTGCAAGCAAAAGCTACAACAGATAAATAGGATTCCCTCGATTTCTTAACTTTCTCGCTTTCTACTATGCATAGTTCTACTTGCAGTCTTCTACCATCTATTTCCCTTTTGCAATGATAATTTGCATGGTGACTTTCTCACCTCAGTACCTTATTTAAACTCATGAGCTCTCCTCGCACAAATGAAATATCTGACAAGGAAAAAAGAGACAAGCAAAATATTACAGGAAATAATGCTCAGACCTTTGCCAACTTAATGAAAGCCCTTTCCCATTCTACAATCTTTCTGATTGCATCGCTTGAATCATCAATTATGTTGTTGACAGGGTAAGTTACCACAAATGCTGTAGCCTGACATTAGAAAATTGAACACTGAGATCCGTCATAGCTTTGCTCAATAAATAACAAACAAATAGCAAAACATATTGCCTCAGAAAAATTATTTCCAGTGAATCCCCCTAAGACAGTACTTGGATCAAGTGGGCCTTTGAAAGCACTCAAGCATGTATCGGCCGATGTGTAATGCTGCGAATGGATACGTTGCCCAAAAAGTCATCATTATGAATGCATAATGTGGGGATCAGTCATAGTAATTAATTCTGAACAAAATGTGGAATCTTCACAAAATCCAAACAGGGCTTGCTCAATGCAAACACAAAATAACCAGCAACCTCGATATTAGTCAATGGAACTTCCATTGTATAATAACTGATGAAATCCTCAAGGAGTTATCACAAACTGCTTTCATTACCAAAATTCTCCAGAAACTGAATAAAAAGCGGCCATTTTTTTATTAACCCCCAGCAGATGTCAAATTTCAGACCTAAACAGAAGTACTCTGTTCCACAAGTTTGAAATCATACATAGTTCTCATGCCACAGAAAGCCTAGTTCATTTCTACAGAGGAACTCTTTCCTTGATCAATGCCTTGAGAATTTAAATAATAGTGTCAGCGACTCCTGCAGACAATGATATCAAATTGAACAAGTCCTCTCAAAAAATTATTTAAATATAGCTTCCTATCTGGCACGGCTAAACTGTGAAAAAAACTACAACAATACTCTTTATTTTGTAGCCTCGTTCCTTTCATAAGCCCTTTCTATCTAAAGAGTGCTTGTAAAACAACCAAACAACGCCCCTCATCCACCATACACTTGTGTGGGAAGGTGCAGTAAGTTACATACATTCTTCATAGCCAAAGAAGTCAAAAAGAACACAAGTGAGGTAGCCACAAAAAAAAAAAAAAAAATATTGTTATTTTAGGCATTCAGCATAAGCAAAAAGAAAGTTGTGTATTTGAAAGGAACACTCGTAGTTACTTGAGTGTACTTGCCTAAATTACAAGGACTCTATCATGGTCAAACACCAAAAGTCGTACATATGCTTGTATTTCGACGCAATTTTCAAGTAGTCTCAATAGAGTACAACATGTCACTCCTCTCCTTTTTATGGGTTGGCCACCTCTTTTTCCTATCAAATGCCAAGCATACTTTTTAGCCTCATTGTAACAAATAATTCCAAAATGGTGCCTCAACTTTTGGTGTAACTATTTAAAAGACCCTCTTTTCGGACCGTAACTTAGTTTTAGCTCGTAATATTTTACTGTCATTATGTTTTTACTTGTTTTTATTTGTTTTGTAGGAAATAACTCAAATCCAAAGGATGGTTGAAATTGAGTGAAAATTGAATTGTTTTAATGATTCAAATCGCAAGCCACTTGGACATCAGATCAGGCCCCCAAATAGTGCCACAAGATCATACAGAGTATCCACAAGAGGTCTCGAAGCTCACTAAAAAACCGCAAAAGAGGCCGAGAAGCCCCACCACAGGCTGGTAGTGATGCTCCTCACAGCCATGGCTGATCGTTTTTCTTGCATGGCCGTTCCTCCCCTGTAGTTTCCAGTCTGTTTCGATAACTTCAAAATGGCTAGCCATTTTGTCAGCCACTGGCTGTTTTGCTTAGAGTTGTCTCGGTCTATAGGTAGCCCCCAACTCTCCCTCTTTTTGGAGTAATTGAATACTTAGCTTACTTTCCTCTCTCATGTTAGGGTTTAGGAGTGAAGATTAGGTTTTACGTTAACCAAAATAAACCTCCATTAGGGCGATTAATTAGTTAGATTATAGTATAATACATTCGGGTTGAAGATTGTGAACCTTGAGCTTTCAAGCATAAATGGCTAATCTGTCTTCTTATCTTTCTCTTTATTTCAAGTTTTGTTATTGTTTATTTGATAGATTACCAGTTGTTTAGGTTGTAAATAGTTAAAATGCTTAATCTTTAGTGTTGATTTATGCTTATTTGCTTGTTTAAAGCTAGTTAGATTTGCTCTTTTGGTCTCCTTCATGCTTGTTTCTTATGTTGCTAGTTTAGGCTTTAGCTAAGTTTTTGTGATGTTTAGTAGCTAAATTTTGTGGTTTTGGTTATGTTTAGCCTCCTAATGGCTAATTATACTTGTATTAGGCTAAACCACATCATATTTAGGCTAGTTATTTAGAGTTTTCTCTCATGCCCGCAAAGTGTTCGCTAAAACACCGGAAAGGGTTTTTCATCCATTTCTTCGAGGACGATTGACCATTGTCGAAAGCTAAGGTTAACTTGCTACTATGGGAGGGAGAATGGCCCGGTTTTGAGCATGAAAATGACCTAAACCCGAGTTAGGTCCAAAGGTAGCCAATTTTGTAGTCTATTTGGCCCCTAACCCCACATAGTAGGTATTTGAGCCATTTAGACCACCTTGAATTAAATTTCCTTGAAACAATTTTATAGATCCATCGTTCACTGAAATGATGTAATTTCCCTTTCATATAAACAAAATCATATAAAAGACAGTTTGAGAAAATTTGAATACAAAAGAGATCTTGTAAAATAAACACAACAATATTATAACAAGTAATTAAATTTCACATGGAAAATAAATTATTAAACTATAATAAAATTATAATAAAAGTATGTATGTATGTGTGTGTATATATATATATATATAGGGGATGTATCTAATGAGAGGAGAGGGATACAATGAGAGTGAAGGATTCAATATGGGCCATTGGATTAAAATAAGTGGTTGAGATTAATCTATCAAACAATAAACCCTAATTACTTCCTTCTCCGCTATTTCACCCTAAAACCACTACACTCCATTACTTTCTTCACCTTGAATTAAAATAAGTGAGAGGATTGATGACTGGGGCAGAGTCGTGGGCTTCGAACCCCAGACCTCGCGTATGACTATTAAGATTCTCACCATCTCAGCTACGTTCATTCTCAGTTTAACTTCTGTTGTATAAAAAAATTTTTTTTGAGAGGGGGTCAGTTGACCCCACTGACCCCGGTGGGTCCGCCAATGTACACAGCAAAACCTTCTGATATATGATCGTAGACAATTGCACAATGCATCGATGCCCCTGCAGTCTCTCCAATGAGGACCCAAGAAGATAGGCTGCGGCGGGGGGGTATGTCGGAACCTATGGAGTTTATCAAATCCATACCTTAAAGCAGTACAAAGCATGTTGAACTCCACCAGAGTAATCATAGTTGTCAGCATCCATCTGGAAATACTGTCAAAGGGAGGAGGAAAAAGATAAAAGATAAAGTTAGATACATTCATTTATCATGCGTGCAGCAAAAAAATTAAGTCGAAAAATGCCACAAACAAGCTGTATTGAGCTCCAGCCACCACGGGAATCAGGCTCCAAAGATCAACAATATCAGGCCAAAATGAATAACAAAAAAGGATACTTATTATTAGTAATACATGTAAAGTTCACATTTTACAAACATATAGAATATACAAGGATGATTATAACCTGAAGTATACTCTGGATGGCACAATCATCCCCTAGAGGCTTCAAACAGATGTCAGTCAAAGACACCATGGATCTTGAATAATTAACAGTAAGTTCATCAACCTGTAATAACAGAAGTTCTCGTGATTTCAAAACAATACAGGTGATAGAGAATCAGATAAACATTTAAAAGACCATTCAGGCATGCAAAACTACATCAAAATCAGTAATACCTTCTGTTGTATCTCAAAAAGCAACTGTATATTATCCTCCGTTACTATAATGGGAGATTTTCCGGTCCGTGGATTTGGCTTGGTTGCCAATATAACCTGGAAATAGTGAACCATCCAGCTCGACATTACACAGTTTATAAATTAATTACATATATAATTGTTTCTTGATAAACAGATGATGAAGCATGAAGCAGGCAAAGGACATTAAAAAGAATTAATCACGAATGATACTAATGCAAAGAAAAGACCCCAACGGAATCTTATACCTGTTCAATCCTATAAAATGGTGCCAAATGACTGTCAAAGAAGTGCTTTTCTTCTGCTGCCTTACTTCCAGGACCCCACAACTAGAGCACGAGAGATAGACACTACGAAGGCTGCCAATAATGCCTAGTTGCCTACTATAAAACAGTGAATAACTCAACATGTCTGCAAGAGATATGCTTCAATGAAGTCACTCCATTAGGGATCACATCATAAATTCATAACTATGTGATACAGAAGATTGACTGTGCACCAGAAGGTAAAAGAAAATAGGATTTTTGGATAGGAATCATGTGAACTTTGGGGTTATTGGCAAAAAATAATACGACCTTTTCTCTTGTCCATGAACAGTACGAACTTTAACATTATTTAACGATTTCAAACTGCAACCGAGTTTGGGGGCTGGAACTCGTCTGAAATTTGACGTGTCCAGTGAGGCTGACACGTGTAAGGTTGAGTCAAAATTTTCACCTCGGATTTTTGAGGTTTAATGGCCACATTCAATTAATTCCCCAACAAGCAAAAGCTTTGCTTAAGCGGCCATTAAACCTCAATAATATAAGGTCAAAATGTTGACACTGTCGTCCACATGTCAGCCTCACTTGACACGTCAACTTTCCGTCGAGTCGCAGCCCCCAAAACTCGGTTGTGTTATGAAATCATTAAATAGTGTTAAAGTTCGTACTGTTCATCGCCAAGAAAAAGGACATATTATTTTGACCAATAGCCCTCAAAGTTCATATTATTCCAAGAATCCAAGAAAACATTCGTGTATTGATCAATTCAACTCAAAAAACAAATATCTGAGGACAGATACCTTCTCAGGTTGTGTCTCGACCTTGAAATTAAGTAAACCCAAGCAAAGGAAAAGAACAATGGCAATTGAGGAGCACAGCACAAGAATTGGATTTCTTGCAACCCATAGTCCATATCTCTGCAGGAGTTTGACATAGAGAATCACTGAATTAATTACAGAGGCATCTCAATTACACCCGGAGGTTGAGAAACTACCAGCACAACAATCAATGAAACAAGAACTATAATATTAAAGGGAAATAGTTCATTGCACACCTAAAAATATCAGTCATCAATCCTTGTATAGTAGATTGAAACCGTGGAACTGATGCAGAAACTTGATTATAAGGACAGCAGACACTGGGTAAGAAAGTATGAAAAATGAAACCTTTATTATGAGAATAGTAGAAAACAACAAGAATATATGAACTCGTTGACAGTTTGCCAAACAATGAAATCCTTGAATCACATGCTAGTCATAAGCTTCTCTGGTGGTGCAACCTTATCAGTTATTACTTTTATCTGGGAAAGAGACACAGACTCAATCATTGACAGTATAAACTGTGCATTAGCAAACTTGTAAGAAAACCATAAGGAATGGACCAAACCATGTTAAACAGGACCTTTTCTCGTTATTATATGCTCCAACTAAAAGTGTCAGAATAATTTAAAGCAGACCATACAAAAAAGAAACAATGACTAATCAAGATGACACCTAAACAAACTGAAAATGAGAAGATCAGAACAAAAAACAGAATGACAGCAGCACATGAAAGAACTTTATGGATGAAAACACATTTAACAATACTGCACTGGGAAACTTGCTACAGACAACATATACTGAAAAACGCTGAAGCCAGAACCAGATCAAAGTTCTCATATACTGCAAACTACTGCAGAAACTGGCATTAGAATAAGAGAAAGGACTTCCAAATTAGTTCAATTTGGAAATTAAGTCTAAACATAGTCAAAACTGAAGAATCATCCCAACATAGATATCAAAAATGGCAATTAGGGATGGTAAATGAACCTTCTGGATGCTGCTATCATCAGTTTCCTCCTTAACAGAACCAACTTTATCTAATAGAGGCTTTGTACTAGATGGAAGCCCACTTCTTTCAGTGTTCCGGTGAAAGAAGCCCCATCCAAGAAACGCTGAGACCACTAAGACATACAAGATGGCCATTGAAAAATCAATGCATTTCACCTGCAAGTATTGATTACTGAATCAATAACCACCACAGGGCTAAAGAAATAAGACTTAACAATAACTTCCTGAGTGTCTCAAAAATGTCAAAAAGTTCATATGAAAGCTTAATCAAATAAATAACCATCAGACACAACTGGATAAAAAACAGCGTCTTAATTTCCGCTATTCAGACCTTGAGAGGACCTATTTTAACCGTGCAGGAATCCGTTGTCTGTGAATGTGGAGGTTCTAAGTCGGAGCACACTGGTGCTGAAGGACAATCACCACATGAACAGCTGAGCGTAGGGTCATTGCAGGAGTAGATGGACGCATCCATAAGCTTCATTCCGGATGACTCGGGAAGAGTTGTACGGAAATTAATGGCGTAGGGGGATCCAGGCATGCCAAGTTTCGCCTGCTGCCCAATGAACACAAACCATTCTGGAAAGCCAATGGATTCATAAGCATCCACTTCTAAACAAGCATGAGACACAAACATTGGGAAAACTACTAACAGCAATCATATGCTCATACTTGAACACATAGGAAGGCTTATTCATAGGTAGTTATTCCACCCCAGATAGTAGTCCAATTGTCCAACCAGGCGTATTCCGCACCAGCTTGCGGAAAATAGAGGAATTAAATGGAAAATAGTATATAAAAGGATAACAGGGTTCACATTCCAGATCGCTGCGTCAACACCAAGAGGAAGAAAGGTAGACCAAAAAAAGGGGAAGAAGTAAATGACTCCAATTCCCTTTCATGTGGCACTTCTGAAAGTGAGAATTCCAAGAGATCGGACCACCCACCTCCTGCGACAGCAGCTGAGACAGCAGCTTCTTAAAAGCCAAAGAACAAACACCACCCCTCATATGACAATCTTTCTTACCTCCTAATTCCTAGAGAACAATACAGTAAATAAAACTGCCCTAGTTATGCTACTTAGCTGCTGCTTGGAGGGCACAAAATATTGATTAGCAGTTCATTTTAGGGACAGCATTGCGATAAAACCAAAAAAATGTTCCCTCTATTATCTCTATATAGTTCAATCTTCATTAAGCAGGTAAGTCATGGGACAAATTGGATGCAGTCGATAATGTATCCAATCCCACCTTTATAATTCTTGGCTCCAGCTCCAACAAAGTCTATGGCTCGTGTATTCATACTTCCAAACTTTACATCCTTGCAGGAGTTATATAATCCTTCTCCAAAATCCTCAGACACAAAAAAGTCAATACCATCAACAGTCAAGTTGCCATCGACCTGAGGAAAGGTTAAAACTTAATTAGCAAGAGAATAAAAATATTTTTGCCTTTTTAGGCAAACAGTGAAGGAGACAAACACAATCAGACAAGAATTACAAAGAAATCAATATTTACAAGAACCAAATATCCTGCTTCTATGTGAAACAAAAGGCACATAATGTGCAAATCACATGCCACATGTGGAGATAGCTTCATGAACCACACTCTTCTGGTGGAAACTATGGGCAAAGATCCAATGCTAATGAGAGATACCCTTTTCATTTGCACTGATGAGAACAACCAATTTATACAGGAACTAAATATCCTGCTTCTGTATGATGTAAAGGGCGTAGATGATGCAAGTCACATGCTAAGTTTGTAGATAGCTTCAAAACTGCTCTCTCCTGATGGAAACTAAGGAAAAAAGCTCCCACGCTCCATTCTAGCTCATGACAGATGCCCTTTTTATTTAGACAAGAGAAAGATACACTACAAGGTACAACAACCAAGAACAAGCCAGCATATGTGTAACAGTGAATGATATATCTGATTAAAACAAACCAAACATGCTCCAAGTTAGTACTGCACATGTCCCTATACAAATTGGGACACAGGAACAAACATAGTGCTGGAGGGAGCTGCTGTGCTACATCAACGAAGAAATAGACATTAAATAATTCAACAGATAGCTTACCTTGGAAATGGAAGTAACATTGATGAACAAACTCTGATTTGGCGAGCAAGAAAGCTTACAGAAAAGATTTAGAAAGCTCCTCAAGCAAGCTGGGCAACCCACCAGTAAAGGAATCGCCCGAAATAAGATATACAAATTGGAAGTTTAATTTTTCAAGGGACAACAAAACTGAAAGCAACAAATACAGCAGCGGGCACTTACAACCGGAAAATCCAAATATCAACATTTATATCCCAAGATCCACGTCATTAAACTTGTAAAGCACTAAGCATATACACCAAGCAAAACTGCTAAAATTTAAGACAGAAATATATCCTTACTTGCTGAACTTGCCCTCGCAATGTGTCAAATTGGTCTTCTGTACAACATACATTCCCACTTATTGTAGGACATAAACTCTGAATCTTTGCGGAGAAAAGATCATCTGGCTGCAAGGGATGACAGAAATCAATACTCAGCAAAAACTCCTGAAAAGGTTAGCTTCAAAATATGCAAGCATAAAAAAATTTTAAAAAAATTATGTGAAGCCTTACCTCAATTGAAGGAGAATTGTATGGGCAATTCAAAACTTTGCCATCACTACGTTCTCCACAAATATCATACATAGCACAATATTCTGCAGAATGCTTTTTCCTATGACAAATGAAGTTTCAGATCATATATTCTATGCATAACAGTAGCAATCTCAGAAGAACTATTGAGTTTGAAGGAAAGATATAGCATTGTCATCATACAGGGGCGAAATTATGTCATCTGTCATATATTATACAAGTATGATTGTTAAACTTTGACAGGTTATTGACAGAGCTCCAGCATTTTGTTACTCGATTATAATTCTTATGCCATACCTATATTGAAAACTTAAACAGATTAAATGACATACCAGCAATTTAAGTGCAAGGATTAATTTTCCACTTCTCCTTTTCTTTTTGCAACCAAAACAGTGATGTATAGGGCTGTAAATGAACTGAACCAGCTTGGAGCCAGGAACATCTACTACATAAGCTATTCATCTAATAAAAAGACTCATGGAATTCTGTGGGGATCAAAAAAAGGATCTCCACATGGTATTTATTGATGTAGAAAAGGCATATGATAGAGTACCACAGAGGGTGCTATGGAAGCGCTCGGAGAAGAGGTCCTTGTTGCATACATTAGAGTTATCAAAGATACCTACGAGGGCTTAAGGACAAGTGTTAGGACCTTGGGGGGGTACAGATGCCTTTCTAATTGATATTCGGTTCCATAAAGGGTCAACATTAAGTCCTTTTCTTTTCACTATTGTTATGAATGAGCTTATTAGAGGGATTCAAGATGGCATACCCTGGTGCATGCTATTTGTTGATGATATTGTTCTCATTGCTGAGACTAATACTAGAGTTAACAACAAGTTGGCGTGATAGAGAGAGAGACCTTAGAATCTAAAGGTTTTAAATTAGCCATGTCAAAAACTGAATACTTGAATTGTAGGTTTAGTGGAAGAGAAGAAGGAGATAGAGAAGAAATAGTTAACATTGGATGTGTCGAAATACCAAGGGTAGAGAATTTCATATGCTTGGGCTCCATCATACAAGAAAAAGGGGATATCGATAAAGACATGAGCCAAAGTATAAAGACGGGATAGCAAAAATGGAAGAATGCTTCGAGAGTGTTGTGTGATGAGAAGATTCCAATAGGATTAAAGGGAAAGCTTTATGGCAGGCCAATGAAAACGACTCATGCAAGTCCGAGTCATATAGATGAGGATGATTGCTCCCATACAAGATTGGATAAGATCAGGAATAACGTAACTAGAGAGATAGTAGAGGTGGTACCTATAGAGGAAAAGATGAGAATCTAGAATTACATGGTTTTGACAGGTTAAGAGAAGGAGCATTGATGACATGTGAAAGAATTAACCTTCGAAGTATAGAAGCCGTGCAAAACCAAAAACAAAAGTTGGGAGAAAGTCATTCGACACAATATGTACCAATTAGGATGAATGGAGGTAATAGATCGGGATTAGGACTTATAGACCTTAAGTAGCTTGCTTCTTGCACTTCTTTTGTCCCAAAATGCATAGTGATCTTTGAGCTATTGTTTTCGTTTTTATTTTCTCGTGTCTCCTCTATTTTCGTATGGTAGTAGTATTTTACTCTTGCCACATATACGTATCAAGACATTTTTTATTTTGTATCATGCAATTACATTTCAAATATATGTATTCGCTACTTGTGGTTCTCCTCATATCCCACTCAAGCGAACCCATAATGGGAGTAGTTGTAGTTGTTGTCAAGTTGAATCTAGAAATATAGTGTAATTGCACCTTTCATCAGCTACCTCTGGATAGGACCTTAAACACCTTGGAGTTTTTACTTAGCAATTGTGTCCGATAACAAATGACTATGCTTCTATATGACATGAAGAACATGGAAAGAACCTCTCAAGAAAAGTCATGCAACCATTGGCCCTAGCATGGTTGTTTTATCCTCAAAAAGAATGCTTGTGGAAAGAAAGACTTCTTCAAAACACAAAGGGTCAATAGTGCCGCAAGCAAACCTCATGATAGAATGTGATATCATTAGGATCCATAATGCAAAAAATTTATTGACCTTATATATGAATGTTTGACTCTTCAATAAAGTATAACAAAGAGGTTTTTTTATTTTGGGTCTTTTATACAAAAATCAAGAACCTTTCATGAGAATATCATGAATTCTTCTCTAAAAATGCACCTTTCATATACTATCCGACAATTTCCACTTTCTCCACATGAAACCTTTAGGTGAATTATTTCAACCCTCATGATAGATGGAGATGCTCCCCCCCAAAAAAAAGGAAGAAATTTTCCCTTTTTTGTTGTAAGAGTAGTGAAATCTTTAGCAGGTAAGCTTAAGACGAAACACTCAATGACAACTCATATAAACAAATCATCCGCTCATACAACTTATATTGATTCCAATTGACCACATAGATCAACTTAATAATAAATTCCACCTACATAGAGCTAAAAGTCCGCTTCACACGCTTTATACTCAAATATTTTCTTTCACGTAACTAAGATGGGTTGTACGTTAGTTACCAAGGTCGAGGGTCAATATCGACAAGAAACAAATTCGGGATCATAATTCATAAATTTGTTATGATCCCGAATCGTGGGGTTAGGTTCGGGTGGGTTTGTACTTTGGGTTGAAATCTGCCATTAAATTTTTTGGAAAATTGACACTTTAGTACCCTATACTATCGACAAATGATAAAAAGGACCCTCAGGCATCAAAAATAATAACTTACTACTATGAGATATCGTATAATGTTGTAAAGTTACCTTTTATGGTATATATATAACCCATAAAAGGAAACTTTTTACAATTAAACAACATTATACGATACCTCAGGGTAGTAATTTATAATTTATTATTTTTAATACCTGAGAGGCTTTTTTATCATCTGTCGACAGTGCAGGGTATTAAAATGTCAATAACCCAACTTTTTTTGGGTCGCTATCTAGCAATAATATTATTAGCCACTATATTTTTTTTATAAGTGATCACAAATATGTATTAAAAGACACCAAGGGGTGTCACCCATGCACAAAAGGGGGCAAACACAAAATAATCAAGTCCTCAAGCTCTAGACAGTGATCAAATCAACAAACTCCAAAAATGTAAACTTTGTACCATAATCGAGTCTTGACTCCAACTGAGCAAAGTTCTCTAAAAGTAAAGTTTGAAATCATGAAAGGACCTCGCCTTGCCCTAAAAATCCGGCAATTTCTCCCCTTCCATGTGCTCCACCAAATAGCTAACGACATCAATTTCCAAACACCTAGAACCCAACTCTTCTTCAACCTTCTTCTCCACGCCACCAAAACATCTTTTACCGTTAAAGGCTCCACCCAACTAACCCTCAACAAAGAAAAAGACAAGTGCCATTAAGAAACGACCCACTGACATTGAACAAAAAGGTGGTCAGCACATTCTTCCTCTTTTCCTAGACACATCGCACACCTACTGCCAACTTAAAATTTCTCTTTTAAGCATGTCTTAAGTTGGAATCTTCCCTAAATTGGCCGCCCAAGCAAAGAAACGTGCTTTGGTGGGAGCTTTAACTTCCAAACTGCCTCATCTGGGAAGTAAGAATGATTCGACCCTTTAAAAACCTCTTTGCAGAAACTCTTCACAGAAAAATGCCCACTTGAATCATGTGGCCAAATAATCTCATCATCACCCTCTAAATAAACATCTCTATTTGCAAGCAACGCTAGCAAACTCAACACACTCTCTTCTTCCCAATCATTCAGGCTTCTCAAAAAGTTCAATTCCAATGGTTTTGGGTGCCATTCCTCCTCATAAACCTGCCCAACCACTTTAGTGCTATTAATGGCATTGAAATTCCTCCCGCTATCAGCCACTCTATGAAAAAAATTGGTATTACGATCACCATAATTTATTCAGTGAAGCTTAGCTTTTTGCCTCCAAAAGACGCATTCCAATTACACGACAAAGATAGCTCTTTCTTCACCTCAAGTCTTTGAATTCTATCTGCATGACTAAGGGCAAGCTGATGCTCTTTCTCATCCAAAAGCTTAATCTTCTCCACCAAAATAGCCATCTTACGGTCCAAATGTCCGAAAACATTTCTATTGCAGTCCATCATCTTCATTTTCCAAATATTCAACTTTTTACCAAAATGAACCTACAAGAGCCACAAACATTAAACTCATTCCACCAAGCTTTGACAAGGTCAGAAAACCCTTCCGCCTCAAGCCACATATTTTCAAATTTTTACCGGCCTCTTAGCAACAGGAACATTACCAACCTAGTGGAGGAATGGAACAAGATCAGATGTATTTTCGGAAGGACAAGTTGATGAACCCCTGAAAATGATCTTCCCAAGAAGCAGAAAAAAGGAATATGTCAATGCGAGACAAAAATGGCTAGACCACGTCAAACAGGTGCCTTTCAATGGTGGATCAATTAGGTTGCAAAAATTAATAAATTCAGAAAAAACCACTCATAGCAGCAGTTAGTCTACCTCCATATGATATCTCATTCGGAAATCTAACCACATTGAAGCTCCCTCCTAAACACCAAGGGATATCCCATAAAGGCATGAATGCTCCCAAAAACCAACCCACAAATTATCATCATTTGGACCATAGATCCCACACAAACCCCAAACATAATTATCAGGAATAGACCTCAACTTGAGACACACAGGAAAAAAATCTCCAACCTTAACGAGTCAATAGCCTCCAAAAACATAATTATCATGAATAGACCAACAGAAGGACAGTAACACCAACCCAACATACATTGATCCCAAAGGCTAAGAACAACTCGCCTGGCAACCTCTTCCAACTTGGACTTAAGAAGAATGGCAACAGCACAAAGAAACTTACGAAGCACCAATTTCACACTCCCTTTCTTAACCGGGCAGTTAAGCCCCTCACATTCCAAGAAATAATGATCACTAAAATCCTCATTAGACAACTTCCTTCCAGCCTACTTCCTCCTCCTGTTCACCTCCTTCAAGTGCAAGATTCCCCTTTGCTTGTTAGTTTCCAAACAAGAGAAAACTGCCACCAACTCCAATTCTCGGCCTTGAATGACTAACTCCAAAGACTTTGACCCCTTGTCAAAGTTTATGCGTTACATCCAGATTGATCGGATCAGAGTCCTTGACAAATGGATGGCGACATAACTCCAAACTGGGACAAAGTGCCAGATCGGGGATCCCAAGGGTGTGACCGAATTGGGCTACACAAGGTTGTATATATGTTATATTTTTAGAACATTTAGCATTTTCGTACTCTGAGGTATGGCCACCTCATAATTAGTTCAGTACTATATAAAAATTTGCTACCCCACATTTTCAAGGGATAAATAACAGAGTTCTTTTCTTGACAAAAACGCCTAAAGTCTATGCTTTGGCCCCTCAAAGTAGGGGATTCTTCAAGATTTTACTATTTTATTGTTGGGCTTCTTAGGAAATATCTTGTTTCGGTGGTTTTGACTTCTTTTAATTATTTTGATGGTACTAGTTTCCACTAACTAAACTTGTCAATATTGTCTTTGATTGCATATACGAACCATTGTTTCATAAGGACCCAAAAAGGTAGTACATCACAAACAATGCCTCATTTTGGGCTAAAATATGAAATCTATGCCAAGAAAAGAAAAGGAAAAAGCTCAGCTCTTCACCTCAAGGTAGTAAATAATCATTTTTACAAACTTATCATACGGCCATACCTTAGTTAGGGCTTTAAAGTGCCAAGTGTTCTATATTTAATAAATACTCTTCTTTGACGAACATACAATTGTTTACATAATTTATGTCAATAACTAACATGATTTTTGTTTTCAGTTTAAGCTTGTAATTTTATTAAATGAGTGATTATATTGGTCAAAAAGACATTTTAAAATATTTGTCCAAAAATTGATAACAATATATATATATAGATAGATAGATAGATAGATAGATAGATATATTGTTATCATTTTCTCTAAGCCTCTCTCTCTCTCTCGCGTGTGTGTGAGTGTGTGTAAGTATGTCTGTCTACACAACATGAATGTAAAGAACTTAAACTTGAAGTGAAAAAAGCAAACATGTACATAAATATACTTTCAAAGTATGACTTTCAGATTTTCTGTAGGTAATAACTATAGATATAGAAGAACAGGAGCTTCATGTGTAAAGCGGAATTGGAATCTCCGGACCACCTGCACGTTCATTGTCCTATCACAAGGGCCTTGTGGGATCTAGCCTTTAGTTGCTTCGAATATTGTAGTTGTACCTAGTGGTGAGCACGGCCCTAGGATCATTCCCAAAAACATACCCGAACCGGTTTATGAGAAAAGGAAGATAATAATTTTGTTCGTTTCTCTGTCTTGATCAATGGTGAAGCTTCTGGTTTTTTCTCTAGTTCTAGAGGTTTATGACAAAGTGACTTTTCGTCTCCTTTGCTCTTCATTTTGGTAATGGAAAGTCTTAGCAAATTGGTGAATAAAGCAATTGAGGTGGGTTTCTTATATGGTTTTTCCATTTGTAACTCTCGTTTTGAAGTTTACTGATTTCCCATTTCCTTTTGCCAATTTTTGCAAGCTTGATGAGACCAACTGGGGTTATTTGAGGTGCATCCTTGACTTGTTCAAGCTATGTCAAGACTAAGGGTCAACTTAGCTCAATGTTCACTTATCCCCATTAGTGAGGTTCCACATATTCATTGCTTAGCCTAGTTATTTGGTTACAGAGTTTATCATCTTCCTCTTATATTGGTCTTCCTTTGGGTGCTTTTCATAAAAGCATAGTGGTTTGGTTCGGGAACTGGTTGTGGAGACGTTCCATAAGAGGCTTCCGGGTAGCCTGACCTTGCAAAAAGCACATTATGGAGCCTACCTATCTACTTTATGTCTTTATTCACCATCCCAGCTAGTGTTGCTAGTCGTTTAGAGAGAATCATGAGAGATTTCCTTTGGAATAGCATTGAAACCAGCAATGGTTTCCATTGAGTCAATAGAGAGGATGTTTGTTGTCCTAAGTAAGAGGGAGGGCTTGGCATAAGACCTATTCGTAAGATGAATAAAGCCTTCAAGACCAAGTGGCTTTGTGAGTTTGCAAAGGAGGACCATGCTTTGTGGAAATATGTGATCAAGGCAAAGTATGGGGTTGGGGATACGGGGTGGTGAACCAAGAAGAGTGCATCTACCTACGGGGTAGGTTGTTGGAAATCTATCTTAGAAGGCTTGGAGGGCTTCAAATCATTAGTGCATTTTATGGTAAAGAATGGCTCCAATGTGTGGTTTTGGCATGATGTGTCATGAAGCGATTGACCTCTTAAAGCTAATATCTAGTTCTTTTTCTCATGGCTCATTTTAAGGATATAATTGCACAAGATTTGGTTTCATGGAATGGTGACACTAACCATTGGAATACAAATTTTTGAGAAGTTCGAACGATTAGGAGAAGGATAGCATTTGCAATTTATCGGTTTTACTTGCTAATAAGGAGATTTTGCCTCATGGCAATGATGAGATTGTTAAGCTACATGACTCTAACATATCCTTTCCGGCAAGAGAGTTTTTATTTGACACACTCGACTCTTTGAGTGGCTTAGATTTTCTAGCTAAGTCCATTTGGAAGTCTAAAGCTACAACAAAGTTTGTTTCTTTGCCTGGGGGCTAGCTTAGGAAAGATTCCTACAACATGTTTAAAAGAAAAGGTTTTTGTGGTCCTAGTAAGTGTTCTGTGAGTTGTGAAGAGGAATAAATTACACAAGCATCTCCTTGTGCATTGTCGGAGGGTTCTTCGCTTTGGCATTTTTCCATCTTTGATGGGGTTTTTGGTCCAACCATCTAGTGTCAAAGATGTTTTGGTGGCTTGGAGGAGACGAATGAAGAGAGTTGGGTTCTTGGAGTTTGGAAAATGATTCCTCCGGCTATTTGGTGGGCGACTTGGAAAGAGACAAAAGTGGATTTTTGAAGACAAAAGCTTTGTCATTTCACGCTCTACTCTTTGAAAACATTATATACTTGGAGTTTTGTGCTTAATGGTGATAGAAATGTGAACCTTGTAGGATTTTATTGATTATATTTTTGATAAGAGCTCGAGGGCATAACATTTTTGTAAATGCCCATTTCGTGCATGGGTATCTCATTTATACATCTTTGATTACTTATCAAAAAATAACAATAAGACTAAAATTAATTCAAATCCATATAGACCAATAACTCCAAAAATGTTTTTCTAAAATTTTTCAAATATGTGTTTCGTGGTATTGGTTTCTTTGTGGGGATAGATGCTTGCAAGGGCAAAACTGCCTACATTTAGATATCTCAAGACCCCACACAAATGAGATCCACAATGGAAATTGTTGTTGTTGTTAAAGCTATATAAAACAACCAAAGCAACCAAGTCATCCTTTTAATGCCAACTAATCCACCATATGTCATGTTTACAATCATAAGATATATATGTATACATATGTATCACACACACACACATGCACAGAGATATCTATGTGTGTGTTCATGTGCCTCTGACTATGTATAGCCTCTAACAAGAGATGTAGATTTTCATTTTATACTTAGTTGTGTATGTATGTGTGTATGCTCTAAGAGTAGATGTAGATTTTCATTTTATACTTAGATATTTTCTCTTATAATCTCTTCTCTCATTCCCCTATTTCTTGAATTTATGGTCAATCTAAAATTTATAATTTCAGTTTGATAATTATTTGAACCTTTTCCGAGCAACAAAAAAAACAGAGAGAAATCCAAACAAAAAGCTCCAAGATAAACAATGCTCCTCCAAGCCCAAGCTCAAGACTAATACTTTCAGCCTCAAGCCTCGGCTCGGCTCGGCTCGGCTCATTTATACCCCTACATACATATATACTGTGAATATGTACAATACACAGAAATCCATAGGAAGTCGACCTTTGTCATGCTCATGCTTTAATTCTTATAGACTCTATGTGTTTTGTCATGCTCGCTTCCTGAAAATACCCATCTTCGTTGGAGAAAAACCTAACCTATATTGTCATATCTAATGTCTTACAAGGACACAGGCCAAGTTATCTGTATTGGTACTCACTTTAGGAAACTACACAAACAAAAAGCCTTTTATTGCATCCCCAAGAGCGGAATAAGTCACTTTTGGACAAAATTTTTTCAACTTTATCCTATAGCGGAATAAGCCAAATGCTGCACCAAACTGTCATGTTCTTTTGCCATGGAAAAACAAGCATGTAACAAAAGAATTCGCCATTCTGAAGTTTAAAAATAAGATTAATTGTTACCCAAATCCCTCCCACAATACTTTGCCTAGATGGGAACACAAAAGGTATTCGCTTGGTGCGGTGTAAAGAAATGAAAAGGCTACATGCATATCGAGTGCGAAAGGTTTCATCAAATTTATCATTCAGTGAATTTTCTTGATCACAAAATATGTTGTTAGAGAATAATACAAAAGCAATGATTTGGTCCCATCCATTGAAAAATCAAAAATGTGTTGTAATGTCTACATGTCATCAGAAACGCCAAGTGAACTGTACTTAATGCTTCCCAAAATTTTTCACATGTCTTCTGGAACTTGTTTGCATGATTTTACACATGTAAACAAAATCTGATTTTGCCACAATGGACTAATAGCTGTTTTTAATATGTAGGTGGATTTCATACGGCTAGAAGAACAAACAGACTGAACAATGATTTTGGTCAATAGTACAGCTTTTTTAACCCAAAACAAACTCTTTAGCATCTAGAATTTCCATTTCACCAAATAAGCACTACCATTAAAGCCTTTGCTTTCAGAAGTGCTTGCAAGGCTAAGACAGCCTACATTTAGATCACTCTACACCCGCAAAATTGGGTCCCACACTGGGTGTGTTGTTGTGGAAACACTACCATTATTCGGTTCCCTAATGATATCTTATGAACAGGATGCCCTTTTAGGGATTGCTGACAGCATTATTCCTACTATTTAGAAATTAATCCTTCCCAATAACGGGAAGAGGGCGGCCATCCAAAAACCAACATCGACAAGAATGGGTGAAATTTGAGCTTACCCAAGTGAATCAGAAAACGAAGATGATCCAGAGTCAGCGTTCACTACAGTAACGGAAGAGACTTGTACAGCACCGATAACAAGCATCGTCACAAAATCAATAACATGTTGCCATGTGCTTCAATTTATAAAAATAAAAATAAAAGAAAAAAGTTATCTTATCTTGCTAGAATCTTTTCAACCAAGCGAAGCAAACCTCGCAATTTTATCTTTTCTATTCGTGAACATGACAGTAGAAAGTTTTAATCGGAACAAGAATCTACCTGAATCACAAGAAGGGCAAGCAACAATCCCAAAGAAGAAGCCATTGTTGGTTTCTCACAATGCCCTATTGCTGCGAAATGGGTGTCGAAAGAGGACGTAGGAATGGGGGAATAGTGATAAGGATGGTAATTAAAGCCTCAAGGGTTGTGTTGAGACTAGAAAGAAGGAAGAAATTGTTCCTTCAGTGGGCGGATGGAGAGTCAAAGGCAAGGGAACCAAAGTCATATGTAGAATTGTAGAAGGGTGACGAGTGCTGACCCAAAAAAAAAAAAAAAAAAAAAAAGAGGGGAGACGAGGGAGATCCTACTTGAGAGGAGCGAGTAATGCTTTAAGGTCGGTAACGAAAGTAAAGGTCATTTAAAACAGCGATTATTTACTGATTTTTTTAAATTAATATTTAAGTTTATCCAATATGAAAAAAAATATAATATTTTTTGTCGAGTTTTTAATTTAATATTAAATTTTTGTTTAAATTTTTATCTAATAAGTTTAAATTCTGTCTTATCAAGTTAAGTTCACATGTACTTTTTGTACCTTGTATAACCTACATCTAAGCGTTGTTTGTAAAAAGAGTTTGTCAGTTTATTAAGAATTTAAATTATTTCCTTTTTACGAGTGTTATTTTTTGTAAATTTTCTTAATGTTTAGTAGGTTATCTTTGGATTTTCGCTACTAATAAGGATCACGTGTGAACTTTTGAGTCTTCCCACCACAATTTGCCTTTTCCTCCAATGTATTTTGCGAAAACATTTTACATTTTAAATATAAGACACAATAGCATCAACTTTCCAATAATTTGGAAACAAGGTTTGTTTGTATCTAATCGCACTCCCTCCATTTTCCTTCAAGTAAAATTTTGAAATATTTATTCGACTTGGTACAAGTAAATTTGTAAAACAATATGGTATCCCAAGAGTGAAAGAGGGCACATGAAAGACACAAGATACAAAAAGTAAAGCACAACTCTTCCCATCATCACTTGAGCAAAAATTGTTCTATGGTGATGTGGTAATATATACATGTCTAGGTCGTATAATTGAAAGGGAAAAAAAAGGATTCTATGATCCTAACTCCAAAATTTACCATCAGCAAATGAGTTAATATCACCATCAAAGGTAGTTCAAAGCTCACCTCTCTAGAAATAATAATTACATTATAGTGTGATCTTACGTTTCTAATACAAATAACTACTTTTCTATCACAAATTGGTATGAGAACATGATCAAGAAAATGACATTTTAGCAAATGCAAAATAAATGTATAAGGGAGATAATAGGGCATCTTTGGATAAGTTCTTATTTATACCTAACTTGTTGAGAGTATTGATGTGATCGAACCCCATTTCTTCGAGAATGACTTTGTGGACGAATTGTGTTAGCAGTGGAGATCCTCCTAGGCATCTTTGGTTTCTCATTAACGGCCTCAAATTTTTCTAAAGTTTCAAGAACTTCTTGCATAGAAGGTCTAGATTTTGGCTCCGTGCCAAGCACTTTAGGGCAAGTTCAGCTTGTCCCTATTGCTGCTTTTGATGGATACTTACCCTCTAACCTCATGTCCATAATGCTCTTCAACTTCCTCTTGTCCGACAAGTATGGTTTGATCCACTCCACCAAACTTTCCTTTCCGGAAGGTCGAGTTGTGTCGAGGGCCCTTAACCCCGTGAGAAGTTCCACTAACACTACACCAAACCCATATACATCGCTTTTGACATATAGATGCCCTGTTTGATCATTGTAAAGATTATATGTTATAATCTTGGTATCAACCATGTAAATTCATTTGTACCTAGTTCATTACCAAATTTGACCATGGAACACCATTTGTCTATTTTGACCTAAAACTCATTGGGTCAACTTAAACAATCCATTTATCAACTCTATACTTTTTACATAAAAATCACATAAAGCATATGATAAATTACCTGTAGCAACATACTCGGAGCAACATAACCGGAAGTTCCCATCACCCTTGTTGTAACATGGGATTGACTAGCGGAAGGACCCAATTTTGCCAAACCGAAGTCCGATATCTTTGCATTATAAGACTAGAAGCAAGAGATCTAAATATCAAAATTGTGTGTGGGGATATTTGGTTACAATCTCTAAAAATAGAGGTAAATTTCAATAAGAAAATAGAGTTCCATTTAAACTTACACCATTGAGGAGTATATTGGAAGCTTTTACGTCACGGTAAATTACTCGGCCATCGAAGTGTGTAAAAAGCAAGGCCACGAGCAGCTCCAATGGCAATCTTAAGCCGCAAGTCCCAAGGAAGCGGCTGAACAGCAGAGCCCCCGATTATGATGCCACAAAAGTGCATAAATCTCATAAAAAAGACAATCACATATACCGTTATCATTAATTTTTATACATATATTGAAAATTTTTCACTAAGGTACGGGGCTTTGGTGAATACTTCCAAAAAGATGGTTCTCCAAGCTTCCTCTTTGCATAAACTAGTATACGAGCAGCAACTCCTTGTCCTCCCAACAAGTATCCCAATAGCTTGACCAGATTAGGATGCGAGAGTCTTCCTAAGAAATTCACCTCGGACTACACCATACGTCAATCAAACAAATTATATTTTGACAATACACTTGGAGAGAACACGCAGAACACCACATGCTTTAATCTTTTTCACATCAAATATGAGTAAATCTTAAAATAATCACTAGAACTGTTGAAACCCCCATAACCCGTAGTCCTCATTCGGAGGCCCGAATTACATGGATCCACTATCCAAAATACCAATAGAACTTGATCACTATGCACGTATTCATGTACACTTAAGTAATCTATATCAACTCTTTAATCAATGTCGAGCTTATCTGCTAAATTGACTCTATAAGCCAATTTCTTCAATTCAAAGCCCAACTTTTCACTCATTTGATTTTTGTGATCGGGACGAGTATATCGCTTTCAATCCAGTCAATCATTTTCTTTCACCTTTTCACTATTTCCTACTATTACTTCCCTTTTTCTCTTTCTTTCTTTTTGGTGGTGGGAGGGGGTGTGACACTTTCTTAGCAAAATCATCTATTTGCTCAGAAAGTAAGATAAGTGATTTTCTGAAAAATTTAGAAAAATGTGTAAAATAAAGGTACTTTTCTCTAAAATTCCAAACTTAAAAAGTTATAACAGACTCAGTATTTTTAGGTAAGTGTTATACTAGTAATTAAATGGTTGGTCTTAAATCTTAATTTTTCACTTTGGTGGGCAAGAAGGGGAAACCGAAACCAAGACACATAAAAGTCAAGCGAGAAGCAATGAATAGAGATCTATAATTTTGGCAACCATTACAACAAAAATCTAGAATACCACCATCCAAAGTAGAAAATATTAGCAATAACATATACATATCTTTATCTAAAAGAAGATTATGGACAATCTTATTATCTATTTCCTGCAACATACAAAACGAAAGTTGATGATGAAAGAAAGGAAATAAATATAATCCCTTCCGCAAAACGTTATCATAGGTTTTTTTCATTTTTAGCTATTAAGAGTATGCTCGAATTAACATATATAAAAGTGTTTATAATTGTTATAACTTATAACACCTTCTAATAACTCTTAACATCTCATAACATGTACAATTGTTATAATAGATACTCACTATAACCGTTAACCATAACCTTATTATTATTATTATTATTATTATTATTATTATTATTATTATTATTATTATTATTTAAAAAAGAACATTATTATATGTAAAACTTTTAGTAATATTATTACTATAATAATTATTGTTGTTATCATCATCGTCCTCGTAAATTATTTTTATAATGGACGTCACCATCGTCGTTATCATATTGTTGCAACAATTATATATTGATTTAAAAGAACTCATTGATAAGTTTTTGGATAATATTTTTCTACAACATACCCATCACTTTATTTTAAAATATTAAAATTAGTAACTTATCGATTTATTATTAAATGACTGACTAATATTACATATACTACTGCAATATCCCCTACTATGACAGTAATCATATTAGCTATTTTGTTGGGGAGGGGGAAAATTTGAGGTGGGTGAGAACTTTATGTTGTCATTACTCGTGAGTTTTTAATAATAATAATAATAATAATAATAATAATAATAATAATAATATCATTATTATTATTGCAAAAAGATTATTATATTCAAAAATTTTATTATTAATATTATAATATCTTATAAAAGTTATCAGGGGCGAAGACAAGTGAACTTATGGGTGTCCTAGGACACCTATTGTAAAAAAATAATTTAAATTTATATTTAAAATTTTTTAAAAATTTATAAAATTGTTAAGGGGACACCCATAAATAATAATAATTTTGATAAAATTTAAGAATATTAAAAAAGGGACATCCTTAAATATATTTTCTATCTCTGTCATTGACAGTTATAACAACTAATCATAACAACTCATAATAGTTGGAGTCACTATAATAACTAATTATATATATATATATATATATATATATATATATATATATATATATATATATATATATATATATATATATATATATATATTGGGTAGGAACTCCATATGAGTGACACATAAGATGCTTATGTGACGATACCTCATAATTGTTGTGTTTATGTAAATAATGTATGTAAATATGTTTTAAGTAATTGATTGATATGAAATTATATACCGTAAATTAATTGATTGTATTGATCCAAAAATAAATTTATTTATATTCAAACATTATCATTCTATATATGCATTAATATATCTTTCCATAATTTATAAAAATTGTATAAAATCAATATATAAGTGTTGGTTTAAAACAAAAAGTATATGACCATATGGGTAACTTGTAAAATGACATATGTAATAATCATATAGGATTACTTGACTATATATGTGTTCATATTAGATTGAATTAATACAATATTATATTTAAAGAAAAATAAGTTTTAATCGTATATATATAAAGTAATTAGTATGAGTGTAATATAATTATTATTAAATTAATTAATATTTAGAAGATGTTATTTTCCTATCAAAAATAAAAAGTGTTACATATTAGAGAATTTTTAAAAGTAGTCAATGTAATACCCATAATTTTAACGAAAAGTAGTTGTAAAGCATATGATTATTGAGTATTATTACGCGAATCTAGGGGGTAAGTGACTAATTTTAATTACAACCAAATGTATTACTTTAGTATCCCATTGGAGGCTCGTTGTCGAATAAATTAAATTAAGGAAATTGTCCCTCTTTTTATTGAACCGAACCTTCGCTCAATTAGGCATTATTATAGCCGGCGTATTAAAATAAGTTAGGATGCAAAGGCAAAAGAGGACGGAGAAAGGGAGAGGCGTGGATTTGTTTTAGGTAGAAGAAGGTTACTTTGGCCATGAAGGGATAAAGGAGATAAGTTGGGATCCAATGAAAACTAGAGACGTTATTTGTCGGGCGGTGGAGAGAGAGAATGTAAAGAAATAAAAGAAAGGAGGGACCAAAGGGAGGGGGCACGGGAAAGCAAAGAAAATAAGAAGCGAACGAGAGGAGGGAGAAAGAAGAAGCACTGAACGGGAAAAAGAGAGAGGGGGAAGGCGAGCGTGCGAGGGCCAAGGAGACCGAGGGGAGGACCGACGACCACCACAGGACCGAAGGCGACAGCCGGCAACGCGAGTAGGCACAAGCGAAGGGAAAAGAGCGAGAGACTAGGACAGAGCGAGGGTGAAGGAAGGACCCGAGCGAGGACAGACGCGAGAGGGCTCGAGAGGCCGGAAACCGGGAAAGGCGGCGACAACAAAGGATGAGGACCGGCAGCAAACGCGCGAGGGCCCGACCTAGAGATAGCGGAGACAAAAACGACGAACCAAAAAACAGGGAAGTGAGAAATTAAGAGACCGAGCAAGAGCTGGCAGAGACAGGGACGGAAGCCAAAACGTAGAAGTAAATGAGCCCGAAATCCACCCCTAAAACCCGAGAATTTCAGGTGGGTAGTCTTATGCTCTAAATTATTAGTAATTTTGAAATCCAAATTAGTTTATCGTGATTATTGAATATGGCTGTGAATATTGAACACGCATGCTATTAAACAAGTTTAGTAGTTGTTGAAAGTTGAATTAGGAGTCGTGAAGAGACTTGGGAATCGTTTAAGCTTGAATTGAAAACCTAGGAATTCGGACGGAGTTAGGTTGCTCGGGTCTAATGAATAGTATTGAGATTTCGATCAAGTTAGGGATGAGCACGTTGAGGTTTGGGTATAAATTATGAATTAATATTTCAAATTGAGCCTTAGAGATTTACTAAATTTGCGGCATTAAGAAATGATTATTAATATCGAGAAATAACAAATGAAGTATAAAGAGGAGTATGAATTCATATTGAGTGACGCACGATTGAGACATGGGAGTGAGAAATGTGTGATTGTGAAGTTAATTGAGTTCGAAGTATATTTAAATCCTTGAGGTTGAATTAAACGTGAAGGTAAGCGAAGCTAACGGAAATTGAGGGATGAAAAGTGATTAAGGATTATATAACTAAGGATGGACGAACAAGAGTTGAGTAATAAGATAGAGTCATACAATGGGAATTTGAGGCGGGAAAATGACGAGTTGGGAATCGTAAAGTTGAGTTGAGTTTAGAATGTATCTAAGTCTTCGAGATGAAATTAAGTTGGAAGATGAGCCTAACAAGAGGAACTTAAGTGATAAAGTGAGATTATAAGTTATATGGCTGAGTATGAGTAAAGGAAGTTAATTTATAAAGTAGAGACCTAGAATGAGGAATTGAAGTAAAGACATAGAATTGTGAGAACTGGAGGTGTTGAATTATGTGGTGTCCGCTTGTGGTTATTGTGGCTCAAAAAATGGAATTAATCATACTAAATTGATAGATTGAAAGGGGCATAGTTGGAAAAGAGCTGAGAAGGACTATCTATGATTGAATCATAGCTATTTGTGCAAGTGACTTGTGTTAAACGATGTTCAATAGTAGTTTTGAAAGGAATTATGTATTTTACGCGAATGATTCTTGAATGCAATTTTTTGAGAACTGCCTTTCAAATGTGAATATGTTTTAAAGAAGCGAAACTTATTTGAGAAAGCGAATTTATAAGGGTGACACGTGGTGTCATGCCTTTCATTTTGTCAAATTGATTTGAGAAAGCTATTGAAGTGAATTTGATGAATGATTATGTGCAAATTATTTTGAATCGACCGGCTACGGATCGTTTAGCATATCGAAGGGTTCGAACCGGGGGCCCGCCTAGAAACTTCGAGGGAGGGGTTCTAACAGGGGTCTTGCGGTGGTAGGATGCCCGATCCGAGACTTCCTAGAAGATAGGTCCCGGGAGCCTTTTGTTCGGGGTCTCGCCTTGAAATTAAGAAGTGCTAGTTCGAGTCCTCTAAAGGCCCGGAAAGTTGATTTAGTCCCAAAAGAATTGTGCATAAATGTGATTCCGTACTTTTAAATGATGGAAGAGTTATGATCTTTACATTGCAAGAGATTTCATTGAAAGCATCTAGATTTGTATTATGTTATTAATAGAGTATTAGGGATATTATTGTACATAAAATAATTGTAAATTATTTTTCCGTATTATCCTATATATATATAGAATGCCGGACTCCCATATTGTGTGAGTCATTCCGCCATATATGTTTCACATGGTATTAGAGCCAAAGGCTCGATTTAAAATTTTAGTGCAACCCTAGCAACCGCCTCTATCACACAAAAAAAATAAAAAATTGTTGCTATTGTTCACTGGCTGCATCGTTCACGACGCCAAACCCTAACCCTAACTTTCTCTCTCCTCCATGGCTGCCCTTCCCGACTCGCCGCCGGCCACTTCTGCTGCTTCGCCGCCGTCGTCCCGGTTGCCGGCCCTGCTCCTCCAGCTCGGTGCTTCTCCCGTCCACTCCTCGCCGGCGTCCATCTTTCTTCTTTCTCCCGCTGCGGCTGCCTCTGTTTCGCTTTCTCCTTGTGCGACTTCCGTCGTCCCTGCTGCCTCCGCCTCGAGGTTTGCCTTCCCGCCGTCGCCGTCTCTCCCTCTCGTCGAACGCCGGGCTCCTGCCGCCACCTCCGGCTTCTTTCCCGGCGCTTACGTGCGGAGCATGCCGTCTCCATCGCTGCCTTCGATTTTCTTCGGGTCGCTTGCAATCTCCGCCGCTGCCCCTAGCCATGGTGGCTCTCCGGTCTCTGCCGACGATGTTACAGCCGGCTCTTTTGCTCCACCGCCACAGGGTGGTCTGCCGCCCTTCCATCGTCTCTTTGGACGGTAAACATTACTAATTACGTTACGATTATTCTTCGTTCGGTTGACGATTATTTATCTTGGTGAGAGCAATTTTCCTCTTTCACTATTATGCATCAGATTATTGGTATACTTGATGGTTCCGTCTCTCAACCGTCGTCTCACTTAGTTGTTGCCCGGGTTGTTCGGTTGTCAATTCTAATTACTCTTATTGGTTACGGGTTGATCGGTTGTTGCGTGCTTGGATTTTTGCTACTATTTCCCTGAAACTTTGAGTGAAGTTCGTAGCTTGCCTCGTTCCCTCCAAATTTGGCAACATTTAGAGTCTCGGTTTAACATTGCTAGTTTAGCTCGGGCTCTTGACCTTAAACGCATGCTTACTCATGTTTCAATGGGGAAAATCAGTCCATGGATGATTATCTCCGAATCATTAAGAACATAGCTGATTCAGCTTGCTACTATTCGAGTCCCCATTACGAGACTTAGAATTGATTCGGTTTACTACTCGTTGGGCTCCCTTCCGAGTATCATACCTTTGTTACTCGCCTACTCTCTACTCCCTGGTGTTCACACTTTTGATGATCTGCGCTCTAAACTTATTTTTTACAAGCAACGGCTTAATTTTGGGCGTGCCCTGATCCCCCTACGCATCAAGCATTCGCCTCCCTTCTCTCGACTACTTCTACACCAAAGCGTGATATTTCCAATTCAGGGGTGCATCTTCGAGGTCATCGGCTCCGAGAAAGGGAACTATAGCCACTACAACAAAGGAAGAGGGGGTCCGAATAACCGCAATCGGAGTCGCAACAACAACCGTAACCATCAGCAAGTCTCTCACCGCAACAATTCTTCGATCGGGCCTCCCTTAGGAGTGTGCCTACAGTGCTGCATTTCGTAATTCGGTTGGGTCATTGTCTTGTACTTTTGGTCCTTCTACTTCTTGTACTAACTACTCCCATGCAGGCACTAAGCTGTTCGAAGGGATATTAGGTTCCCGTCCTAATGTTGTTTGCCGATTTGTCATGCTCCAGGGCATTACTGGCGACGGTTGCCCCAATCGATATCAACCACGTCAACAACCAGCACTTCCTGCATTTGCTACTTTCAATCCGGTTGAAAATGGTGAACAAGCTGTGGTATCCTGATTCGGCAGCGGCCTCTCACATGACTTCCGATGATGGTAAGTTATCTTCTAAATCTGCTTACTCTGGTCCTATTAAGGTTCGGGTTGGAAATGGAACCTTGTTACCTATTTCTAATGTTGGCACTCTATCATTGCAAACTGCTTCTCGGCCACTTCTTTTAAAACCTGTTTATCATGTGCCTCAACTTCAGCATAACCTCCTGTCGGTCAAACAATTGTGTCGGGATAATAATTGTCATGTCACCTTTCATTCCGATTACGTTTACGTAAAGGACAACACCTCGGGTGATGTTCTTTTGCAGGCCCCGAGTGTAGGCAATGTCTATCCCTTACGTCCGCCCATTGAGACACCTCATCTTTCAGCTAACCTAGCTTCGAGTGAGGCTGGCGATACCTGGCATCGGAGACTAGGACATTGTGGAGCTCGAGTTTTGGATTTACTTAGGAGAAATAAATTTGTTAAACTTACAAATAGTTTTCATGATACTTGTACGACTTGTCGTTTGGCAAAGTCACATACTCTTCCTTTTACTTTAGCAGAACATCGATCTGTTTCCCCTCTTGAATTAATACATTCGGATGTTTGGCAATCTCCTTGGCTTTCACATAAAGGTTTTCGATATCTTGTTGTGTTTGTTGATGATTTTACCCGGTTTACTGGATTTATCCTATGCGATTGAAATCTAAAGTATGTTCCATTTTTTGCAATTTTCAGGCTTTAGTTGAAAATATTTTTAATTGCAAAATTAAAATGTTTCGAGTGATGGAGGTAAAGAGTTTGATAACTCCCCTCTTTTTGCTTATTTTCTTCAAAAGGGATCCTTTTCGAAAATCTTGTCTTGATACGCAACAACAGAATGGGGTTCTGTCGAGCGTAAGCATCGCCATATTTTGGAAATGACTCGAGCATTTCTAATTGATGCTTCCATGCCTGCTCAATTTTGGCTTGATGCTTTGCTCTTACAGTTGTCTATACGATCAATCGTTTACCTACACCTGTGTTGCAAAATCGTTCTCCATTTGAGCTTTTATTTGGTCGTCCGCTTGATTATGGTTTTCTTAAACCTTTTGGTTGCTCCTGTTTTCCAAATTTTGTTGCAAAGGCGTCCAATAAACTCTCTCCTCGTTACATTCACTTGTGTTTTTCTAGGCTATGCTCCTCATTATAAGGGCTATCGTTGTTTGGATCCCCTAACAGGTCGTGTTTATGTGAGTAGGAATGTACGATTTCATGAAAACATTTATCCTTTTCCTAAACTTGTCTCTAGTTCGTCTCCTAATGCCCCTTTTGTGATAAAGGATATTTTCTGTCTCACTCGCAACTCGTGCCTCGGTTATCTCGTCTTCCACCTCTTCTTCGGTTTGGTCTCCCGTACACTGTTGAGTCCACCGGTACGACCCAATCTTTGGTCCTCCCTTCCACGTTGTCCGAACCTACTTCTTCTGCTGCTGAGGTGTCTCCTTCTCTTCCCTTAGCCTCTTCATCCCCGTCGAGTCTCAACTCTAGCCCAACGTCTATGGCCCATGTCTCTCCGAGCCCGACACTACGTCTGCTCTCCTCTCCCTCCGCCCTTGGTCTTGTGTCCGCTTCATCTCCTATTGTGTCGGATCCCCCTGCTCATACTAGTGCTTCTATACGTCACTCGCCGAGTCCTGTTGCCTCTTCGAGTGTCCCTATGTCTTTGTCCACTAATGTTCACCCTATGCGGACTCGGTCCAAGTCTGGCATTGCCAAACCTAGGCGTCTCCTGTCTCTTAGTGTTGGTCTTGCTGAAGTTGAACCTACATGTTTTTCACAAGCTTCCCGACATTCCAAATGGAAGGAAGCCATGGTCGAGGAGTATAATGCTTTGATTGCCAATAACACATGGGATTTGGTTCCATCTCAACCGGATCTTAATTTGGTTGGCAGTAAATGGGTTTACAAGATTAAATATCGTTCGATGGTTCCGTGGAGAGGTACAAAGCTCGACTTGTAGCACGGGGTTTCACCAACAACCAGGTATTGACTACCATGAGACTTTCAGCCACTGTCGTTAAGCCTCGCTACTATTCGTCCGGTTCGACTCTTGCTTGTTTCCTTTCATTGGCCCATTCGCCGACTTGATGTCAAGAATGCCTTTTACATGGCCATCTCACCGAGACAGTTCATATGAAACAACTTCCTGGGTTTGTTCATCCTGATTTCCCTACCCATGTTTGTCCCCTTAAAAGGGTATAAGACTCCCATATATATTGTGTGAGTCATTCCGCCATATATCTTTCACGGTTATTATGTTTTCACCGATTTCATTATTATGAATAGTATGCGTAAAAAATTTCCATTTTAAGGGTATAGGACTCAGGTGAGCCCATGGTTTATTGCTTACCCCCACAAATTTTCCCCTTTTCCCTCCCTAGTGTTGCAGGTACATTTTCGTAAAGTATGATATACACTTAGCATAATTCGGACTCAGTTGATTGCTTGTCTGTTGTCTGCTCGCGTGCTTGAGTGATTCGAGTCAAGAATGTGCATTTCTTATATTTCTCAAGCATTGTAGTTTGTAATTTAGTTCATATAGTTGTACCAATCGTATAATAAACCATTTAGATTGTTTTAAATTTTATCGCATGATTGGTTGGACTCCGCGTATGGCCGTTGAGTTGTATACTCCGAGCGTGTGGCTCGTTGAGTTATATTATGCTTTTATGTAGGGTTTAAGGCTTTAAACCTATGGGATAGTTCATGTTACAAACGAACTCTGCCGAAATTTTAGAAAATCTCAAATTCCTTCGAGAAACCACCTTTGTTACCTCTAAGTTGGAATTAGAGAGTCGAACCGACACTGATAGAGCCTTGGGAGTTCCCGTAAGGAACTCTAGCGATGTAATACTCTTAGGGGTGTTGCGGTTAATATAAATGATATGCAAACAAAAGAAATTTTTAAAAATTGTATAAAAATAATAATTATATTATTATATAATTTTAAAATTATATATTTTATTATTTATTTATATTGATAAAGTTCAAAAGAAGTAATTAAAGTCCTTGCAATGCAAGGGTATGATAGTAATTTCACTACAAAAATATTGAATTTTGTGACCGAATAAAAATAGTTACAATTTATTATTACTTTTGTGACCATTTACAAATGGTCAAAATTTATGAATAAATTATTAACTGTCAGAAATTCAGTTACATTTTATAACTAATTTTGTAACCATTTTAAAATCAGCCACAAAATTAATTTATTGACATTCACAGAATTGGTTAAGCTTATAAAATGCCTTGCTTGCCTGTCAAACGCTGTTTTCAGTCACACCCTCACCCTCGCTCTCTCTGTCTCGCTCTCATTTCAGCAGCGTGACCGGCGACTCCAGCGACAGGTCTTTTTCTTCCTCCTCCCTCCCTCCCTGCCTGTCTAAATCCGTCTCAATCTGAATCTTGTTTTTGAGGGTTTGCAGATGGCCAGATTGTCTCGCAAAACTCATTCCGAGTTGCGGCCGGCGACGAGAATCGCCGTTCAAGGTAGTTTCCAGTCCCTTCCTCTCTCCTTCTTCCCTCTCGATCTGAATCGCGTTTGAGGTTTTCCAGGTTTCTGAACACGACATTTTCTCTCTAAATTTACTCTAGGCGCCCGGTGACAACACTAGTGACGGGGTTTTTGCCGGTAAGTCCCCCCGCCCCTTGCTCTCGATCTGAATTTTAAACGTCTCCCCCTTTCCTCTTCGATCTGAAATTTTGTAATTCAACTTTGGAGGTGTCCACCCTCTCTCTTCCTCTTCGTTCTGAAATTATTCGAGATTTCAAGACTTGACGCCTGTTTTTTGGGTTTATGTCATTTCTAGGGCTAGTTACTGTCAACAAACCAGCAATACCTCACACCTCTTCTTAGGATTTCTGCCATTTTCCCCTCAACGGTACTTCTATCTTCATGCCTGATTTTGTTCAATTAATTTGCATATGATTTGTGTACATACGTTGAATAATTGCATATTTCACTTGGCCATTATGGATTCATATACAGTAGCCCTTAGTCACGAAATATGAGCATGCCAGAAAAGAGTCTAAGGGCTCAGATAACATTAGCATTGATTTCCATACCCTGCCTGTATTTGAGTCTTGGGGGCATAAGTTCGATCCCTTGAGAATTTGTAAATGCGAAAAGGTTTTGGTCTCTATTGAGTCTTGGTCTGATTTACATGCCTCCCTCATTTCCTTACCTACAATAAGTCCTACTATTTTGGCAAGTCGGAAACTCCAAAAAAAAAAATTCTGGTAGGTCTCTGTATATTATGTACCTGTCAGAATGCATGGTTTGGTTGTAATGCATCTAATTTCTCTGGTTCAGTATTTGATTCCAGTTGCTTATTTTGCTTGATTGTGGCCTCCTGTGAATTGTTTGTTGATTTATTCTGTTTTTAGATTTTTTTGGGGATTTTGTGTTTTTGTCATGTTGCAAAACCTAAAACGAGGGTTTATAATCTGAAAAGCTGGAGTTTTTTTGGGTTATGTGTTGTGTTTTTAGCTTATTGCCTCCCTTTATGATGGCAATGTGTTGTGCAGTCTCTGACTGGCAAAACCCTGCACTTAGGGTTTTAGTGTGAAATTGTGTTATGGGCTATTGTAAATGTTTTTTCTTTTTTTGGTATGTGCTCCTCTTTAGGCTTCATGTCTCTTTTCCATTTGGTCTTTCATTATGTTTTGTCCCTGAAACAAGTCGTTTAGTGAAACTGGAATAGTTGGGTTTGAAATGTGAGGAGATTGATATGTGTCACTTGGATCAAAATGTTAGGAGATTAATTGGATTGGATTTCACAGAGATGAGATGGTAAATGCACTAACATCGCTTCTGAAATTCACATGTAGGGCACTCCCTGCTGGTCATCCACATGAGCCACAGTACCATCCAACCCTTCCTTGGCTAGATCCATTGAGATCCACATCGGGAGTTGTTATAACCTGGTTTAAAGATTAATCTACTCTTAGATAGCTTGTGTTGGTCCGAACTTATTGTGTATGATTGAAAATTAACTCTATATGTAATCCCTTTTTGAAGTTGAGGTCTCCAACCCCTCCTCCCTTCCCGGGGTAAAAAAGGTAGTCCTACACTAAGTGGATATGTGAAGTGGCTATTTGGGGGTGGGGGGAAGTGAGGATGTTGAATAGAGTAGAGAAATTAAGACCATAATTTCCCAACAGTGTGCGTTGCAATTTTTCTCTTGGAGCGGCAATTGTTTCATGCCTGGAACAACACAAAGCCAACACAAAGCCGGGGTTGAGAACAATTAGGTTTACATAGGAAAATAGGTACATTGATATGAATTAAATAGAAAGAATGTTTCTTGCTTTTACTTATTCACCATTCCCTTGTTTCCTTTATTTACATCTATGTATATAGTGGTAAGCCAGGGCTTCTTTGTCTGTTGGGGTGGGCTGGGCCTTGGAGGGACATAAGCTTGCAACTTTCATGTCAACTTGCATTTGGCTGGTAATTATGTAGTAGATCATTATTTGCTGTCATATGGTAGAGATAAATTGTGTGATCATACAGATTTCCTTGGGATCAAGAGATATGAAAGTATTCATTAATACCTTTAATGTCTTTTTAGTTGTGGCATTAAATATATTGCTGGAGGCAATGCTCTATGATATTCACCATTCTAATAGTGGTGGGGGTGGTGATGATGAGGATGATGATGATGAGGATGATGATGAGTAGGAGTAGGAGGAGGAGGAGGATGGGGATGGGGATGAAAATGATAAGGATAATGGTTGTAGTGGCAATGCTTGAAGATATGGTCTTATTTTTTTATGTTTTTATTAGTGCTGTGGATATTGTACTCTTTTATTTTGGAGTATTGTACATGTATAGGATGTTGATAATGGTTGAAGATGACCAGATAATATGTTTTGGATGAAGATATTTGTATCTTTAAGTCTAATATGTCCAACACTAGATTGAATAACGGTCACAAAATTGGTTACAAACGTATTCGTTCACAAAAGCGGTCACAAAGTGGTCTTAATTTCACACCGTACAAACGATTACAAAATCAGTGGAAAATAAAAGTAGTCAGAAAAGTCGGTTGTAATTTGCGACCGCTATTTCGGTCACAACTTCGGTCAGAATTTGTGATAGAATCAGTCACAAATTCTATTGCCGACGAGGGGTTTTCAGACCTTTTAAATCGGTTACAAAAGCAGTTACAAAACCCATTTGTAACTGAAATTGGATATTTTGTGACCGATTTTGGTGGTCACAAATTGATGTTTTTCTAGAAGTGTGTTAATAAAAGGCCAAGGAAATTTCTATAGGCAATATTCACGAGCAATCAATTAAATAAAAGAAACAGTTAGTATAAATTAACACACCAACAACATGACATTAAAAGTGTCATTCTCTGTCGCACGCTGTTATCTGATTTTTCGTCTTTCACTCCATATATAATAAGTCATATAATACCCATAAATTTCAGGTTAGATCATTAATGCCATTTGGAACTATCAGATTAGTTTGTCAAACCCAAATCATAATTAATTACTACGTCACGGGTCATTTGGATACGTAGCATGGAACATATTTTATCACTTAGTTAACTACTAATTTAATATAGTATAGGCTTTTAATTACTAATTTTAGATATTCTAGATCATGGGCGCTAGTGGTAAATAGAAAAATCGGATATTCAGTCCAGATCCAAATTTTGTTTGAACCCGGTATATCCAGATTAGAATCTCGTTGAACCTGGTTCGGGATTGGTTCCAATTTTCAGGAACCGGTTAGAACTATATATGGGATCGAGTGTTGAAAGGTTGGACCTAGATCCGGACTCGTTACCCAAAAACCAGTCATATCATTTTTTAAAAAGAAATATTATGCATATAGTCGCTTCTTACTTCATTGTGAAAACCCTACTTTCAGCTTTCCAACCCCACGTCACCCTAACACTTCTTATTTTACACATCTTTTCTCTCTATCTTTTGTCGCTGCCCTCCTTTGCTCTCATTTCCCCATCGTCTCTCTATTGTCACCACTTTCACTCGTTAGTGTTTTTCACTCACTCTCATTGCCATCGTCACTCACCTCATTGTCCTTAATAGCTCGTTAGTGTCATCGTCACTCACTCTCATAGTCATCGTCACTCACCCTAACACTTCTTATTTTACACATCTTTTCTCTCTATCTTTTGTCGCTGCCCTCCTTTGCTCTCATTTCCCCATCGTCTCTCTATTGTCACCACTTTCACTCGTTAGTGTTTTTTCACTCACTCTCATTGTCATCGTCACTCACCTCATTGTCCTTAATAGCTCCCCCATTTTCTCTCTGTCTTCTCCGAGGCTTCTCCAATGCATCTCCCTTATTGATGACGTTTTGTAAGTCTCTCTATCTCGATTTTTGGTTTCTCTATTTTGGTGGCCTTTTTTGTTTTGGATATAGCCCGTTCCTTGTAGCCGTGGTCATGGACAACCACTTTGACAAAACCACTCCATCATCGGCGCAAAACACATAAAGTTACAAATGCAATGTGATTCAATCGGGTATCCAGTTTTGGACCTAGTTCCTAGTGGACCGGAACCGGTTGCAAAAATTGAGTACTCGGTTGAACTGGGCCCGTGGCTGGATCCACTAGAAAAGACTAGGTACCCGGTTGTGCTCGCTCATAATGGACACACAAATTGTCAAAAGAACAATGCAACCCATGGGAGGTCTAAGTATTCCAAGTTGTTAAACCTTTAACTATCAATTTAAGCTTTAATTAGCATATATTTGTTTGACTTTACATGAAAAATAAAATATATTTATGTTTTGTATTCATTTATGTTCGTTTATATTTTTTATGTTTTTTTATGTTCATTTCTTATTTAACAAATCATTTATGTTCATTTACAAAAAAAAATAAAATTCCTAGTTACCTTAAATTTTGGGTCAACTATTTTTTAAACCCATAGTTATCAAAAACTAATTTAAAGTGGTCAACTATATACACGGTGCAATTTCGGACTCGAACTTGAACGAGTTGTTAAAAGTCTAAAAGCCTTTTTGTAATTGTTGGCGAGTGAGAATTAATTCGTGTAAATCTTTTTGAGAACGAAAGGGGAACTAGGAACAATAAGCGAGAGGGGACGAAAGTCGAATAGAGAAGAAAGGGAAGCAGAGAGAGAGTGAGAGGGGGACTCGAAGGCGAGAGGAAGAAGAAGAAGGAGGAGATAGAGAGCGGCATTCAAGTAGGCGGTGAGAGATTGAGCAAGAGGAAGAAAGGGACTGAAAAACTCGGAGCTAGAAATTAAGGGAGAACCGGAGGCAGCGAAAACGTGGAAGAAGAAAAAGACAAACGAATGAGAGAGTGAGAATCAAAGCGGACCGAGAAGAGGAAAGAAATCGAGAAGGAAACCAAAAACGTAACGAGAAGAAGAAGGGGGAAACTGAAATGAAGAAGAAAGAGAATCAAAAACACAAATTGAAACCTCGCTATTCATGAACAAAGAGAATTCCAATTCCACTTTTACCAGTATTTTCACAAAAAACCCCCTCCAAATTTCAGAAAAAATTGCCCAAATTATATTCAGTTTGAGAATTCCAATTCCACTTTTTACGAGTTAATTTTTTTAAAAAAAACACAAGTAATCAACCCCAAATTTTTAAAAAATTGCCCAAATTATATTCAATTTCCAAAAACAAAAAATCGTTGCAACATAGTAGGGGAAGAAGAGAAAGAAAATTGTAGAACGAAAATTCACAGAGATGGAGGAAGAGGGGGAGAAGGAAGGAGGAACCTTAAGTTCTATAGAAGAGTAAGAGGAAGAAGATGAACCTTGAAAAGGGGGAAAATAATAAAATAAATAAATAAATAATTCTTTTAGGTGACAATAAGGGTAATTTTTCATATCAAATTTTTTAATTTCCCGCTCAAATAGTCGGAAAATTAAAGTTTAGGCCCGAAATTGGATCATATATATAGTTGGCCCAATTATTTAAGGTGTCTTAAATTAATTTTTGATAATTATGGGTCTTAAAAATAGTTGTCTCGAAATTTAAGATACCTCGGAGTTTTTTTTTGTTTTGTTTATATTTTGTTTATGTTCGTTTATATTCATTTTTGATTATATGTTTACGTCTATGTACGTTTTGTATATAAATTCAAACAGACTCATAATTTTTGATTATGGTATCAAATGCTTAAAAATATTAATTTAAGCTTTAGTTAGCATACATAATTTTTAAATATGGTATCAAATAATTTTTAAGCAATTTAAGATAAACCTGTAGATCATCACTTCATTAATTCTAGAGGGATTCGGCTGATGATTGTACATTTAAGCTAATTAATTACTATCCTCACCCCTTTTGGTGTCTTGTCTTGGACTCCTGTTATAAACTATTCAAGCATACTACTGGCAAGCTTTTTGGGGGCCCTGCTACCATGAACACGACTCGTCTCCTCAAGAACTGACTCATTTACACCATCAGCAGTTAATACAGGTTGTCCATGTCCGTCAACACAGTCTATATTGGTTGCTTCTATGCGGTTTTTGCGTTTGTCATTTGTAGGTTCTCTTTTGCTTTAGGTTATTTTTAACCTAATTTATTATTAGCAACTATCAAAAATTATGTATGATTTTTTTATATATGCTAAGTTGTTTAACCTAGTTAGGCACACAGTGTATGGTATGAGTGGGTAATCAACGTGCCTCTTGGCAATAGGCCTTGTGTGTGTTCATTATGTTCCACTTTTCTTCTTTGAGAAAGTTTTATTCATGAGAGTGTGAGAGATTGTAATTCTCTTTTATTGATCTCATGGAATACGTCGCTTTGTAAATAATTCTTATACTATTTTTTGTGATTGATTTTATTTGGGATGTCGCCTTTGAAGATTATTTTGTACCTCTTTTAATTTTTTCTAATTTAAGTTTTTCAAATAAAATTTATATATTCATCACATTAAATATAATTTTGTTGATTTAATTAAATTACTTTTTGCATCTCCATATGGAATCCAACCGTAGCACATACCGTACGTGTATTTTATAGCATAGCATTAGAGGATCAGACAAAACTTAACTGGATTGGATGGATGCTTAAAGTGATTAAGCTCTTACCTGCCATTCTTCAAAACCTTGTAGGCTCTCAGAGTTCAACTTCTTGATGGCAACTACCAATCCACTGCCACTTTTTGCGGGCTGTTTAGATTCAAGCCAGCCTTTGTAGACTTTGCCAAAACCTCCCTCCCCAAGTAAAGTATCAGGCTTGAAGTTCCTGGTGGCATTTTTAAGCTCTTGGAAGGTGAACTCCCTAAGATTTGCAGTGGGCAGAATCTGTCCGTTTGGATATGCCTCATCGGTAGTGCTTGCTACTGAGAATTGGCTTTTGCTCGAAATATTGCTGCTGCTTGTTAACGTTGTTGTTTGACTCGACTGAGATATACCTATGTTGAGAGAGAGAGAGAGAGATACAAGTTTGTAAGTGCATGATGAGCTTTTAGGGGTTTTCGGGTACGGATGACAAGATGAACAATTTAAAAGCACGCGTTAATTAATCAAGTCTAACAGAATTATTGGGGAAGTAGAAGAGAACGTCGACAAACAAGAAAGAAAGAGAGACGTTAACTTTGAGATACCTGAACTCAAGTTTCCGGTAGAGGTAGGAGTTTGCTTGTTTTCCGCTGGAGTTCCCCAGCAATTGCCCATCTGTGCTTTCTCTCTCTATTCCTGCCTCTCCTCCCTTTGGTGATAGGAAACAGAGAAGAGAAGGAGAAGAGAGCAAGAGAGGAAGAGAAGGGAGAAGGGAAAGCAGAAAAGGAAAAGGAAAAGAAAAAAAAAGAGCAAGTGTTTGTTGCTTGTACCCCTAATTATACGGTGTGATGAATGATGTTCAATATAACCCAAAAATGGTGGCAGATTCTGGAGTCGATCTTGTTCAAACTCAAGAAAATTTATTTTGTATATTTATTTATTTGCTCGATTATGTTTCGGTCAAAACAACAAAAATATTTGATTACGTTGACCGAGGACCAAAACAATTTCTTTGGCTCTTCGTTACTTTTCTGTCCATTCACACACACATCCCACCTTTAATGGGTCTACAATTGCATTTATACATCGTCTGCCATTTTGTTTTGTAAATTTACTAATTCTTTAAAAATACAGTTTAAGTACTTTTTTTGTGTTGTTTACTTTTTAACAATAAACAACTACTTCTATCAAATTCTATTTAGGTAGTGGATAATTGATGTATTTTATTAGTTAGCTTATAATAGTTTGAGTAGTTATTTATATGTGTTCAGTTAAATTATAATATAGGTAGTACTTTTAAGATAAGGGTATATAATATTTTTGTATTTACCATTTAAAAAATGTGCTCAGTTAAATTAGTCATTGAATAAGTCAAAATATTAAATAATAATTCAAATGTTATTGTCGAGATTTCACAAGGTTTAGAGATATATATATAGATATAGACAACCTGACAAATATTTTTGCAATTAGAGAACCAATTTCAATAAATCCAAAAAAAGAAAAAAAAAAAAGATAAAGGTTAGATGTTGATATGGTATTTCAATTTTTTTTTTTCTGTCAGTAGATTTAGATCTGCTCTTTTGGGAAAATTTAGAATCTTTTTTAATATGAAAAACTATTTGCAAGTAGATTGCTTTAATAAAAATTGGTCTTAATTTTCATGATTTTTTGATCGATCTTATATCATGATACCTCTACCTAACTTAGTCAAAATGGACATGTTAATAGATACTTGGGACCAGGTCTTAATTTTATTATATCATAATATATTATTGACATATTCGTTTTCTTTTAATAATAATTTTTTTTTCTAATACGAGGTGGTCCCTTATGTGACTATGCAATTGCAACCTCTAAGCCAAGATGGTCGCGTACTCTCATATGTGAAGTCAGTGGAATTTTATTAGATATTTTTTTAACCAGAGATTAGAGGATGTATCTAATGAGAGGAGAGGGATCGGGTGAGAGTAAAAGGATTCAATATGGGTCATTGGATTAAAATGAGCGGCTGAGATTAATCTACTAAATAAAAATCCTAATTACTTCCTTTTTCACTATGTCACCCTAAAACCAACACACTCCATTATTTTCTTTACTTTTCCAGCGGTAAAGCCGCCAAAATTTATGAAAATCCTACCCCAAATGCATCTAATTTAGGGCATGTTGAACCCCAAATCAAAAATTTATATTTTGCACCCACGAATAATAGAAAATAACTCTATTTTAATCTTGACCCTTAGATTTGAAATGAATAGTTGAGATTTAATCCTCTCACTCTCATTCTATCCCCTCCTCTCATTTGATACAATCCCTATATTCCGGCGGGTTTTCATAAATGAATAGGGTGAGAGGATTAAATCTAATTTGGGGTAGGGTTTTCACAAAGCCACCGGAAAAGTAAAGAAAATAATGGAATGTGTTGGTTTTAGAGTGACATAGTGAAGAAGAAGTAATTAGGATTTTTATTTAGTAGATTAATCTCAGCCACTCATTTTAATCCAATAGCTCATATTAAATCTCTCTCACTCACCTTATCCTCTCCTCTCATTAGATACATCCCCTATATGAGACTCGTATCAAATGAGAGGAAGGGATAGAGTGAGAGTGAGAGGATTAAATCTCAACAATTCATTTCAAATCTAAGCGTCAAGATTAAAACAAAGTTATTTTCTATCATTCATGGGTGCAAGATATAAATTTTCGATTTGGGGTTCAACATGCCTTGAATTAGATGCATTTAGGGTAGGGTTTTCATAAGCCGCCGGAAAAGTGAAGAAAGTAATGGAGTATGGTGGTTTTAGTGTGACATAGTGGAGAAAGAAGTAATTAGGATTTTTATTTAGTACATTAATCTCAACCATTCATTTTAATCCAATAGCCCATATTAAATCCTCTCACTCTCACCCTATCTCTCTCCTCTCATTATACACATCCCCATATATATATATATTAAGGATTTGTTGTGGTTCGATCTACGAAGAAGTTGTTCCTTTTCATTATTGACTGCATCAAGAAGTGATCGACAGGGTTTATGGAGAAGTTAGTATCATGGGTGGGAAGGAATGTGCTAATTAAAACTGTTGCTCAAGCCATTCCGTGTGTTTTAAAATTTTCAAAGGATTTTGCATCCAATCGTCCATTGTTCGCTTTTGATGGGGGCATAAAGAGGACTGTCGTCGACTGCACCGGCTTGGTGTTCTAAACTCTGAAGACGTAAGGACTATGGATGGTTAGGGCTTCGAGATATGGAGTCCTTTAACGAGGCTTTATCGGCAAAGAAATTTTGGAGACTGACTGCCAATGATTTGTTATTCGCTGCTCGTTTTCTTCATGCCCGTTGCTATCCTACGGGTGATAACTTAAGTACGAGTTCTCGTCCAAGTTTTACGTGGTATAGCATATTTGGGTTCATGACATTGTGGCTAGTGGGTCTTTCTGGCCAGTGGGCAATGGTAATTCATTGGACTTTGGGTGGATACCAAGACTAATAAGATCATTCAAGGTAGTGACGCAGAAGCCGATAGGTCATATCAGTACTCTTAGCTCGATTGCTAGAGTAAGGTGCTTATTGAGAACATTTTCCTAACTTACAATATAAATATAATCCTCAGTATCCCCCTTTGTGAATCTTGGCCAATTGATAAGCTCATTTGGCATTATACTTCTAATGGTATGCTCACCGTGATCATATGATTTTGGGAGATAGATGCTTTGCTGGTGGTGCTTTTGTTGGAAATTTTAATCCAAAATTAAAAATCTTTTTATATATTATCTTAACTATTTTTTCAAGAGGTTTATTAAACTAATTCTATTAAATTTTCTTTCTTTGTTAACTAATTAATTTTTCTGTTTGGAGCAGATTTTGCCTCACGTTAATTACCTCCTAATTTGTTGCTAAGTGGACTTTATCCATTAAAACAATGGAGTATCTTTCCATCTACTATATTTTATTGATTTCTAAAGATTTTAACCACTTTGAAAGTGGACTTTACCAAGCGAAGAGTTTGCTAATTTTGATTATTTAGTTGCTGATTTTGTGAAGCATATTCTGGAGTTATGTGCTACTAGAAGTAAATGGGATTTATTGATCCTCCTAATTTCCAGCATTGAGGCAAACAACTTTCTTGTTTATTTTGCATATGAATAGCTTGGGTACCACCAGTTATCTAGGCACAGAAACAAAGCTAATCTCGTACTCTCCCATTATTTCCATCACCTATTAAAAATTATCTGTTTCCATTTCTTCTTAAACTAGCACAAAATCAGTAGTTAATTAGTGGTTTTGCTGTTTTTGTTGAGGAATTTTTTTGTTTAATCTCTAGTTATTTTAACTCCAAAAAATTTTATTTCCTTGAGCATTGAGTTGTCACTTGGTTCGGGTTTCTGATCACTGCATTTGTGAAGAACCAAGGGGTTGTCGAATCTTGGAAGAAGGCTGCATCATCAACAATCAACCAGTGCAGTAGGGACATTCCTTCTCTAAAGAGAGCGCTATGACGTGCTTCGACCCACATGCCTTTCTAACCTTATCTATTATTATTTTTGTTGAATTATCATTCGTGTTTGTTGTTTCCTTCTTGAATTAATAGATTTCTCTCTTAAAAATTCTTTACAATTTTTTCACTTATTTTTCTAACAGCTTTGTCTAGCACTGATAAGCGGCTGTGGAGGACTGTTTGGGGCTTTAGTGTTCCTCCTTAAATTAAGGCTTTTGCTTGGCGTATAGACGTAGTATCTTACCCTCGTGTGGTTATATATATTGCAAAGGGTGTTGCTTTCTTTAGCATAAAATGTAATGTTTGTGGGCGCCTTAAGGAAACCAATACTCCTGCTCTTCTTGAATGCCCTTTGGCAGAATGTATGGGGAAGCTACCCCTTTGATCCTTTTGCTGTGGAGGAGTAAATTAGGACCCTTTCTAATTGTGTGATGAACGCAAAATCGACTTCACCATCTAACAAGTTGGGCGAGTTTATTAGCGTCCTTGGGAGGCTTGGAATACGCGAAACTGCTTCGTATTCGGGAAACCTGTTTGCCATCTTAAGTGGTAAAGCTATTGCCTTTGTAATCAGCTTTTATAAGGTCCGTGATATTGCTGATGGTGTTTCAAGCAAATTGGAGGCAGTGTGGAGACATCCTCAGACGGGTTCGGTCAATGGGTAAGGTTGGGGTATGGTAGACTTTCTATTAGCTGGGTTCAATAAGGTATTGCCTTTGCAAATCTAGAAGTTGAGGAAGCACGAGCATGACTCTCCGGTTTGCAATGTGCAAGAGAAGTCGGATACTCGCGCTTGATTGTGGAAGGAAATTGTTGAAGTCTCTTTCACAAACTTAAGAAAAGTGAGGTTGACGATAGTTTTATTGGTTTTGTTATTAGAGACATTTTATTACTTCCAAATTTGTTTGATTTTATCTTCTTTTAGTTTTGTTAAGAGGGAGGGTAATAAAGTAATTTATGATCTCGCTCATTGACAACCATACAGTTATGGAATGAGATTATTAGTCGATAATGTTGGATAGTATTCTTATCGAGGTCTCAAATAATATGTATGTCTATATTGACTCAAATCTAATATAAACATCCTCTTTGACTATCCAAGAAAAAGGAAATGTTGGCAAAGGGATCAAGTCAAAAGCAATGGCGAGACCCTTTTTCTACCCTAAGGTTTCCTAAATACGAATTATTATTTCTTTTTTTTTTTTTGTGTGGTGAGTACACAAAGTCAATAGCATTAATGCTTTTATAAAGATAAGACGAGCCCAATCAAACCGCGAAGGATTTTTATGTAATAAAAGTTTTACTCTCTTATACTCCAAAAACCAAATTGACCTTAAGTTCAATCAATACACCAGAAATGCAAGCAATTCTTTTTGTAAATTTATACTATTTTGAATGCCCCAATCCTCACAATTTTACATGTGAAATGAACAATTTTTTTTTTTATCCTATAAAATTTAAAAGTTCCAAGTTTAGATTCATACATAAATTAAAGTTTCACATTAAAATTTTGAGAAAAAGGATCATTGTTTTAAGTTAAAACATTATTTCTTATATTATCAAATAATTTTAAGATGGAAACACACTTATAATCATAGACTTTGGTTGAAATGGACTTCGTAGTCCCCCCGCCCCCTTGAATATCCTATTTTCTTCCTCGATGAAATGTTGAAATGATTTCAACTTTCGGATGGAAGGTACAAGCTAGCTAGGTTTCTTCCGTTTCGGGAAATTTCTATGCAAATCTCTGTGGTTGCCTACAGCTTGCCAAGAATAATTTGAAGGGGTAAGTGCTGGAAATAAATGTCAACGAATATGTGAGAAACCATATACGATTTTGTAATTAAGAAATGCGATGTACCTACCGACAATAGAAATCAAGAGTTTGTGAAATTTCCAGGTTACTTTATCTGAACTCAATCGAATATTAAGGCTTATTTCATGAACTACCCCGATCCGGGAACACCTTTGCCAGCCAAACAGGAAACATTTGTATCTAAGTTGCTATATTGTTTCCATGCTTTAAAGGACAAGATTCAGTGGTTTTATGGATCACATGTTGTATGGATGGTAATTGTACACTTAAAGTTACGCTTGGTTATACTTTTGTATGGGATCATTTTAGGGATCATAGACATACACCTCAATTCTTGGGATAATTGGGGTGTTTTTCCAATAATGTTATGAAAATCGTTTATTGGAATGTCCAAGGGGCTAAAAAACAGCAAGTCAAACAAGAGATTTTAATTTTGACGCAGAAATTTAGGCCCGATATTTTGTTTTTGAGCGAAACAATGACAAATGCCATAAATATAGAAAAATTATTTCTAAATTGGGATTTGATCATTATGATTTTGTTTTGCCACAGAATCACTGTGGCGGAATTTGGGTGTTGTGGAATAACAATAATATTGATGCTAATATTCTTATTAAGGATCAAAGAGCCATTCATATGCATATTCATGATAAAAAATTACAAAAAGAATCTATTTTATCCGGTATCTATGGACCAGCCCGGACTATTGACAAGATGACATTTTGGCAGCAATTGCGGGATACTAATTGTCTTATCAATCTACCTTGGTGTATCATTGGAGACTTTAATGAAATGGAATGTTTAAATGAAAAAATTGGAGGAAAAAAGCTAGCATATATTAATGTCCAGAGAATGAGAGACTTTCTCTCTTATATACAAGGAGAGAGTATTCTCAGTACGGGAAGAATTTTCACATGGAAAAAATTCTTAAGGGGGCAACTGATTTATGAGAGGTTAGATAGAGCAATTGGTCGCTTGGATTGGAGGGAGGTTTACCCAAATTCGTTAGTTTATCACGGGCCGTTTTCTTGCTCAAATCATAGTTACATCCTGTTGGATACCAATCCCGACGGTAACGGTCAAAAACATCGGAAGTTTAGATTTCAGAATCAATGGGATACCTATGATGCCGTTAAGAAAATAATTAAACAACGAGTGGAACGTACAATGTCACGGAACTCGGATGTTTAAAGTTGCCAGCAAACTGAAGCATATCAAAGCGAAACCGAAACAATAGGCTAGTAGAACCTGTAGCAATTATTCGCAAAAGGTGGAGAGGAACTCTTCTCAATTGCAAAATATTGAGGATAAATTATTGTTAGACCCGTGCAATGCTAGACTCATTAATTGGCATGCTCGGTTGATTAAACAAAGAGAAAGATTATTATTGTTTAATCAGAAATATTGGGGAAATTTTATAGAAAGGAATGACTCACTAAAGGAGATAGAAACTCAAAATTTTTTCATAAGTGTTGTGCCTATAGGAAACAAAAATCGACTATTTTTAGAATTAAAGATGACTCAGGAGTATGGATTGAAAACAAGGTAAATATACAGCAGAAATTCATGTCCGACTTTACACAACGATATAGGTCTCAGATCAGAACCAGCATGACTACACTGAGCACTAATATGCAAAAACTAATTTCGAATGCTGAAAATAATCAGCTTATATTACCAGTGCAGCCAAATGAGATTAAAGCTGCGGTTTTCCAAATGAACCCAGCAAAAGCCCCCGGCCCGGATGGGTTTGGTGCAGGATTCTTTCAACAGAATTGGAATATCATAGGAAATGACATTATTAGATGTATCACAGATTTCTTCAATCATGGAAAGCTATTGAAAGAAGTCAATTACACCTTTATTGCTTTAATTCCGAAAACTACAAACCCTACTATTACAGGCCATTTCAGACCAATAAGTCTATGTAACACATTGTGTAAGATCATTGCCAAAGTCCTCGTCAATAGATTACGTCCAGATCTGCAAAGGATAATTAGTCCCTACCAAAGTGTCTTTGTGCCAAACAGAGATATTCATGATAACATTCTTTTGGCACATGAAATTATTAATAAGTTTGGAAACATTAAAAGTAAACAAGCCTATATAGGCCTTAAGTTAGATATAGAAAAAACTAATGACAGAATAGAATGGGATTTTATTTTCACATGCCTAAAGGATATGGGTTTTCACACCATTTGGATCAATTGGATACGGGAATGCATTACGTCGGTATCATATTCTATAGTCATAAATGATGAATCTTGTGGGTTTTTCAGACCAACTAGAGGTCTTAGGAAAGGTGACCCTCTGTCGCCGTACTTATTTATTATATGTATGGATGTACTTGCATATAGATTGCATCTACCTGCTATGCAACCAAAATCAGGCATAGGGATCAAAATTTGCCCTCGGTCGCAGAAGTTACCTTGCTTACTATTTGCGGATGATAGTCTTCTTTTTGTAAGACTAACTATGAAACGTGCCTTAAACTCCAGTCCATTTTGAATGAATTTTGTATTCAGTCAGGGCAACTTATTAACTTTCAAAAATCAGCTCTAGTATTTTCTAAAAATGCTACTGCCGCGGACAGGAATATGGTTGCTGCCGTATTTAATATACCGCGGACAGACTCATTGGGAAAATATCTAGGGTGTTCGGTCTTCGAGAGGAAGGGCAAGTTCTTACACCTTCTCAGATATTTTGCTTAAAGAAGATATGAAACTTCAAAAATGGAAAGCTAATGCTCTTTCAAAAGTAGGGAGGGTAGTTCTTATCCAGTCTAATTTGGAAGCATTACCGGCACATACAATGCAAAGTTTTAAGCTACCGAAAAACACTTCGGATGCACTTGATAAAATTAATAGGGATTTTTCTGGAAAAAAAACAGGATATTAAAGGACTACCTATGGTGTCTTGGGATAAGATTTGTATGCCAAAAAATTAGGAGGACTAGGTCTAAGGAAAGCTGAAGCAGTGAATAAAGCTTTTCTATGCAAACTTATATGGAAGTATCTATATGATGATAACAATTTTTGGGCTAAGACTATGAGATCCAAGTATCCTTTAAATATGGATTTTTTCTCCAGGAAAATTAAACCTGCTGACTCTTGGGCTTGGAAATGCTTGCTGAAAGAAAGGGATAATTTCAAAAAGGGCTTAAGATGGAAAATTGGTAATGGAAAAAGAGTTAAATTTTGGCATGATATTTGGTGTGGTAATTTAAAACTGATTGATTTTTATGATAGTAATATTTCGAATATCTCATCCTTGGATGCCACTGTTAGTCAATGTATCACTCCATCAAGGGAGTGGGATATGGCCTGGCTTAGCTGTTTCTTACCCAATGAAGTATGCCAGCTAATTAAGACTATACCTATTCCAACTAATGATTTGGAAGACAGTTCTTGTTGGGGAATATCGAGTAGTGGTGAGTTTACTTGTTAAGTCAGCAACGTGGAATGCACACAATATCCCATCCATGTCTTCGGCATGGGACTATGCCGGGATATGGAATATGGATGTCATGCCCAAAATAAAAATCTTTCTGTGGCAAATAGGACATAATGCTTTAACTACAAGAGACAACCTTATTAAAAGAGGTATACTTATTGATTCTTTGTGTCCACTATGTAAGACTCGATGATGAATCGATTAATCATCTTTTCTCACAAGTGCCCTATTGTGAAAGCTACCTGGAATAAAGTTTTTCAGCATAAATGGTTGGATATAAATCTGAGTAATGCACGAGATAGTGTCTTTAAATGATATGTTTCGCAAGGCCAGAGACTTGAAAAAACCCAATCAAATGATTCGAATGGTCCATGTATTATGGAGCATATGGAAAAGTCGGAATGATATGGTTTTTAATAATAGGAACTATAGTGTACTGGCCACAATTTTGAAAGCCAAAGCTGTGTGGGCCGAATGGAGAGCTAGGGATAGACTGGACCATCTGTATAAATCACACCCAAGTACCCAATCTACCTTTCCATCCTCTTCATCAAAGTTTGTCAGCTGGCATAAACCTCTAGGGGATTCATCAAAATAAATTTTGATAGTTCCAAAGCTTCATCTTCAGCTGCGGGAGGATTCGTAATCGAGGACCTGGGACGGGAGATTTATTCAAGCTAGGACATATAATTTGGGGCCAGCATCTGTTTTGGTAGCTGAAGCTTTTGCAATGCGTAATGGAGTTAGAGCAGCAATGCAAGCAGGATTCCGATCAATTGTTTTGGAAAGAGATAACGAAGTTTTCATCAACGGTACAAGGGGTGAAATGCAGATACCTTGGGAAATCCATACACTTATACAGGATACACGTCACTTTCTCAAAAGTTGCAACCAAGTCATTATACGTCATACTTTCGGAGAGGGGAACAGAGCAGGTGATTGGGTGGCAAAATATGGGCTTAGTATTTCTAATTCTGTGTCTTGGTCATCAATTCCTTTATCTTCTTCTTTTCCCTCCATCCTAATGGAGGACAACTTGGGTAGAACCCTTGAGAGAAGGGCTACCTATTAGTTGGTTTGCTTACTTGTAAAAAAAAAAATTGAAAATTTTAAAACTAAGATAAGCATATTAAAATTTTGCAACTCACTATCCAGTTAATAATACTAGCTATGATCCACGCATTGCCGCTATATTAAATTTTTTAATAACTATATGGCAATTTAAAAATATCATTAAATAAATTATTCATATATTTAACACAATTTATAAGCATGATCAATAAATATAAAAATTAATTTTGATGTAAACAATAGTAGGGATAAAGTTCAAAGTATCATTAAAAATACTAAAATTCGAGTAATATAAGGTAATACGATGAAAATAATGATGGTTAAACAACAACATAACCTCAATCAAACTCTACTCCTTGTTTATTTTGGGTAAGTATATTCGTCGATTCCAAATAAAAGCAATTTATTTTGGGAAGTCTATCTGATCCATGACTATTATTAGAACATATAATGTACTATCATATATATAAATCATACAATGTCAATTATATCTTAAAAGATAAAAACAACTTATGTTGATCATTTTGCTATTATAATTTAGAAAGCTAAAATAATAACATTTACTCCATAAAATGTGAGTAGACTACAGGTACAACCTTACAACCTATTAATGAGTTAAAATCTAAAATAAATCAATGCATGTTATATATATATACTTTCGAATTTAAAGTAACACAAAACATGTTGAATCCCAAAAAGGAGACTTCTAGAAAAACTACAAAACTCTTGTCACTTTTGCTATAATCAACTCTAGTCAGATTGCGTCGCGTTTCAGTATCCAAATCATCACCATTGATCATCGCATCAAATGAATGGAAAGGATGAGAGTAATATTATCCCTAAGGCATACCAAACTGTATTGCTATACATATAACATCTCCATAAGCATCAGTAAGCATGTACAAATTCTAGAAAGTTTTCTAATAAAATACATCTTAAACCATTTTTACCTCGACACGCTTCAATGAGGAGAAAATATACTTATTGGGATTAAAAACCTGAATACAGTTCTTGGCAGAATGTATAGATGGTGCTCAAGTTGGTCACCTCTTGAACAATTTGTTGGCCACTGTTGACCGGTCCTACAAAACCACACCAAAAAGATTTAGTATTTCGAAAAAGATAAAAAAATTTACAAACTAAACACAATGATCATTTTGTGAACAATAATAGCATCTAAAGGACAATGTCCTGTGATTAATAGCTCACAATAAAAACAGGCTCATTGTATCATGAGACTTAATTCGGTAGCTAACAATATGACAGAAAAAACCCCACCTATGTGGTCACACAAAAGGGCACATTAATCTGCTTACCTACCTAAAGATAGCTTGCATTTGCTCTGTCTGTATTGTAGTTAAGGATGTCTTTTGAGTTGGAAGGTACCGAACTACAAGAGAATGGGATGCTCAAAGCCAAACATAACATAAGGCTAACCCAAAATTATTACATCTGTTGCTGAATAGCAAAGACAAACTCTAATTTCTTCATTGAGCCCCGTGTAATTAAGATGAATAAAATAGAGACTTAAAAATATAGTAAACTCATAGCAATTAAACCCTTTCCCCAAAAGGATCCATCTTAGTAAAATGTTCTATAAGTAGGTCTCTTACTATTTAGTGTGTATACATGCAAATCCCATTCAATGTGTAGGAGACTTAAATAATCGATAAGTAACAAAATACTTTATCAAAAAAATGTGTCATTGAGTAAAAGAAAATAAAGGGAATTTACACCGTGTACTTTCACTTTATTTTCTCAAAAAAGTAAAAAGAGTGCAATATTTGATTTCATCATAGCAATGTGCATTATTTTCTCAAAAAAGTAAAAAGAGTGCAATATTTGATTTGATCATAGCGATGTAATGAAGATTGCACGTACAATTTTATTTTCGGAAACAAAAGGAAAATAAATTTATTTTGGCTAAACAAATTAAAGGGGATTATACCACTTGGATATTGAAATAATATTGTATGATAAATTGAGAACCATGACGTAATGAGGCAATGACCACGACCAAAATATGCAAAAATACAATAAAATAAAAAAATGTTAAGATCATTACTTAAACTAATCCTCAAACACCAATTACAAAACTATAGATATTACACTAATTGCAAACCCGGGTCTTTCATGATAGGCTATTAGGTTCCTACACTTCTATCAAAAATAAAAGATGCAATAAAACACAAAATGGGACATAATGCACCAAATTTTCCTCCCCAATTCATGAAGTTCAACCAACACCCCCCAAAAAAAAAAAAAAAAAACCAAGTTTTACAAACCGCCTTAACTCAAATTCATGAAGTTGTACCCCCAACTATTGACAAACCAAATTCCCCTCTCCCAAGCGTTAGATAACTGGTTAACTACAATTAATAGGTAATTTATCACCCCTCTCCCATTTCAAGCGTATAAAGCCCACCAAACTCCCCTCAATTTCGAAAATTCCTACTCTATATATCAATACACATCATAACTGAATCAATTAAATTCAAATCCCTACCTCCCAATAAATTCAACATGTTGTATACTCTATGCCATTCCTGCCACTCCCCAAGTTGGACTGACATTGATCCTGGAATACGAAATTTAATTCACCGTTGATCATCCCCTAAAATAGAACAAAAAACAATCAAAATTACCAAAATAACGCAATAGTCAAATGGTGAAAAAGTAGTGATGAATAAAAAAGAATGGAGAAAGAGAGAGACTTCTAAAACCCTGGTAGAGTATACAATTGATCCCTACCCCTGATCTCAAACCAAAACTACCCACATATAATCGCATAGTAATTGATCTGGAATACAAAATTTAAGTCAATGTCGAATTACACATTCAAAATATTTCTTTACGCTTGTATTTTCTCAACCACTGATCCCTCCAGAATCAGAAAAAAAATTAAGGAGAAGCGGGATTTAATTAAGAAATAAAGGATGGAACTTAAACTTAATGTAAAAAAATTGCCAATGATATTGGGTCTCCAAACTGTCGCATGCAATCATCGGCAACTTTAATCACAACAGATTGACATTGGTATGTAACTTCCTGTTTTGATTTGAAATTAACTTCTCTTAATCTTCCGTATTCTATGACATATAAAAGAGTAAATTAATTAAATGACACTAAACAAATTATATAACCCAGATGATGTGACACTGAACATATTAAATGCAAAACAGATTATATAACCCAGATTATGTGACATTGAACATATTAACTGCGAAACATATTATATAACCCAGATTGTGACACTAAACACATAATTTCTCTGAAACAGATTATACTTTCACATTTGCCTTTGATTCTATTGACATCCTTCTTCCTTTGGCATTCACGCATGTCCATCAAAGCCACTGGCACTGAAAATCTAAATCCATCACTGAAACCACAAAAATCAGAACATCAAAATCCGCACAAAATAATTCAATATTTAACTGAGGTATTTTCACATACACTTAACAGGCATAGAGGATAAAGGGGAAATACCACTTCTGGAAGCCACTTGGGGGAACGGTAAATGACACGAATCCTTTTGTGATTTCTTTATGGGTTTGGCATTGAAATGAAGCTAGAGCAAAAAGGAAGAAAATCTAGAAGGAGAGCAGTTAGAGTAGAAGAGACTTAAAAGAGGGAGAGAGAGACGGTTAACAGGAGAAGGTGACGGACAGGTTAATAAAAAATTTTAACACTTGAGATTTATTAGAGAATTTATCAAGGGTTGAAAATCAGTTTAATCCCTACCATTAGGGGAGGAGAGTCAACCCAACTTTTTTTTATAATATAATAGATATCAACCACTAATTCTATATTTATTAACATTTTTCTCTTTTTTAGATTGTTAGGCAAATTTTCTCTCTTTCTTATAAGAGTTTATGTTTCTGTACTTTTTTGTGAAAGTTTGTGTTTTTTTGAGAGTTTCTCCTTTTGTGAAAGTCTTATTTCTACCCTTTGTGCGACTTATTTCTCTTGCCAATACGTGCAAGTTTTATTAGAGTAGTTGATTCGATTGAAAAGTATATTTTTATCAATTAGTGTTATTGATTTTGATTAGGAATGATTCAACAATGAAATTTCATATGACTCGATCAAAGTGATATTTCCTTCGAGGTTAGATTTATTATATCACACAAATATCTATTTTATGAAATTATACAATAGCCCCCGCCGATATTCAGGAAATACATATTGAAATTGAAAAACACGATTTGTGGTCAAATTGATACTGCAAGTATGGAGCCGAAGGGATTATATTTACCATTAATTTTGTAGAAATAAACATTTATTTTGATATTTTATATTTATTCTTGTTAAAAAATTATCTTTGTAAATATCATTTGGCTTTCTATTAATAAAATTTCTCTTTAAATAAAAAAATAATGTATCATAACTTTCTTTTTGATGGATAAAACAACAAAATGGTACTTTAATTTATCTTAAATAAGTTTAGTTGTCCTGTAAAGATCACTTTCATGAACCGAGAATTTACCGAAAAATTCTTCTATTGTGGATGGTTTCCTTTTAGCGTCCTAGTCCAGTAACTAATTTTTTTTTTACTAACTAAACTTAAAATTATTCGATATTAGGGCCTTTGAACAAGAATAATTCAAATTTTATGGGGAATCTAACCTTTAAAAATAGCTCCTAGTATACAGTTCGACTTTTTGGGTTTTTGTTGATACATCATATATTTTCTGTGTCTGGTTTGTTTCTCTATTTTTTTAATTATTATTATTATCATTATTCATAAAATTATTTAGATCATTCTCAATATATATTGAACAAATGCTTACCAAAAGTTTTGTAAATCATTGTTTTTTACAGGTTTTAATTTATCTGTATCTTAGTCTTTAGGCCCTATTTGGTTGGGTAAAAATGGAATGAAACTTAATTTTTCTAATTTCAAATTCCTTTTTAGTTGTTTGGTTGGGTATTTTGAAGGTGGAACTTGAAATTTACAGGTTTCAAGTTCCCCTCAAAAGAAGGAATTTGAATCCCCAAAATAGGAGAGGGATCAATTTTCAATCTTTCAGGGATCAGTTAATAATTTTTTTAAAGAAAATAGCCTATTTGCTATATTATTATTATTATTATTATTATTATTATTATTATTATTATTATTATTATTATTATTATTATTATTATTATTATTATTATTATTATTATCGTTATTGTTGTTGCTATTGTTGTTATTGTTATGGTTATTATTATTATTTTTGTTATTAGGTTAGAGTATTTTGTTTTGTTGTTGTTGTTATTATTATTATTATTATTATTATTATTATTATTATTCTTATTATTATTATTATTTTATTTTATTTTATTTATTTTTATATATAATTTTTTTCATATTGTTTGATAGAACATTATAGTTTGAAAATAAGTTTAATAAAAATTATAAATAAAATTTGTTAATTATTGAAAAAATTACAAGATAGTTAATTTAAAAAATTAAATAAATATAAGACTCAATTATCTGCAAATATGCTAACGAGCTTCAACTTTTATTGAATCAAATGATGATGATGATGATGATGATGATGATGATGATGATGATAATACATTATTATCATTATCATTATTATTATTATTAGTATTAGTATTAGTATTAATAACAACAATAATAATAATTTACAACGATATAAAATAATTTAAAAAATAAAATAATTTTAATTTTACCCCATGATTAACAAGCAAACAACAAAAAGTGAAACTTGATTCCATTCCTATTCTCTACCAAACACTTGAAGAGAATATTCAAGTTATATACCTAACCCCTCGGATATCATTCCTTGATTGCATTCCATTTCATTTCTGCATACCAAACAGGACCTTAGTACTATTCAATTATAATTAGTACCAAAAATTAAATATGTGCCACAATGCTTACCAAATATAATAATAATTTTACTAAATATGGTATCAATGTTCACCAGACATAATATTATTACTCATTAAATATTATATGATTGTTGCCATTTTTTTACAAGGGTAAAAAATGGTACACATTCAAACTTAGTTATTCCTTCTCACAAGTGTTCTATTTAAATTATCATTATATATGATAGACAAAAGAAGAGGAGAGGGGGACAATGCCAAGTAGTTGGAGAAGGGAGCGAGTGCCCCAAATATGTCATCCAATTATTGTTAGCAAGTTAGGAATCTTCAAAAATTCAGACACCAACTCAGTTTGATAGAATCGATTGTGTTTCGACTCAAATACCTCATTTGTGTGAGGATGCATGCACTAGTTGGTGATGATGGATTGCAAATGATGTAATTATCCCTGGGTATGCCCAAGTTATATGTAATTATGTTTGCATGCCCCTTTTGGAGCAATAAAATTTGACCCTTGTTCCAAAAAACCACCCAAATTTTTTGGAGGAATTACTCATTAAACCAAATAAAATTTAGAACGATTCAATTGCTATAGTGTTATGCCACATGTCTAAAAGGTATAGGTAAAGCCTGTACTTTCAATAAAATAAAAAATAAACTTTATCATTTATTCAATTAATTGCTAACATTTTTAGGCCTATACTTTTCACACTGAATATATAATATGACTAAAACAGTTGAAGACTTATTCCAATTACAAAATGAAACTAGACGAGCGTCCCGATAATTCAATTGTCCCTATGCGTTGACACTTTACCTGAAAATAATAAAATAATTAAAGAGTGAGAAGAAAAACTCTCAGCGCAATACACCCAATCATGGAAACATCAATTTTGTGAAATTCATTTTGTTTAAAAATAGGATAAGAAAATATTTAGACTTCAGATGCGCTAACAATGAACGTTGATTCCCTTTGAAATGGACAATGACCAATGAGTTGATAAGTGCGTGCACTGAGGCGATCACTCGAGCAATGAACAATAAACAATGGGTAATGCAGGCATCCTTTGTCACAAAACACTTAAAAATCTTTGCACTCACACACACATACTTTTTAACTTAAAACTATAATTTCTATGAAGTAATTGATGTGCGTTGTACCTTGTTATTCGCACTAGAAAAATATTCTTTAGGTAATTTTAATGAACTTTAAGAATAATAGAATTTCATTCAAGATGAGAGTAGAGAAAAAGTACAAAAAGTAGAGGTGAGTGTTTTCCTAGCAATTTGGGGATATTTATAGGGGAATAATGATGGAATACTCTAAGGTTATGATAACTCAAATATTTTAATAAGTGCCCCAATTATGTATAAAAATTATTAGGCAATTAATCCGTAACTTTAATGACTTGCCTCTTTACTTATCCATATGTATCTAAATAATACTTTAACAATAATTCATTAAATACGTGCTTAAATCACAAATATCATGTGTCAAATTTTAATAAGTAGTCATGCTTTAGTGTTGAAGACTCAGACTTTACATATACATCATTCCGAGTTCCATCAAGGAATCAGGTATAAGACTTCATCTCTTATAAAGTTTTGATTACAAGTCATTCTAAGTGTCTTAGAGACTTTTTGAGTGATATAGAATCTTTTGTGAGTGTTACAGAAACCATTGTATTTGTTCTCACTTGATTCTGACTGACTCAGAAAGCATACTCTGTTCACACACGGTTCTGAGTTACTTAGACAACACTAAGATATATCGCATGTTCAAACATTCGCTCTAATGTGCATAAATTCAGTTCTGACTTCATGTTCTAAGTTAAATTGAATTACTGTGTTAATTCATTTTTCTAAGTCAGCATGATTGGTTTGAACATTGGTAGTCTAGATCAAGTTTCTCAACTCTGATGTTCTTTATCTGATTTGCTTTACTTCAAGACTGACTCAGATGGAATTTGAGTATAATGGATATTAGAATCAGAAAATTCCACTCTTTTAGGACTCAAATAATTACGCACTTAATTATCTTAATTAAATTATTATCTGTGTCTAATCTTGAACCAAAGTATTTTATACTTTGAGAACCAAATTAATTTACTTTTGTAGGTTATTCAAACGAGGTTATTCTACTTTTGAATTACAAAAGTAACCGGCTTCAAGATGTCAAATCACCAGCGAGACAAGACTTTTTGTACCTCTGATCGAAGACCGGACACGGTGTCGGGGTTGTCTGTTTCCAAAATTGGAAATCTGCAACGCTAAGCTCAACGGTGGTTTCCACCCTACTTTTCAGACACAATTAGTGGATTGGGACTTCCAAAGGAGTCAAGAGCCGTTGCCCAACGTTCACACCTCAACGGATATTTTCCGAGTAACTCAGAAAAACCATTGCAACGGTCACAAAGGACTTCCAGTCAGAAGATAGTCACAACGACTAGTCTGCTTGGTTATCTATAAATAGAAGCCAACTCTCAAGACTTGAAGATTTCTGAATCAACTGTCAATATACGTACTTAAGCAAAAGTCACTGTATTCATACTCAATCTTCTACTTACAACTCCAACTCTGTACTTAATATCTTTCTAAGTTGTAAGGTCTTGTAATCAGTTTACAAACACTCATTCTTACTTTTTGAGTAATGTCCCTTGACTGAGCTGTAAGGGTTAACTCAACTCAGTTGTCTCTAATTGTAAAGGTTATCTCAGTTAGGAAGTAATAGACCAGATAAGGGAATTTATGAGTTTAGGCAAAATCTTGTAAGGAATTGTCTAAGGGAGCAATTCTGGTTGAGTCTTTCTACTGTATTTTATGGATTCAAAATAGTGGGTTTGACTTGGTACTTGGATTAGCAATGTCCGTGGTTTTCTGCCCAGGAGGGTTTCCACGTAACTTTTTGAGTTAGTACTTTTCTGAGTTCAATCTAAACTCAGACTCTCCTCAAAGTCTTGTCTAGTTTTATTCTTTCATTACTTGTTTAAATTTCCTTATCACCCTATTCACCCCCTCTAGGGTGACTTAGCCTCTCAAGAGCAAACCTTCAAGTGTTGATAATAATAATAATAATAATAATAATAATAATAATAATAATAATAATAATAATAATAATAATAATAATTTTAAAAATTTTTTGTTGCGACATATATTTATTAAATTACTTGGTGAGGCCCGAGACCACTTTTCAAAAGCTTAAAATTGATTTCCCTACACAAAATATAAGGCTTACGAGTATCCCGGGACAAGGCCCGCAGGTTGTGGGGATCCAAGATTGTTTTGGAGGCCACCACGGACCTCTCCACAGCCAGTGGGGTTTAATGATTAGTTCTAGAGGTCACCACGGACCTCTCCATGACCAATAGGATGTTCTGGCAGCTTCCGCAGGCTGCTCCACGGACAATGGGGCCACCCATGGTGGTAGTTTTCTGGTTTCTCAGCTTCTGCTGTCCACCACAGGCTGCCCCACGGCCATGTGGGAACCCGTGGTGGGTGGCAGTAGGTCTAAAACACTTTTTGTTTTTGCATCTTGTCTTCGTGGATTACCTATGGGAGATCTGTTCTAAAAAATTTTCAGCCTTCTAAGTACCTTAATTAGCTCAAGAAAACCTATTAAAAGGTACATGCAAGACAAATAATTCTTGAACAAAAATTGCGCAAACTTGAACTAACATTTCCAATCACCTATCCTCAAAAGTAGTACACTAAGTATATATATTATTAGCATAGTTCAAACCTCAAGAAAGTCATGATTTCGCAAAGCTTTAAACAAGCTTGGTACATGAATTCATAGTTGACATAAATTATCCTTAAGTAACGTAGTTAGATTTTCCAAATTTATACGTATTATTAAGAAAACCATCTCATTTCGTTCAACATTTTATATAAGCCACTGAATTTTTTTAAAAAAAGTTCATATAAGCCACAAAAGCTCATTTAATTAATGAAGTGGATAATGAACTAGGAGGGATGCATAATTTAAGGAGACTTTAGTTAAATCAGTTATAGCAACTTTCTTTTATAATTTAAGGAGACAAATGAATGAAGTTGTTCTCAACCATGTCCAACTCGATGCTGTTAGGATCACCAATCTAATTAAGGAGGATATTACATACATATTTGGTTTCCTTGGAAAAAAAGAAGCACATTTAGAGCATTGCAATAATTTTGTAAAGATACTTAGGGCCTGTTCAAATTAACGTTTATAATCATTAACCGCTCATAATCACTTATAACCGCTCATAACCGCTCCTAAATGCTCATAACTGCTCATAAATGTATAGCAACTTGTAACACCCCGACACTTAATCGTAATTAATTATTTTAAATTTGCGTTTTATTGTCTTAATATTGTTTAAGAGTAGTGAGACGCGCACAATATGGAATCAAAGTAAAAGATGCGAACAAATTTGCTTAATCGTAAATAATAATGAATAATTCGTACAAATTTACGTTTGTACTACGAAATGTATATATGATCGAATAATTTCATTCTGAATTTGAATAAATTAAATTAATAAGTAAAAAAAATAAAATAAAACGGTATACATTTATATATATACACAAATTATTATAACACAAATAAAATTTATATATAAAAAAAAGAATGAAGAATATGGCAGAAGGATCGGATATCAGTAAAAAGGACGAGGACACACCTACATCATTCATTCCATGGCTCTCTCACCTCTCTGCTCTCACCTCCCCGTCACTCCCTCTGACTGCCCTGCCTGAGTTCCACCGCCGGCCAGCCGTTACCACCGGCCTCTTCTGACGCCGGCAGGCCGCCGCCGACGCGCTCTGGCCGTCACCCTTGCTGCCCCTCCACCGATTTTTCTTTCCCTCTTCCCCTGTCTCGCGCCAGCAGGGACGGTTCTGTCCCTGCTGTTGCTGCTGCCGCTCGGACCGCTACTGCCGCCGTCCCTTGGTCGCCGACCGGCGCATCTGGCCGCCACCCTGTCACCTCCAGCGCGTCTCTCTCTCCTCTTCGCTCTGTCCTGCTTCAAACAGGGGTTGTTTCGCCCTTGCGGCTACTGCCGCCTCCGGACTGGGCAGCGCCGCCACCTTTAGCCGCCGTCCGGCGACTGACACCGCTGACCAACGCTCGGAGCTTCCACCTCAAACGCCGAACCACCACCACCAATTCCACTTCAAAATCCCCTTTGAGGTATATCTCTAATTCCCTATTTCTAAGCAAATTTCTGTTACGAATTCCCCAATTCTAAGCAAATTTTATCACAAATTTATGTTATTATTATTAATAATTAGGCAAGTACATGTGAATTGTGAATTGATTATGGTGGAAGTGAAGGAATTGTGAGAGAAAATGAAATTGGATTTAGGGATTATTATGCGTTGAAGTGGAATTGAAAATTGATTTGGGTTTATTTGTAATTATGAATGTGTTTTTTAACTTTAATATGAGTATGAATGAATTATTTAGTTGTGGAAGAATTGGGATAAAGATATTGAGTATGATTGGAGTGCGAACATGTATGTTATTGTGAGTTGCTTTCAAGGGTGTGTAATTGAAGATTGATGAAAGATTGAATTTATTGGTGTATGAGAGCTAAACTTGAGCAAATTAATGTAATTGAATCTTGGTTTAGTTAAGTAAGAGTAAATCAATTTGAAATGTGGAAATTTGATAGAGTACGGAGGTATATTTATGTATGTGAATTAAGTGGAAATTGGGCTATGTTAAGTTGTGGATTGAAAATATGAAATAAATGTAAATTGGATAGGAAGTTGAAGGTTTTGGTGGAATTAATGGAGATCTTGTTTGGGGTAAGTTGCGATGAAGTGAAAAATAAGGCCATAACTACTTAAATTATAATAAAACATGAATGACTAAATGAGCAATGGTCTTAAAGAAGGTTTGGGATATTATTGAAAGAGAGGGGAATTAGAGGAAGTCAAATGTGAAAAGTTTATCACAAATAGAGAGTAACTATTAAGTTTATTAATGCATAAATCAAATTACTTCCTGAAAACAGAAAGCGACGGGAACGACATGTTCAAGGAAAATAACGAGCGATATTTAAGGGGAAACGAACAACTACCTCAGGTAGGTTAGTATCCGCACTTTTCAAAATATTTAAATGTTAACATATTAGAATATTAATGAGTTTCACTATTTTGTGTACGATCTACTAAATCGTTAACCGATTATGGGTACTACTCATAAAGAAATTTATCGTACGGGACCATCTCCCGATAATTGGGATTTTTATGATTAAATTGCTTAACTGAAGCCTTAGCTATAAATATATATGTATGAAGGTTCTTGTCTTGATCAAAAATCGAAAAGTTCATGGGCACAAGAAAATGCGAATATTGACGAGATCGTAACTTGGTTTATATACTGGTTTGAAACTTAGTTTTTGTGGTTGTATATATATTCCGGCGTGTGGCCGTTGAGTTGTATACTCCGAGCGTGTGGCTTGTTGAGATTTATTGTGTATTTTATGCAGGTTTTTAAGGCTTTTAGCCTAATGGTTAGGCCATGTTTCAAACGAAACTCTGCCAAAATTTTTAGAAAATTGGAAAACCAAATCGACATGTTAAGTAAGAAGTATATTTGGTTACATATAAGTGGATATGTAGGCATACTAGATGAAACGATCGGTACAATTAAGGTTAAACTACATAAAGCACAGACTAGATGTGATAGAAGCAAAAGGTCAAACTTAAGTTATATTAAAAGAATGGGGAATTAAACTCATTAATTGTTATATACAAATTCAAACTATATCATCAATAGCTTATTTCGGGAAATGTATGAATATTGAGATCAAAAGTAAACAATATGGATAGGTACGCGAAAAGTAAAAGTCTAGTGATCGTAAATGCATATAAATATTGTTAAAAGACTAGTTATCTACTGACAGTAGATTCGTTTTGGAAATAGAAATCGAATTGAAATTGTGTTGCGAAACAATCAGCAATTGAGGTGTTCGGCACGCTGAGGTACGTTATTGCCTTTACATTTATACTAAAAATACAAGTTTTACATATTAATAGATGGTGCTTATAATTCATTGCCATTATAAATAAGTTTTTCACAATTTAATTGATTTGGCCATGCAAATGACCCATTAACCGTTATGACGATCCATGAATGAATGTGATCGTAATCGTAAATGGTTGATCCGGGGATGCCTGGACAATATTGCTTGCTAGCAAAGCATTTAACCTTTAATTGTTCAATTGTTCACAGAATTGTCAATCGTTCAATTGTTCACGGAATTGTCAATCGTTCAATTGTTTACGGAATTGTCAATCGTTCAATTGTTCACAGAATCGTTAATCGATCAATTGTTCGCAGAATTGTCAATCGTTCAATTGTTCACGAGAATCGTTAATTGTTCAATTGTTCACGGAATCGTTAATTGTTCAATTGTTCACGAGAATCGTTAATCGTTCGATTGTTCACAGCCAGTTGCCTCGGGGTTTAATGAACCTAGGAGTCGGATTCCATGATTGATTGTCCCACGATACGGGTCCTAAGTTTGGCTAAATCGGAAAAGGAAATCGGTAATTGACAAGTTTGCAAACTGTCTATTCAAGAAAAATGATTTACGATATGCATGATTTAAGAGTACCTAAATTATGATTTTATTTTATAAGAGTAACGTCTTGAGCTTCTAGCTCACACATCTATTATTTTATATTTTAAAATTTTTAGAAAGTCGAGCGCATGACAGATTGTTTACAATCACGCCTAAAGCTTAAAGAGGAATGAAACGATAATGCCGGTCGGAAAAAGTGATGTATGGCTGTTTGTGTAGCACCCCAAAACACCCCTGGAAGTATTACATCGCCGAGTTCCTTAAAGGAACTCCCAAGGCTCTTTACGGTGTTGGTTTGGCTATCTAAACTCAACTTAAAAGTAATGCTGGTGGTTTTCCCAAAGAATCCGAAATTCTCTGAAAATTTCGGCGAGTTCCGTTTGTAATACGGATTAACCCATAGGCTTAAAGCCTTAAAACCCTGCATGAAAAACATGATATAACTCAACGAGCCACACGCTCGGAGTATACAACTCAACGGCCACACGCCGGAGTCCAACCAATCATGCTATACAACTCAAAAGCAGTCTAAAGGGTTTCTATACATTTGGTACAACTATATGCACTAAATTACAAGTACAATATTGAGAAATATCGAAATGCATAATCTTGACTTGAATCGTTCGGCATACACCAAACGAGTAGTCGGCGGAATCCGAAATATGCTAAGGGTAAATCATGCTCCTGAAGTGTACCCGCAACACTTGGGAGGGAAAGGGGAAATTTGTGGGGGTGAGCAATAGTCAACGGGGTCACCGGAGTCTTATACCCTTAAATTGGAAATTCTTTACACATAATACTCATAATAATGAAATCTGCGAAAACATAATAACATAATAGAAATCTATATACTTTTCACTGAAATCTCTTGCAATGAAAAAGATCCGACTCATTAATCACTTAAAAGCACATATTCACATTCATAAACAATTCTTTTCGGGTTGAATCAACATTCCGGGCCTTCGAGGACTCGAACTAGCACTTCTTTAATTCGGGCGCGACCCCGACAAAAGGCTCCCTGGACCATTCTTCTAGGAAGTGTCGGGCGGGCATCCTGTCTCTCCAGGACCCCTATTAGAACCCTTCCCTCGAAGTCTCTAGTTGGGCGTTCCCAGGTTCGAACTCTTCGGTATGCTAAACGATCCGTAGCCGATCGATTCAAAACAATTTGCACATTCTCATTCATCACATTCACTTTCTAGCTTTCTCAATTGATTTGGTATCAAAGAAGGCATGACACCACGTGTCACCCCTTATAAATTCACTTTTCAAATCTAATTTACTTTCTCAAATACTTTTGATTCTTTAGAATAGAATCACGTTTAAAAGGCATTTCACAGGAAATCACATTCAAGGGTCATTTCACGTAAAACACAAAACTTCTTTCGACTACTTGAAAACATCACATAAAGTAAGCACATAGCACGAACAGTCCCCATTCAATGCAAGCGAGACATTCCCAATTCTTTCCCAACTATGCCTTCCTCAAATAATCAATTTAATACGATCATCCCCATTTTACGAGCCACGATAACCACAAGTGCAAATCACTTAAATTACGTTTCAAATTCATCACAATTCATTACCTTTTGCCTCACTTACTCGGTTTACACTTCTACTTTATAACTCAACTTCTTTTGCCGTATTCGAGTCACGCGACTCTTGCTCTCACTTTATTGCTTAAGTCCCCTTCGCTGTGCTTAACTTCACACTTGATTTCATCCCAAGGACTGAGATATGTTCTGCACTCATTTTAACCTTAGAATTCCCAACTCGCTATTTCTCTACCTCAATTATGCATCAATCGGGATGAAGTCATGTCCCTCCTTTACACTTAAATCACTATTTCCCAATATGCATCGTTATCTTCCGAGTGCAAGAACTTCAAGAGTCTCCATGGTTTAGCTGAACGTCGATTCACAATTTACTCCCAATTTATCACTTCTTGCCCCTAAGTGCCATTAGAAATCATCACCATATTTTTATACCTACACGAGCCTAATGTTTTCAGCACCTCATCTCAGCCCTAATTAGCTACTAAGCTCTGTCCAATTTCTAATTCGGACTCCACAATTCCACTCGATGTACTCATAACTCTGCTTCAGCTCTAGCAGTTTTCCTAGCCTCATTCTATCACATAACATTCAATAATCACAACAAACTCATTTGTATTTCGAAATTACTAATAGTTTAGAGTGTAAGGCTACCCACCTGAAATTCTCGGGTTTGGAATTGATCGAATTGCTTGCTGTCTCTGCTTTGTGTTTGGGTTGCGTTCGGTTTCGGGGAGACTCTTTGCTTGCTTCGGTTCAGCGGTTCTAGTCCCCTGCCGTCCCTCGGTCCGGCCCTCCCTCGTGCTCGCCGCCGGTCTGCCTCCCTTGTCGCCGTCGCCGGTCTCGGTTTCCGGCCGCTCTAACTCCCGCTCGTCTGTCTCTGTTTCGGGTCTCGTTCCGCCCCTCGCTCCGCCCAGTCTCTCACTCCCTCCCTCGCTCGCCGCTGCTCGTGTCGCCGACCGTCGTTTCCGAGTCAGCGGTGGTCGTCGGCGTTCTCCCGGGTTCCCTGTACCGCTCGCCTCCTCTCCCTCTCTCTCTCTTTCCCGCTCGGTGCTCCCTCCTCGCCCGCGTCTGCTCGCGCCGCCGACCGTCGCCTTCGGTCCCGCGGTGATCGCCGGTCCTCGCGGTCTCCTTCGCCGCGCGCACTCGCCCCCTCCCTCTCTCTCTTCCGTTCGGTGGTTCTCTCTCTCTCCCCTGCTCTGTTGCTCTGCTTCTTCTTCCTCTGCTGCCGAGGCTCCACCGATTAAACTCTCGGTCCTTAATCCCCATTGGACCCCAAATTTAATTTCTATCTCATTTCCAACTTAAACCAAAGCCCACCTCTTCATTATTCAATGAAAATAATCGCCGGCCCATATATCACAAGTCTATATCTCCTCCCTTCTGTCCTCTTACACTCGCTGCGTTCCAACTTATTTTAATACACCAGCTACGACAATTCCTAATCACCCAACGGTTCAGCTCGAGATGAAAAGGGAGGCAATTTCCTTGATTTAATTTATTCAATACCAGCCTCCAAAGGAATTCTAACGTAATATGTCCGACAGACAAATAAAATCGAGTCACTCAAACCCCTAGCTGCAGGGAATAATATTCAATAATTCTATGCTTTTCAACTGCTTTCTTTAAAATTTCGGGTATTACAGTTTGACTTGACCCACACATGCTAGTCCCTCCCTTGGTCTCTTGGCTCATGATTCCTCTCCAGTGATCCTCGACATTTTGAAGATTTCATTTCTGTGAAGAAAATTTGGATTGAATTGTTACATAAATTGTTTGAATAATTGATTTGTCCAAATGAATTTGCCTTATTTTCATTCGAAAGCGGCGGTAACGTCTCCCAATTTACAAGTCTTCCGCTGTTAATTACTTATTTATGTGATTACGTATTGGGGGCGTTACACAACTCAGGACAAGTCATAACAACTCACAACAATTAGTTATAATATCTACCCAATATAACGAGTTAATCATAAATTCATATAATTATTTATGATGATAATGTAATTGATAATAATAATGATAATGATTATTATTATTATTATTTTTATTATTGTGTCATGGAGTAGTAGTAGTAATAATAATAATAATTAATAATAATAATAATAATATTATTATTATTATTATCATCATCATTATTATTAAGAAAAAATTATTAATATTATTAGTAATAATAATAATAATAATAATAATATTATTATTATTATTATCATAATCATCATTATTATTAAGAAAAAATTATTATTACCATTATAACAACTCATATCCGCTATAGCGAGGTTATAACCGATATTGCGACTCATAGTAGCTCATAACAGTTCATAACAGTTCATAACAATTCATAACGATTCATAACCGTTATAAAAGTTATAACCGCTAGTTTTAACGGTTGAAACGAACAACCTTTAGTCGGTTATAATTTTACTTGGTTGTACTTGAGATGTCATTGCCCTGATTTACAACAATGCTTGCATTGATGTTGGTGCCCTGATTTATAGCAAGGCTTGCATTGGTGTTGGTAATACATTATTAGCCATTTACCAAAAAAAAAAAAGAGAGCTGACTTTGTCGCCCATTTGTCGGGGATTGCTTTATGTTATTTAGGAATCTATATGGCCCGTAAATTTTACATTTGTACGAAGTTGGAAATCGGAAACCAATCTTTTCTAGAAGCTAAGCACAATGTAGCATTTGAAGCATTAACTTAATTGGTTAAATAAAACATTTGTATTTATGATGTAACCTATGATTAGATGACCTTCTATCACAAATGTTCACAACACTATGATGAGAAAAGGCATAGCCTTGGTTACGAGCTAGAAACTTCTCCCACGAATGAAATCATAGTAGTTTCTACACTGACTTATTTATAAATAGAACTAGTATTAAATTTAATGACATTAACAATTTTGAAAACATAAGTTAATATATATTGCAAGTTTATTTTTAAACCTTATTTTACTCATATTTTTATTTATAAATAGTACTGACCTTGAATTACTTATTATAAATTATCCACATATTCACCCTTACGAATCAAAACATACCACAAAAATTTCAAAAAATATTTGAACTAATTACCTATAAAATTATTTATAATAATTAATTTTTGATATCAATCCTTTCGTTTGGAGAGTGAGGTACCTGTCTACTCTATTAAAGAGTGTAATGCCACCCTATGCCACCCTATTGAGCATCAGGACGGACAGCGGTGGAGCTCTTGGCCCTAAAATTAATCGAAAGGCTTTATATAAAAAAAAAAACAGAAGGAAAACGGAACTTCGAAGCTCAGGACGATGGTGGCGTCTTGCCGCTGACGGCTGACGCTGAAGACGCACACTGACGACTGACGAGCAGTAAACCCTCAGGCATGGCAGCTCGTTCCCTCTTCCTGTTCCTGTCCCTCAGACGGTAATTGTCTCTCTCTTTTTGATTCTTCTCTTTCCTTCTCTCTTTAAAGTCATTCCTCCATTTCGCAGAAGAATCATCACCGGCAGCAGTAGCAAAATCCAAGTAAAATATATCTCCTCCGACGCTCTGGCAACGGAAACCTCAGAAGATCCTGTTCGTCAATCCGGAGACGACTTGAAGAGTCGGATCTTCCGCCTTCGGCTTCCGAAACGGAGCGCCAGCAATATCATCCAGAAATGGGTCAACGAGGGCAATTCTGTCACTCTCTCTGAGCTCCGTCACATTTCCAGAGAGCTCCGGAAATCCCACCGCTACAAGCACGCGCTTGAGGTTCCATCCAGATACTGCTCTTTGTCTTAAGTTGTTGGCAGGTTATATATGTTATTTGTTGAGTTTCGATTGTAAGGAGCTGGCTTTTATGATTGGCTAGGGTATAGAAAAATCTAAATTTTATAATGTCACAAGATCAACGCCATATAAAGAGGCTACACTTAGTTGACAATTCGTTTGCCCCTGAGTATAGAGATGATCTTCTTGTTGATGTCCGAGTTGAATTGGATATCTTGATCCATGAAAATCTGAACCAAAAAAAAAAAAAATGTAAAAAACAATCCCGTCAAAGCTGTCAAAGCATCAACCAAACAGACAAGCAAAACTTCCTCAAAGAAGAACACACATCTTTGGGAGTTTGGTGAAGACTCAGAAGATTTTGGTGCACTCCCTGAATCCAGCGATAAATTGGCTAGGGAAGTCTAGCAAACTAGGAAATTGCTATTGGTAGTGAGAATTTGGCTGGTAGAATTATTGAAGTGAGTCTTAGTAGGGTCTAGAGTTAAGATGACTGTCTTTGGTAATGGTTGCTATTGAAGCACTAGAGAAAATGATTTAAAAAGACACAATGGATAGAAGTTTTTAGAAAATAAAAATGAGAATTTTGAAAATATATATGCAAAAAATAGGTAGTGATTTTGAAAATGTTATTTTGAGTAACTCTTGAAAAACACTACATAAATCTCTAATTACTATGCCAACCACTACTTTACTTGGACTTTTACATTTTTAGATAGTTAGTGTTTTAGCTCCGCAAAACCACTAACCATTATCTCAAAAGCCGATACCGAACACATCTATTGTGGATTACCTACTTTTTGACAGCTAATTAGCGGCAATTCATAATGGTGGATAAAAGATGACTCTATATCAAAAAAACATTTTTATGTCTTCATAAGGAAGGCTTAACAGTTGTGGAGCTTGTTGGAATAAGCGAGTTCATGCGTAACTCTCTAGTGGCAAGCACGGTTTTGTTTTGTTGGTTACGTTGTTTGCTAGTGATAGATTTTTGTAGCCTAGTGAATGGGTTTTGTTGCAAGTGTTTGTATTGGTATTTATACAGGATACTTAGATGATGTTTGGCCTAATATTTACAAATCTACATTTGTTTTTGAAAAATAGTTTTGTTAAAAACCAATTCTGAAGAAATTATAAAGTGTTTGGCCTAATTTATGGTGGAAGTGATTTTATCAATTTAGATTGTTTGGCCTAGGTTTTGTTAAACTATTTTTTGTTTTTAGTTTTATCTATATTTTCTTCTTCTTTTTCATTGTGCATTATTATTATTAATCTTATATAACTCCTGTCATAAGATTAATAGTCTTTTTGATTGAAATTAAAGAGGGGAAGGGAGGGAGGGGAGGAGAGAGGAAGGTAACAAAGTGGAAGGGAAGGTAACTAAGGTTAATTATGTTCTCCTTATTTGGATATGTAAATATCAGGGATGGAATGGAACGAGGGAGAACAGTTAAAAACTTCCTTTCCCCTCTATTCCCCCTTATTTTAGGAGGGAATAAAAACGAGGGAATGGGGGTGAAGCGTTCCCCCTCCTCTCCATTCCCTTCCCTTCCATTCCCTTCCCTCCCTCTCATTAATTTTTCTCAAACAAGGGGAATTAAAGTTAACTAACCTTCATTTCCTTCCCCTTCCCCTCCCTCCCCTTTATCCAAACACAGTGTAAATCTTTGATTATAGTCAAATCACTCTATGTCTTCAAAAATAAAATCATTCTAAAGGAGCTATTGTCACTGTGTATTCTTCCATTTCCTGTCGTCAGTTGTATCCCACATCAACAGCCTTGACGGAACATTATAGGTGTCCATTGAAGGCAAATGCACCACAACAAATATTAGACAGTTGTTGACAAATTATCAAAAATTTGATGACATGAATAAGCAATCCGAGTCCTCTTCCCACCAGTGCACTTTAATATTGGTACGTTTAAAGCCAATTAGGAGGGAGAGATGAAACCCAACTTTTTATGTATATGTCCTGAGACAAACTAATCTTAGAGGCACTCATCAATTGGATGACCGTTTTCTCTGTCCTCTTTCTCTCTCCATGGGTTGTTGTTCTAATTCTTTCTTCTAGCAATTGAATCACCCATTTTCACCCCCGCCACATGGATTAATGTCTGGTTCTTCATTCCAACTATCACCAAATTGGATCACCATTTTCTTTCTCCCATTTACATGGGTTATTATTTATGCTTCTTTGTTCAATCAATAGCTTGATTGATTCATTGATCTATATAAAAAAATTGCTCATTTTTCTCAAGTTACACCACTGAATTTTGTGGAATTGATATCCCAGAAGTTAAAATGGATAGTTAATATCAGGATACGAAACCAACCAAATCTCAGGTACGAAAAACAAACTACTACTGGGGAATCAGAGAAACTAGGGGAAAATCAGACTCTAGAAGATGTAGCGAGGTAAATTTCTGGTGAGTGGTGAGACACAAATTGGGGAAGGGGAAGAAGGATTGTGAATATGTTATATAGTCGGTGGTAATTGGAGTGTAATGTATAGATATTGGGTAGGAATTAGTTCAATTCTCAGGGCATATTACTCTAGAAGAAAATATCACTTAAAATCCTCCGCAATATCAGGTGAGCACTGTGAGAAGTTAGAAACAGAAGCAGTGATTTGCCGCTTCTGATTTTGGAGGTAGTTTCTTCTAAAGGTGCTTCTACAAAACAGTTTTCAACTTCTTTAAATGATACCGTTTGGCCTAATTTTTCAAGCAAGAAGCGGAACTAGAGGGATGAAATGAAAAGTGTTTATTACGATTACGCCGCGATTGCTAACGATTCCAACTTCATCTTCTGATTTTGATTTTACACACCAAAACGCCCAGAAAAGCTGGGCCAAACACCCACTTAGCTGCTATGTCATGTTGTCAGGTGGCTGGTTTCTTGTTATTAGTGGGTGTATCATCTTCTATTTTGGCTTTACGCCAACTACTTATACAGAAAAACCCTGCATGCACTCAAACTCCACATTTCTGTCTTCTGCCTGGACTAGTTTCAGAAATTTTGTCCTTAGTATTTTTGTTTTTTATTTTCTTTTCAAATTCTCTTAGCTTTTGAGGAAAGGAATGGTTTTGGAGGTACTTTGGGGGATTATGTTTGTTCTTGTGCTCGATCAGTGGGTACATCAACTGAGGTTGGGGATTTTATTCTTTTTCACTTGGTCTGAAGCGCTGGAATTTCCACACCCTCTCTAGGTATCCATGCCCAAAACACAATGGTTTTTGGTTGAAGCCAAGAGTGACGACAACTTCAGCAAACAACTGCATATAAAACGCACCTCCGGCTTAGTGTAGTTTCACTAAGGTGTGAGGGTGAAACTTTTAGGGAAGCTATACAACTGGAAAAAGCAAGTGTGTGCCTCAATCAAATATCCTTGCCAAATGAATCAGTTTAATAGTTACAACACAAAACAATAGTTATACAACTAGAAACTTCATTACAAGTTTTTAGCGCTTGCTCTTTCTAGTTGTGTAACTATTTTTTTGCCGTTGATTTTCATTGTTGAAAACTTGTAATAAAGTTTCTTTTATTGCTTGATTCCTTTGGTGATGATATTGGGTGTTTATTTTCACGAGAAGGATGTTACTTTGTGTGTAGATGCCATTTTTATTTTAAGGTCATTTGAGGGTGAAGTCTGATCCGATGACCCGGGGTACCCTCAGGTCGGTTTGAGGGTTAGGTTTGTGCTGACCTGCAAGAGGGTTGGGAAACCTTACTTAATTATTAACCAGCCCCTAAACCTAACCTGACCCTCATTTTGATTAGGTCTAGTTGGAGCAAACCATGGGTTGTTGACGGTTGAGAATGCCATTTTCGAAATCATTGTTTCATAACAAGGGCTATACATGAAATTGAGAAATGATGCTCTGATGTAAACCAGTTTTGCCTTGTAGTATGATATGTTCGCCCACAGGGTCATCTATTAACTTTCGTTTAAGCTTGTGCTGCAATGAAACGCACGGGCCAAAATAAAATTTAAGGTTTCACGGGGTACTCTCATATGTTGGAGAAATGCAGAAGATAACCACGGGTTACTCCTTAACTGTACCTTAATTTATAGCTGATGGTGTATTTGACCTGGGACTCTTATGATACCTACAGCAACATGGACCTTCCTTCTACTAAACTAGATATACTGTCATGATCACTTTCTATCTTGATCAATCCAATATTTCTGTGGGAACTCCTCTATTCCTTCATAAATTTGATTAATGATCATTCTTAACGACATCACTGGGAATTTATTAAATTTCTCATACTCTTTCCTGGCGGTAACTATGTTACTTTTTGCCGCTTTATTCGATATAAGAAAGCTAGAGAACTAGTGGAAAAGGATACGCCATACTTTTGTTGTCAATATTGTTCACATTTCATTTAGGGTCTATTCCATGTGAGGAAAATATGAAGGAAATAAAAAAAAATTTAAGAATGTAGGTTTTTTTGGATAGAATAAAATTAGAAAGAAAAAAAATGATATGAGAAAATTTGGTGGAAAAATTACCAAATTTAAGCCATATAATTTTCCATCCAAAACCTTGAGGAATATTAGAAGAAAATCTTCTCTGCAATTCTGATTGTGTATCACAGCTAAGTGCTAGTGTATATCATCCCACTATGGCCAGCGGTTTCCACTCTCATGGTGAATATCATAAGTTGGGCCATTGCCGTCCTCTGGCCTCCACATCCAGGCGACAACCACCACCATTAAGAATGTAGGACTTAAATTGATAGAATTAATTTAGGGGTTTTCATCAATTTGGGCAAAAATGACAAACTAGCATCAATGCAAAGAGTAATGATGAAATATGGGTCTAATTTGAAGAATTTCTTCCTCTACTCCTTTTTTTGGGGCTGTGGGCGGGGCGAGGGGAGAGGAAAGAGAATAGAGCGGGATATAAATGGGGTGTTGGTGGGGTGTTGGGCTCAACCTGGGAGAACCAGAGATAGGTTCAAAAGAATAGGAAAAGATTGTGAATGTGAGGATGGGAAAGTTCAGGAATTTGGATGGGAATGGGGTGAAGGAAATAGTGTAATTAATGAATTTGGTGAGGATAATGAATTGGCTTCAAGAAGGTGCTTTTTAATGGGATCATTTGCGTATATATTCGATAAAAAACTGAATCTCAATCCCATAAGAGCATCAATGAACAAAAACAGCAGTAGGAATAAACCTAATTTACCAAGTGTTTTTGAACAATACAAAATTTGTGGGAAATCTTTTCTGTGTAATTTTTTTCCTAAATACATCAAGAGAAAAAAATAGTTTCTTCCAACTTTTTCCCTTTGAATTTTGTTTTCACCTGACTTAGGATCAAATAGAGCCTTAGTGAAAGAGCTCTTGACCTTGATATGCCTTTCAGTCATGGTTTTTAAGCTTGCTTTCATTGTACGAAACTTCGTGGGCTGTTACTGCCAATGTACAAGTACAATGTATACATGTATTAAATGTGGATACGTTAAGTGCTAATGGTTTCATACCTAACAGATAACAGAGTGGATGGTTTCTCACAATGAATTCAAGCTATCTGATGCTGACTATGCTGTTCGGATTGATCTAATGACCAAAGTTTTTGGGATTGATGCTGCTGAAAGATACTTTGGAGGGCTCCCACATGTTGCTAAAACAATTGAAACATACACGGCCCTTCTCCACTCCTATGCAAGTGCAAAGTACATTGACAAAGCTGAGGAACTCTTTCAGCAAATCAAGGATTCAGGATTGCCCTGTAGTGCCATTACATACAACGAAATGATGACTTTGTACATGTCTGTGGGGCAACTGGAGAAGGTTTCTTCAGTCATTGAAGAGTTGAAACGCCACAATGTTGCACCTGATCTCTTTACTTATAATCTTTGGCTAAGTTCTTGTGCTGCAATTTTAGACATTGATGGGGTACAGAGCATTCTTATTGAGATGAGCCAGGATTCTAACTCCGCTGAAGGTTGGGTGAGGTACCAGAACCTTGCCAATATTTATGTTACCACCAGCGAACTTACATCTTCTGGGGCAGGCTCCTTTGTGGAGTCTGAAAAAGGTATTACTCAGAGAGATTGGATTACATATGATTTCCTTATCATATTGCATGCTGGTTTAGGAAACAAGGATATGATTGACCAAATATGGAAATCATTGGGGATGACTAAGCACAAAATGATTGGTTGCAATTATGTAGCGGTTATATCGTCATATTTGATGTTAGGGCATATAAAAGAAGCTGGAGAAGTTCTTGATCAATGGAAGAACTCCACAACCTCAGTTTTTGATGGCACCCTTTGTGGAAGATTGGTGGATGCTTTTTCAGATGCTGGATTTACAGAAGAAGCTGGAAGTTTACGTTTGCTTTTGGAGCAGAAAACCTCAAATTGATGAATCGAAGTAGTAATTCCCGAATTGCTTTCATTTGATGAGAAGAATGGCTTTAAAGATTGTACAAGTACTTGACCAGAGTATATAGACAGATCGTACTGGAGTTTGATGTTTTGAAAGCCTCGGGACAAATTTTGATGTAATAGTTGCCAACTATATATGCGTTTGTTAGAGCATTACCATCTTATTCAGGTTTTCTGCATCTGTTGCAGTATTCATTTTTCTTGCAAGCTTTACAATGAATGCGTCTCCCAGGCCCAATTTAAGAAATTCATAAGTCACTGTTCATCAAATAGCCATACAACCAATTGATGAATGCAACGCATTCATTGGGTTTAGCGTTTAGGGTTTTTAGGGTTTAGGGTTTATAGGGCTTAGGGCTTAGGGTCGAGGGGTTAGGGTTGAGGGTTTAGGGTGTAGGGTTTAGGTTTTAGGGCTTAGGGTTGAGGGTTGAGGGTTTAGGGTCGAGGGTTGATGGGTTAGGATTTCTAGTTTAGGTTTAGGGT